>OZ010798.1:49897869-50309869 GCA_963932465.1 Maratus speciosus | reverse complement strand
GCAACAATGTTTAATCAATAATCTAAGTCTCCCCCACCCAAAAAAAAACTTTTTAATTTTAAATTTCTCTTCTGAACTATTTAACAAATAAATAAATAAAACATACCAAAATCCTATGCTTCTCTCCCCCCCCCCCCCCACCTTCATATAATGGACACACCCATCCTTCCCTGCATCTCATGCAGTTTAAAATCTGAAAATTTCTTTATTTTTCTGCTCAATTTTGTAATTTTGTAGTAAAAATATTTAAATAACCACCTAAATTATTTCTCATCCTCCTCCAAAAAAAATGTTTTTTCATTGCCCCCCTCCTCCCCCCCCCCAAAAAAAAAAACACCAACAACAGTAAAACATTTTTTTTTTTAGATAAAATATGCATGTGATTCAAGGGTGAGAACAGCCAAACTTCAAAACAGAAAATCTTTTGCTTCCCCCTCCCTCATTTGTGAGGAAAGGATGGAGCAAAAATTTCAAAGAGGATAAGATTTGACATTATGTAGATTGTAGAGGACATTTTAGGTAAATCAACTTACTACAAAATATAAGAAATACTGCAAAAATATATATATATATATATATATATATATATAAAAGCAATTTAACAAATTACAACGACCATTTGGAAAATGATTTTTTCGAAGACTAAAATTTAAGACATAAAAAATCGCACGGAGTTGATCATACATTACGTATGCCATGAATTAAACATTAATAGTGTTATTACAAGTAAAAATTGCAAGCGACAAAAATTACCTGTGACTCATCCTGAAACTTACGTAATATCCACCTGAAACTATCCAAGCATTTCATTGGCTGTTCGGGAAAAGGCTTTTCCATCGTCAGATTTCCAAGAAATCTGACGACCCATTTTAAAGGAAAATTCATTCTTAAACTTCTAAACATACCACAATATTACTTTTTACACTGTCGTATAGAGAAAAAAAAATGTACTTTTAAATGCAATTTGTTTGAAAGCTGTATCTCAATTTGTTTCTGAGTTATTAATTTTTTTTTGTAGTTTGCTTTTTTTTCATAGAGGCAACAGAAGTATCCATCTCTATTGAAAGTAAAGGGAAATACAGATTACAGCATAGACCAATCAGAAAATGAATAAAATGCGGATTCAACCAATAAAAAGCTTCAGATATGCTTTTGATTTCCTACCTTGACGAGGATAATAACCATTTTTCGAAATGGTTAAAAATAACTTTTAAAGATTCTAAACTTTGCAGAATGGAGGTCAGGGGGGGGGGGGGGAGGGGGTTGGGGACATAGAAACTTTTAGAGAAAGGAGTGTAATTTAGGTAATTGATTATTTAACTATGTTACTATCAAACAAAAAATAGGAAAAAAAGAATTTTAAGATTTCCAAGATGTTAAACTTTTTGTGCTGAGAAGAAACGGCAAAGGAGGGAAGTGGAAACTTCATGCAGGGGGGAGAGGGGATTTTATGTAGACAAATGAAAAACATACCAAATGATTCAAAATTATCTTTGACTTTTAAATAAATTTTATCCACAAAAAAAGTTTGTGAAAAGGGGGGGGGGCTTATATTTAACAATGGCAAAGAAAACCAAAACTGCTTAAAAGTGGGTGGGGAAGGGTCTTACTTTCGAGGAGGGGGGGGCTTACAATTGGGGCTTTACGGTAGTTTTAATGGCAATTTAAAATAGAAAGTGCAACTGAAAGACCATTTAAACAGCTTAACCCTCTAAGTGTTTGGGGCGTAATATTCCGTTCACTAAGCTCCAGGTTTCACAGCAATACAAGCAATATATAAGATAATATAATTCTATAGATTTAATGAATTTTAAATTCACTGAAGAATGATTAATACTCACAAGGATTACATTCATATTTGTACCGTAATTTCCGGCCTATAATCCACAGCCGCGATTTTTAGTCCTTATAAAAAAATTTCAGCAGATAATCCGCGGATTATACGCCGGACTATACGAGAATTACTCATTGTTTTCAACATTCCAAAGTACTACTAATAAACCACCTCCCTATTTATTTAGTTTCTCTATTTAAATGATAATTGTAATAAAATAACTGAAAAAAATAATAAAATAATTACAAGTTAAAAAATTCAAATAATTTTTGTCATTGAAACTAGACGACCTTCTATATCTAAAACGTAGAAAGTCTTGTGAATACAGATAATTCTGTAATAATTGCTGTTTTTAAATCATCTTCTGATTTTTAAATAACGTTCTGTTTAAATTCTGCAGCGTTAAATAACAGATTTTCTCTTAGACATTATTATAACTTTCAACGTGATATACCATCAAATACGTTTTGGTTTTTAATATAAATTACAAGGTCATAATTGTATTTTATTATCCTATCCATAGAGGGCAGCAGCAAAACCATGAAACTACGATACAATAAGGATTCATTCGATTCATTTGTGAGGGATTCCCATTGGTTGCTTCGTAATATCGATCATCGTAATCAGTAAAACTGTCGTAATTTTGGAAGGAGCTTATAATAAATGATTGAGATTGCAATTTTTGAAAGGGATGAGTTGAGAAATGCTCTGTTCTTCATAGAAACATGTTGCCAAAAGGCTAAAAAAAAAATAACATCCTAATCGGAAGCCACTCCCGCTAGCACGTACACATCATATTTGAACCAATCACAAGCAACTCCACGAACGGTCGATAGCAGACATTCGTTTGATAACTGTTTACATTTTTATTTCATGACTGCCGGTAGAAACTGGATGTCTGCCCTGAATTTCTGCTAAAAAAAAATTCAGCAGATAATCCACACCGGTAGATAATACGCACTTAAAATTTTTAAGGTTTTTTAACAGATAATCCATGGATTATAGGCCGGAAATTATGGTAATTGAGTTTTTTTTTTTTATGATGTTGAAAGAATCATATTTTCTTAGCATTTAAAACAAAATGCAAAGAAAACAACATTACAGTTTTATTTACAGTCTTTTGCAAGACACTCGGAGGGTTAATAGTAATACAGTTATACATTGATTATAATATTATACAGTAGAACCTCTTTTATCCGAAACTCTCAGTTAACCGAAATCCATTTTTAAACCTTTTTATTACAGTAGACTCCCTCAAATCCGCACAGCTTGGGACCAGAGGTTGTGCGGATTTTAGAATTTTGCGGATTTCTGGTCATTGATTTGTTTACATTTTTGAAACATTAATTTCATTGGTAGTTAAGCAAGGGAAATTATAATGAATGCTTACAATAAAGTGAAACATTCAAATAATAAAATAATTTATTAGTTTAAAAGTAAGTAATTAATAAAAATTTAGAAAAATATTAAATTATTACGAATGAAATCGATTAAATTCGATTCCAAAAGTCCTATGCTGCCATCTAGTGATAGCAAGGAGAACAGTGTTAATGCTATTATCAGTATATATAGCTTATTGCAGTCACTGTAACTTTTTTCATTGTTATTTAGAGTCTTGAATGCTTTTCTTATACTGCTTTGTATGTTTAGAAATCAATTCGTCTATAATTAAAAAAAAAAAAATTCCGCGAAAAATAATTTTAAAATAGCGTTCCGGTTCGTGGATTTTTCCATTTCGAACCCTGGAAGTTTAGATATAGATATGCTAATTTATATCAAAATCAAAAGTAATGTAAATTTATTTAGTAATAAACAAGCTGTAATAGCCAAAAGTGAATGATTAACAAAAAATGTAGTAAAAAAAAACACTGCGGTAGTCGCTGATTTCGGCGCCATCTTGAATTTTGTTCCTGCAACTTAACTGTAAATTTCATTGTTTACATCTGAAAAAATACGCGGATTTTAGGCGTTCGCGGATTTAAGGGAGTCTACTGTATTATCATTTAATTTTTTTTTTTTTTACTGTCACATTCCTTGTGTGCAAAATCCATTTTTAAAGCTGCATTTACATAAAGAAGATAAATACTACATAGGTTTGTTAATCATGGGAAAAAATACATATTTGAAGCCCCTGGTTCGTCATTTTTTTGTTATAGGAATGCTATGTTTATATCAATAGCAAAATACACTTAAGGAATTTTAATAAGTAAATAACCATCAAAAGAATTCACATACTATTAAAAAAAAGCTTCACGATAGAGCTGCAAAGCAAAGGCAATCGAAACTGCCACAAACAAAACTTAGTTTCAAACCCTTGTGAAATATGTAAAAGCTACTTAATTAAAATTCAGGTAATTTATTATTGTTTCTATTTTGCTATTACTTTATTTTTATTAAGCACTTGTTACCAGAAAAGAAACAGCACATATATTTGTCCATCCTCTTAAAATTGAAGCATTCTCGACTATCCAAAAATTTCGATTTTCCGAAAGGTGATCAGTCTCTATTACTTCGGATAATCGAGGTTATACTGTACTACATTATAATATTTGCAAACAATGATGTTATTTTAAGCAAAGAAAGCTATACAGTATAGGATCTATTATCCGGCGTCCCGATATCCGGAACGCTCTAAAAACCGGAACGGTAAACGATCCAAAACCGAAACTTAGTGAAAACTTTCATTTCATAAAAAATTGCAGTTTTTTTTTTCATATTTTATTGAAGAGTTAACATGCTTTATAAATCGATATTTTAAACTTTTTCTCATACACCTCAAGGTACCGTAATATCCCCTTAATTCCCCCCCCCCCCCTACCTCCAAACGCGGCAAAAAATCGTAAAGTAATCGGAGAGGCCGCTTACACGGATTAAAAGTGGCTATCGAAATCTACCGCCTGTTGATATCCGAAAATGTTTATAAGAATAGTCCAAAGCCTGCCCTGATATTCAGATTTTTCTTTTTTTTGTTAACCGAGATAATTAAAAAACAGAACTTAAAAAGCGCGAACTTAAAAGCGTGCTCTCTCCCTACGATCCCACTTATGACGCTCCCGTGAAAGATAAGAATTGAATGTACGCAATCATCGGACATAAGTTCCTCTTTTTGATCATTTTTATGACTTCGCATCGGCGTAACCTTTAGAAATATGGGAAAACTAACTACATATTCTTAAATTTCGTATTTTTCTGCTTCAAACGCTAAAATGCATTATAAAAAATTTTTATTTTAACCTTTTGAAAAAAAATATTTTTTAAACATCACTTAGAATTTGAATGCGTTTTCCGCAGTCGAAAACTGTTAGCAATCTCCGACCTTTGACGTCATCTAAAGGCGCACTTACAATTCAGCCAATTAGGATAATGAGAGAAACATTCGTTTTACCGTTTTCAGCTGCGTCCATCGAACAGTAGAAAAGCAGAGATTCGGAATCGGATAAGGCAAAAAGGTAGTACGGCGATTCGCGCGATATATATATATATATATTTTTTTTTGAAAGGGGGGGGGGGGGGCTTTTTTGGGATTTTTTTAAAATATCAAATTTGTTTACAAAATAGGGGAGGGTGGGTTAATGGAATATTACAGTAATTATGCATTTCTTTATCTCCGCGAATTTGCAGAAATCTGCATTTTAAGTGTTGATAATTTTGCTGTATTTTTCTGTCTGCTTTCCATGCGATAAATTCGTAAACAACACAAAAATAAATAAAAAGTGAACTTTCAATAGATTCCCCTGCTTACCTCCCCAATTATTGGATGAAGATGCAGTTCAGGTTTGTTTCAATATAGACAATAATGCTCCACTTAGTCATCAGATGACATACAGTAAAATTTGTGAAATGATGACTAAGATACATCTGATGATAGTAGTGATGATGATGACAAGAATGAGGAGATAGAAAAAATATCTAATGAAGAAATGATATTTTACACTCAACAATTAATTCAAGGCATGGAGCAAAATAAGTTATTTCCATGAACAACAAATAATGTCCTTATATAAAATTCAAGACCAGATTGTAAAAGAGAAACGTTACAAGCAGCCAACTTTAAAAGGATTTTTCCAAAAAACTAATTCCCAAGCATCTGCATCTGAACCCCAAAACTAAATTTTATTTTTGATCTTGCTCATTTGTAAGTTTTATTATAATTTAAAATTATAACTTTTTTTTTTTTTTTTGTAAATAAAAATTAATTAAACTTTTCCTTAATTGTGTTTTATTGAATTAATTCAACAAATGTGTAATACAGTATTTTTAATATTATTTATGCTAACCAGTATTTCATATTTATGTACATTAGAAAATATTTGTGGTAGTGTTCCGAATTACGGAAAACCCCTTATCCGGAATGCCTCAGGTCCCAAGGATTCCGGATAACGGATCCTATACTGTACTGAGTAATTCTAAAATACAAAAATCTTAGAGAAAGCAATTTTATTTCTTTTTGTAATACATTCATATGAAGGGAAAATAAAAACATTTTAATTTTAATGCGTACAAAAATCTTTAAAAAGTTTAATATTTTATATTTTCTAAGAAAATATAGCTATAAGCAGGGCTGGCTATTTGCCTGCAAAAAAGGGTTTCTGCCTTGCCAGTGGCAGAAACTGGTTATAACCAGTTTTAACCGGCAGAAACTGGCATAAACACATTTCATGACATAATATGAGACTTTTTTACTAGTATTAAATTCTTTAAGTACATTTTATTCCGTATAAATAACAAATGAAATATTGTGGGTAGTTTTAATTAAAAAATAAATAGATTTGTATTAGAAAAAATGAGTAATGTAACAGATAAAATTTTTGTTATAGTATGGTTATATAATTTTATATGTAAACAATTATTAGAGTATTTTAAAATTTCAGTTTAAAAATCAAATACAGTATAGGATCTATTATCCGGCGTCCCGATATCCGGAACGCTCTAAAAACCGGAACGCTAAACGATCCGAAACCGAAACTTAGTGAAAGCTTTCATTTCATAAAAATTTGCAGTTTTTTTTTCATATTTTATTGAAGAGTTAACATGCTTTATAAATCGATATTTTGAATATTTTAAACTTTTTCTCATACACCTCAAGGTACCGTAATTTCCCATTAATCTCCCCCCCCCCAAATGTGGCAACAAATCGTAACGTAATCGGAGAGGCCGCTTACAGGGATTAAAAGTGGCTATTGAAATCTACCGCCTGTTAAAATCCGAAAATGTTTATAAGAATAGTCCAAAGCCTGCCCTGATATTCAGATTTTTCCTTTTTTGTTAACCGAGATAATTAAAAAACAGAACTTAAGAAGCGTGAACTTAAAAGCGCTCTCTCACCACGATCCCACTTATGACGCTCCCGTGAAAGATAAGAATTGAATGTATGCAATCATCGGACATAAGTTCTCTTTTTGATCATTTTTATGACTTCGCATCGGCGTAACCTTTAGAAATATGGGAAAACTAACTACATATTCTTAAATTTCGTATTTTTCTGTTTCAAACACTAAAATCCATTATAAAAAATTTTAATTTTAACCTTTTGAAAAAAAAATATTTTCGAAATATCACTTGGAATTTGAACACTTCCGCGATCGAAAATCTGTTTTTTATGACAACGGCTAGAATCTCGGCATGCTCCGACCTTTGACGTCATCTTAAAGGCACACCTACAATTCGGCCAATTAGGAGAATGAGAGAAACGTTCGTTTTACCGTTTTCAGCTGCGTCCATCGAACAGTAGAAAAGCGGAGATTCGGAATCGGATAAAACAGAAAAGTGGTATGGCACTTCGCGTGATTTTTTTTTCTTTTTTTGGAAAGGGGGGGGGGGGGCGGTGCTTTCGTTGGGATTTTTTTTAAATATCAAATTTGTTTACAAAATAGGGGAGGGTGGGTTAATGGAATATTACAGTAATTATGCATTTCTTTATCTCCGCGAATTTGTGGAAATCTGCATTTTAAGTATTGATAATTTTGCCTCTTGTATTTTTCTGTCCGCTTTCCATGCGATAAATTCGTAAACAAAATAGAAATAAATAAAAAGTCAACTTTCAATATATTCCCCTCCCTCCCTCCCCAATTATTGGATGAAGATGCAGATCAAGTTTGTTTCGATATAGACAATAATGCTCCACTTAGTCATCAGATCACATACAGTGAAATTTGTGAATTGATGACTAAAGATGCATCTGATGATCGTAGTGATGATGATGACAAGAATGAGGAGGTAGAAAAAATATCTAATGAACAAATGATATTTTACACTCAACAATTAATTCAAGGCATGGAACAAAGAAGTTATTCCCATGAACAACAAATAATGTCCTTATATAAAATTCAAGACTTGTAAAATAGAAATGTTACAAGAAGCCAACTTTAAAAGGATTTTTCCAAAAAACTAATTCTCAAGCATCTACCTCTGAACCCCAAAATTAAATTTTATTTTTGATCTTGTTCATTTGTAAGTTTTATTATAATTTAAAATTATTACTTAACTTTTTTTTTTTTTTTTTTTTTTTTTTTTTTGTAAATAAAAATTAAACTTTTCCTTAATTGTGTTTTATTGAATTAATTCAACAAATGTGTAATACAGTATTTTTAATATTATTTATGCTAACCAGTATTTCATATTTATGTACATTAGAAAATATTTGTGGTAGTGTTCCGAATTACGGAAAAACCCCTTATCCAGAATGCCCCAGGTCCCAAGGATTCCGGATAACAGATCCTTTACTGTACAAAACTATATCCAATACTTATTTTAAATTAAACAATGAAAAGAAAAGAAAAATATTCAATACTTGCTCAAAATAATTTTCTGTAATTTAACGTATTAATTTAATAATACTATAAATTATCTCTCATAGAAATGTTATAGTTATATGTGGATCTTGTAATTCCATGAATTCAAAAAAACATTTCATTTAAATACAGTATTCAAGGGAGCAAATCTGACTTTTTTTTTTCAATTTAAGACTGTTATAAGCATAGATCAAACTTTGTGCGAATTTTAGTAAAAAAGCTAAAATCTTTAACAATGATTTTACGCACAAATAACATACAGACACGACAAAAAACGATTATATGGGATATTTTTGTCATGTCTGTATGTCATTTGTGCATAAAATCGTTGTTAAAGATTTTAGCTTTTTTATTAAGACTGTTAGTTGAAAATGTTCCAACCACATTTTGCACTTACAAAACAAACAACTACAAAAGTTCAAAGCAGATTTGATACAGTAATAACCGACAACCATATGCTAACTTATTTACTTCATCCTAAGCATATGGGATCAAAATTGACATATGAGCATAAAGAAAAGGCAAGGAAATTGCTTTCTGATATTAATCCCAATTTTGTGCCACATATAATATCCTTTGAAGCAAAATCGACTCCTGCCTCAGAAATTTATTTCTCCAAGGAAGCCCTAGAAAATGTCTTGCCCTTACCTTCTATGTGGTGGTCATCTTTAAAAACGAATACTGGTGAAAATGAGGATTTTTCAAATTTGCATCCTCAATAATGACATTGCCAGCAAGTAATGATAGTCTTGAAAGTATATTTTCAAACTTTTCTTTCATTCAAAACAAAGAAACAGTGTGTTCAGAAAGATTAGCAAAATTTTGTCCTATGCTATGGAATGTTCTGTGGAAAAAGTAATAATAGTATATTTAAGTGGCAATTTCGTTCTTTCAATATTGTAAAATAATTGTGCAAGATATTTCATTAAATTTTTTTCTGTTATTTATTGTGCTTCAATTATTTACTTATATATTTTCACAAGAATCATAATCTTTAAGTTATTGCATTGCATTATTTATTTAAAAATACTCTGAAAAATACATTTGTTAAAATATCACAGATTTTTTTGTAAATTTCTTTTTTTACTTTTAAATGAAAATTCAACTCTAAACAATAATATAAAATAGTTAAACTTGTACAGCATCAGACTACCATTGAAAATTTCTGTTTTTCAAGTGAAAAAAAATTAGTACCTATTATATAAACAAAGTATATTTATATGATAATTTTGAAACTTTTTTACAACTTTGAATAACATTCATAATCTTTAATTTTAATTTTTAACTTAATTGTTTACACATCAAATACATGTATGAATTAAGAATCATTGCACATTAAAGTTCTTATTAATATTATTTCTGAGTTTCTGCCAGTTTTTGCCACTTACTGGCAGAAACTAGTTTCTGCCATGCTGGTTTTAACCGGTTATAACCGCTGGTTTTAACCACTCTGGCAGAAACTTGCCAACCCTGGCTATAAGAAAAGCTTTTATTTATGAAAAATCAATTTTTTCCATAAAAAATAAAACTTTTTTTTTCCTTAAAACCTCAAAATTTACAGAAATTTTACATTTCTAGTTATAAGCTGCCAAAAAATTGTCACCAAGCAGTGAGCAAAACTGCAACTGACTTGAGAAAAAAAATAAATACAGTAGACTCCCTCAAATCCGCACATCTTGGGACCAGCGGTTGTGCAGATTTTAGAATTTTACGCATTTCTGGTCATTGATTTCGTTACATTTTTCAAACATTAATTTGATTGGTAGTTAAGAAAGGAAAATAATAATGATTGGTTACAATAAAGTGCAACATTAAAATAAGTAAAACATTAAAATAATTTATTAGTTTAAATGTAAATAATTATTAAAATAATTATGGAAAATAAAAATTTAGAAAAATATTAAATTATTACTGATGAGATCGATTCAATTCGATACCTAAAGTCCTATGGTGCCATCTAGTGGTAAAGCGATCGAAGACATCATTATGCTATACGTCAATACGTCATTATGCTATTATCAGTATACAGTAGACTCCCTCAAATCCGCACAGCTTGGGACCAGAGGTTGTGCGGATTTCTGGTCATTGATTTGTTTACATTTTTGAAACATTAATTTGATTGGTAATTAAGCAAGGGAAATTATAATGAATGCTTACAATAAAGTAAAACATTAAAATAAGTAAAATATTAAAATAATTTATTAGTTTAAAAGTAAGTAATTATTAAAATAATTATGTAAAATAAAAATATTACGAATGAAATCGATTCAATTCGATTCCAAAAGTCTTATGCTGCCATCTAGTGATAGCAAGGAGAACAGTGTTAATGCTATTATCAGTATATATAGCTTATTGCGCTCACTGTAACCTTTTCCATTGTTATTTAGAGTCCTGAATGCTTTTCTTATACTGCTTTGTATGTTTAGAAAAAAATTTGTCTATAATTAAAAAAAAAAATTCCGCGAACAATAATTTTAAAATAGCATTTCGGTTCGTGGATTTTTCCATTTCATACCCTGGGATTTTTGATATAGATATGCTAATTTATATCAAAATCAAAAGTAATGTAAATTTATTTAGTAATAAATCAGCTGTAATAGCCAAAAGAGAATGATTAACAAAAAACTTTTGCCGATTTCGGCGCCATCTTGAATTTGTTCCTGCAACTTAACTGTAAATTTCATTGTTTACATCTGAAAAAAATACGCGGATTTTAGGGTCGTGGATTTAAGGGAGTCTACTGTATATAGCTTATTGCGATCTCAGTAACTTTTTTCATTGTTATTTAGTCTTGAAAGCTTTTCTTATACTGCTTTGTATGTTTAGAAATAAATTTGTCTATAATTTAAAAAAAAATTCTGTGAACAATAATTTTAAAATGGCGTTTCGGTTCATGGATTTTTCCATTTCGAATCCTGGAATTTTTTTATATAGATATGCTAATTTATATCAAAATCAAAAGTAATGTAAATTTATTTAGTAAGAAATCAGCTGTAATAACCAAAAGAGAATGATTAACAAAAAATTTAGTAAAAAAACATTGCGGTAGTCGCTGATTTCAGTGCCCTCTTGCATTTTGTTCCTGCAACTTTTAACTGTAAATTTCATTGTTTACATCTGAAAAAATATGCGGATTTTAGGGTCATGGATTTAAGGGAGTCTACTGTATAACCATTTAATATTTGAGCTATTACAAAACTTAGTACTCATGTATTATCTGGGTTAGATGGATAAATTACCAATCACTAATTTTGTTTACCGTTGTTAATCTTCAATAATGTTCAAAACAATAATTTAATTAGTCCAGTAAAATTAGGTTCAAAAAGAGCTTAAAGTGAAAAATTCTGGTAATTGTCTTTAGTGTATTACTTTATGTTTTCAGGGGTACTAAACACGAATCTGAAGTTGTCCTACAAAATATTTCTCAGCAAATATAAAAAATCATGAAAAAAAAAACACTAAAAAGCGCAAAATTTTTGGCTTATAACTTGCAAAGTAATCTTTTTAGACAAAAGCTGACCCTTTATTATCCTTTTTTGCAAGAAATATGGATTCCATAGAGGCGTTGAAAAATTGGCAAAAACCAGTAATTTTGGAAAATCGCAAAAAAAATATTCTTTTACAACCTTTCCGTTCATAACACTAAAAGTAAGCATTTCACAGTAAATATCTGCTAACGTACTCACTTATTATTAGGATACAGATATACAGTGTGATCTCGAAAGTTTGGCACCAAAGGCATCTCGCTCCTACCCCTTCTTTTTTTTTACTTCAAACATACAGGAGAAATAAAAATAGCAATTGTTTACGAATTAAAATCTGAGATCAGAAACAATGCATTACCAAACAGCGAGATTGCTGACGCTGTGCTAACTACAGTATAGGACCCATTATCCGGAATTCTGAAATTCGGAAGGACCCAAAATCCAGAAAAAGAAAATTATTTGAAGATTTTCTAAATTTGTAAATTTTTATTAAAATTTTGGAATTTTTGAAATGTTTCGAAAATTTTACAGCTTCCTAATTTTTTTTCAGTCCATTGCGTTTCAATGTGTAACCACTAAAATATGTTACTTCAGTGGTGGGGGAACACGAAGCCGCCCCCCCCCCCCTTCCCGAAATAAAAAAAATCATCAGATATTTCACAAGGGGTGATTCTGTTCTGAATTTTCCGAAAACTTAAGGCATTCAGTTACGAAAATTTTAAAAAATTGGTCTTCAGTCTGAAAATTTGGACATAAAAAATATCGTGAATTTCAACAAATGGGTGCAGAAAAAAATCAATTTCGTCAATTGTTTGTGGAAAAATCGGCAATTTTGCCAAAAGATTGTAGAAAAAAAAATGAATTTCGTCCAAGGATCGCGAAAAAAAAAAAAACACAAGTTTCGTCAAAGGATGGCGAAAAAATGCAAATTTTGTCAAAGAGTCGCAGGTTGGGTTGGGTTGGGTTGATTTTTGATGGCCGATTATCAACTCGAGGGATATAGGCCCTATGGGGGTCTTTTTATGGGAACCTAACCCGTATTTATGCATGGGAATCCACGGTTTCGAAGAAAACCATGAAAACTCCAAAACTGTTAGGCCGACGGGCGCGATTGGGATCGAGCCCAGCACCTCCCGTCTACCAGCTTCGAGAGCAGAACCTCTCAGCTTCTGGTGGGGCCAAAGAGTCATGGGAAAAAAATGTGAATTTTGTCAAAGGATCATGGAAAAAATTAAAACTTCTAATTCTGTAAAAGACTCGCAGAAAACACATTAATTTCGTCAAAGAATCACAGAAAAAACACGAATGGTGTCAAAGGATCGCAGAAAAAATACGAACTTCAGGAGGACCTGAAATCCATAAAATTCCAAAATCTGGAAAGCCTTAGGTCCCGAGGATTCTGGATAATAGGTCCTGTACTGTAGAACCCTTGATAACACAAGTAGAAGCTCAGAAGTAGGAGGACGAGGACCTGGTAGAAGATAAGGTCTCATCAGAAAAATACATAAATTTGATCAGAAAATTAATGTCATTTTTAGATACTGTGTTGTGTGGGATGGGGGAGGGGGGCATGTTTTTTTTTTTTCAAGTAACGTAATTAACCCCTATGCATTTTCCTACAAATATTTGGAACAACTTGGGAATTCACCCGGGGTCCTCCATCTTGTTTCTTTGTTGGTCATTTATAATCACTTTATGCTTAATTTAACAACATAAACAACAAAAAACATAAACAACAACAAAAATAAATAACAACAAAAATAAATAAAGAAATCCAAATAATTTAAAATCGGCGATTATCAACAAAGAAACAAGATGGCGGACTCCGGGCGAATCCGCAAGTAATAACAAATATTTGTAAATGATTAATAATCTGTAAATATGTGGGTCAATAGTCTTTATTACTTCCCTAAATTTGAGCTTTCCATGTTCCATAGTTTACGAGTAAAATGGCTGTGACAGACAGACACAGTAGTGATCTTATAATGGTTCCGTTTTTACGTTTTAAGTACGGAACCCTAAAAACATATAAATTAGAGCCTCAGATGAGAATTAAAATAATAATTCACTAAGAAGAGAAAAAAAAGACATTTATTAAATTGGTACAGATGTCATATTCGCCCCATATTGGCGCGATTCTTTTCGGTTGCCAATTTGGCGAAAACATCAACAGCATAAACAACATAATCCGGGTTACCACATCAAGCAAAATTACGACACTTTGACGCAAGTTAAGTACCTGTTGCCTATATGATATTGACGACAGAAAAAAATCGCGCCAATATGGGGCGAATATGACATCTGTTCCATTAAATTACATGTTACAAAACATTAGGATTAAGAAAAAATTTATTTCATATCTACAAAGCAAAAATTTTAAAGAGATTGGATAAATGTTGCTTTAAAAAAGTATAAAGAAAATAATCTGAATCAAAAAAATTTCCTTTTAATAAGTGATATTCAACTTGATCTTTAAAATGTTTTAATTCAACCATTTCAATTAGGCTTAACTTGAATATCCTTTTAGTTATCGTTTGTTTAATTAGGAATCAAAAAGAAATCGAGTAAACCAAATACAGAAGTGTTAGTTTATTTTATTACGAAAATAGTAATAACCCACAACTAAGTTACGATATAGATATTAAACCGGGAGACAAAATTTATCTTACCACATAGCGTTTGACGCCATTTTGATAATTCCTCATGACGTCATATAACTTTTCGATTAAAAATATATATTCGATAAATGATGACGGATGCTGCCATCTATCGACATAAAAATGTTGAAGCTCAGTCAATATATGTTATACTAGGCCCTGGTTTTCACTGAATATACTCTGAATATTTGTCGCCCGCTGGCGTGGTCAGTAAGCAGAGGCTGCTGTCATCCCGAGGGCCCGGGTTCGAGTCCCTGGGTAAGACATGGATGTACTTGTGAATGTCCCATTGTAATTGTATAATATATGTAATGGAAAATAAAAATTGCTGTGACTTGTTGTTGTTTATATGTATAATAAGGATCATTCGAGGCGAAAGCCGTTGCAGCTATATGCCCCAAAGCACTCTCCACTTCGGTGGACTTCAAATGTCAAATGTCTCTGAATACTTATCGCAAACCACCAAACTATGTCAATATTATTTTACTTGTTTCTTTCTTTATATGTTTTATGTTTAAAAATATTTTAATTATATTCTCCACTCCAGTTAGTATTTATTTTAGCAAGTTTTTGTGTTTAATTAAGATAGGTGCTACACTGGTGAATAGGAATTAAACTATTTTCGAGATTTATTTTCCATTTTAACTGTGCTTCTCAGCAAGATGCGAGATGAGTATGATCGACATCGTTCCCTTGGGGATTCAGAGATTGAAATTAATTGCGTAACTGTCAATATCCCACCATTTTGAAATGATAACATAATAATTCGATTTAGATAGTTAGAAAGTCAATTGTAAACGCTGGTATTACAACAAGCAACATAAAATATCACACTGTTGTGGGAAATTTTGAGGCATAGATTTTATCTCAGATGAGTAGTGACATTGATGGTTCTACTTCTACTGATAATGTGTATGATACAGTAGAAGATATTTATAATGCATTTCTCTATATACTCCACTGAGTGATATACATATTTCTGAGATATAAACAGTGAATTATGCAGTTATGAAGCACCTGCAATTCACTGTAGAAATATTGTGACCTTCTAGAGGACTAATTTTCAAACATTATTTTATGTTTATCTTCTTTATTCAAAGTTTTATTAATAAAATTACTGCCACTATTAAATAAAAATTTTTTTGGGTAAATAACAAATATAATTTTGTCCAGGCATATTATGATCATGTTTTTGTTTATAAGAAAATTAGTGGGCTAGTCATAAAAAAAAGAAACAGAGCATTTACGCCATAGGAAGAACATGTACACCAGAGTAAATGCTATAGCTACAGAGGGTATATCGCATTGGCGTACCCAAGGGGCGGGCTGATGGGGCTACAGCCCCCCCCGAAATTTTCGAAAGTGATATAGAAAGGTGCTGATTTTTCGTCTTTCTTTTATGAAAATTTTTTTCATTTTTTTCCATTATACAGCGGACAAGCCATTCTCATTAGTCCCATATTAGTCCACATTGACAACAAAGAAGAGAAAGGGGGGCTTACGGGGTTATAGCCCCCCCCCTACTCCTCCCGAAATACTCAAATTAAATGAAAAAGTGTTTTTTTCTTACTTTTTAAAGATAAATCTGTAATTTTTTCTTCTGCCATACAGCAAAATAGCCATCCTCGTTAACACCATATTAGTCCAGGTTATATTAGTTAGGGGGCTGATGGAATTTCAGCCCCCTCCTCTCGAAATGGTCGAAAAGGAAATGAAAAAATAGTGCTGAATTTTTTCTGTCTGTTTAAGATAAATTTGCATTTTCCCCCTATCGTTCAAAGACTATGCGCTTCCTTCTCTTTAGTTCCATATTAGTCCATATTGACACCAAAGAAGAGAAAGGGGGTTGATGGGGTTACAGCCCCCCCCCCCCCAACCAGAAATCGTGAAAAATTAAATAAAAAAGTGTTTTTTCTTTACTTTTTAAAGATAAATCTGTAATTTTTTCTTCTGTCATATACAGTAAAATAGCCATTCTCGTTAACACCATATTAGTCCACATTGACATCACAGAATACCCTAAGATGGAGAGGGGGCTGATGGAATTACAACCTCCTCCTCTGGAAATAGTCGAAAATGAAATGAAAAAGTAGAGCTGAGTTTTTTCTGTCTATTTGAGATAAATTTGCATTTTCTCCCCTATCATTTAACAGACTAGCCGCTCCCTTCGCTGTAGTTCCATATTAGTGTATAGTGACATCACATTATACCCGAAAAGATAGAAGGGGGTTAATGGAGTTACAGCCCTCTCCCAAAAATTCGAACATGAAATGAAAAAGTTCTGATATTTTCCTTTTTGTTTGAGATAAATTTATATTTTTCCTCTATCATTCAACAGACTAGCCGCTCTCTTCTCTGTAGTTCCATACTAGTGCACAGTGATACCACATTATACCCAAAGAAGTGAAAGGGCCATATTAGTCCACATTGACATCACAGCTTACCCAAAGATGGGGAGGGGGCTGATGGAATTACAGCCTCCTCCTCCCGAAATAGTCAAAAATGAAATAAAAAAATATTGCTTTTTTTCTTTCTGTTTGAGATAAATTTGTATTTTTTTTTCTCCTATCATTCAACAGACTAGCCACTCTCTTCTCTTTAGTTCTATATTAGTGCACAGTGACACCACATTATACCGAAAGAAGTAAAAAGGGGGTGATGGGTTACAGCCCCTTCCCAAAATAGTCGAAAATGAAATGAAAAAAAGGCTGATATTTTTCTTTTTGTTAGAGATGAATTTGTAATGCACTTGTTTTCTGCAATACAACGAACTACACGTTCTGGCTAGTCTCATATCAACGCACAGTTACACCACAGTATACCCAATGAGGGGAAGGGGCTGATGGGGTTACTTACTCTTCCGAAATAATCAAATTTGAAATGAAAAAAAATTCCAGTTTTTTTTCTTTCTTTTGAGATTAATTTTTAATTTTTTTCTGCGACGCAGCTATTCTGGTTAGTCCCATATATTAGTGCACAGTGATGCCCCAGCATACACCAAAGGATTCGATGGGGACGGGGGTTATGACGTTACAGCTCCATTCCACGTCTGAAGAGATCGCAGTGAAATGAAAAAAGGGCTGATATTCCTTCTTTTTCAGATAAATTTGTTTTATTTTCTGGCATGCCACGAATTTGTTTTTCCTGTTAATCCAATATCCTCCTCAGTCCTGCGACCAAATTTACTTGAGACCACAAAATCCATTTTCAAATGACTGAAATCACTGTTTTACTCGATAAATGAAAACATATATACTGAGTTCAAGAGACCTACAAATAAATTCGGCAAATCTAAAAGTAGTTTAATTTAAGGATTTTTTTAATTTTTCCCATAGTCGGCGGGCGCCAAGATTGTCAATGCGGGGGTATGTTAATGCACAGTAGCACCACAGCTAATCTCAAGTCGATTTCGTCTAAATCGGAAATCCGGTGCGGAAGAGTCGACTGTAAAAGTAGCTTATTAACTTTCATTTTTCAGTCGCATCTCCATGCCACACCGAAATATGGGGGTGCGGAGGGTTGAAGGGACTAAACCTCTTTTACCTGTCAAAACGGTCAGATTAAATGGTAAAAAAAGTTTACTTCTTACTTTTTAGATCAATTCAATTATATATATATTTGTCATGCATCGCACTTGTCTTTCTTGTTAGTCCCATATTAGTGCATAATGACACCTTAGCTAATCCCTTCAGAATTTTGGTTAAGTCGGAAGTCAGACACACTATATATGTGCGGAAGAGCTGACTGTGAATGATATTCATTAACTTTTGTTTTTAACACTCGATTACTTCCTCGTATCTGTAAGATACACAGTGACTTCTTGTTTGACTGCAAAGACATCTTTGGAGTTCGGTAATGTCCCCTCCCCCCACTTATCTTCCTATTCTGTCTTAACTTTGCAGCCAGTATTTTTCATCTGGAACGGTTTAAAGTCCTTCTTATTACTTGTGCAATGCACAAATAATAAACAAAGTCTTTATTTTATATATGTGTATGAAAATATTTTGTGTATACAAAAAATATTTTGTGTTTCTTACAATATTAATTTATTGTTAAACAAGAACCGTAGCCAGAATTTAGTTTCGGGGATTGGAAGAACAATTTTATAGATTTTAAGTTATAATGACTTTCTTTTAAATTAAAGTATATAAAAAAAAAAAAAACCCAGTAACACTTTTCAACAGATTTCGACGTGGGACGGTCTCAGGATCTGACCCGTGCCCTCTCCCCTTCCCCCCAGCTTTGAGTCTGAGTTCAAAAAAAAAAAATCTGAAAATCTCAGCAAATTTTCTGAAAGGTTACAGCAGAGGGGGAAAGGAGAGGTAATCCCTTCCTGCTGCTAATTATTTTTGTTGTAGTTTGGGTTAACTCTGTTTATATTCAGGTCAATTTCAGGCTGAGTGGGTTCGAGTTAACCAGATTTCTAAAAAGTTCAGCATATTATTTCAGCTTAAAAACTATACATATAATAATAAACACAGATATTTGTATGTGTTTTTAAAGTGATCCTTTGATGAAATACAGGTTTTTATCACGACGCTTTGACGAAATTTGCATTTCCCCCGAACTTTTGACAAAATTAGCTTTTTTCCGCGACCCTTTGACGAAATTCGCGTTTTTTTCGTGATCCTTTGTCAAAATTTGCGTTTTTTCCGCGAGTTTTGATGAAATTCGAGTTTTTTTCGTGAACATTTGACGAAATTCGTGTTTTTTACGAAACCCTTCGTCGAAATTTGCGTTTTTTTCGTGGCTTTTTTGACGAAATTCGCTTTTTTCTCGTCTTTTTGAGGAATTTCGCGGCTCTTTGACGAAATTCGCGTTTTTTTATGGAAATGGTCGTGTTTTTTTGTTATTTCGCTGCCGTTTGATGAAATTCGCTTCTTTCCGCAGTCTTTTGCCGAAAGTCACGTTTCTCTGTGGCCCTTCTTTGTGACCATGCTTTTTTTTTTTTTTTTTTTTTTTGCGATCCTTTAACGAAATTCGCTTTTTTCCGCTTCCCTTTGACGGAATGCATACTTTTTTTAGCAATCCTTTGCCAAAATTTGCGTTTTTTCTGCAGCCCTTTGGGTAAATTTGCGTTTTTTTCTGAGGTCATTTGCCGAAATTCACGTTTTTTTACGCAATCCTTCGTCGAAATTCACGTTTTTCCGCGGCCTTTTGATGAAATTCGCTTTTTTTCTGCGGCCTTTTGATGAAATTCGCGTTTTTTCCAGATCCTTTGTCGAAATTGGCTTTTTTCCGCGGGGTTTTGACGAAATTAGTGGTTTTCCCGCAGCCTTTTGACGAAATTCACGTTTTTCTGTGGCCCTTCTTTGTGACCCTGCTTTTTCTTTTTTTTTTGCGATCCTTTAACGAAATTCGCGTTGTTTCAGCTTCCATTTGACGAAATGCATTTTTTTTAGCGATCCTTTGTCGAAATTCGCGTTTTTTTCTGTGGTCATTTGCCGAAATTCGTGTTTTTTAATGCAATCCTTCGTAGAAATTTGCGTTTTTTCCGCGGCTCTTTGACGAAATTTGCGTTTTTTCGCCTTTTTTGATGAAATTTGCGTTTTTCTGCGGCCTTTTGACGAAATTCACATTTTTCTGTGTCCCTTTGACGAAATTCGTGTTTTTTCAGCTTCCCTTTGACGGAATGCGTGTTTTCTTAGCGATGCTTTGTCGAAATTTGCAGTTTTCTGTGGTCCTTTGACGAAATTCGCGTTTTTTCTGTGGTCATTTGACAAAATTCGCGTTTTTGCGCAATCCTTCCTCGAAATTTGCGTTTTTTCGCGGCTGTTTGTCGAAATTCGCGCTTTTTCTCGTCTTTTTGATGAAATTTGCGTTTTTCTGTGGCCTTTTGACGAAATTCACGTTTTCCCGTGTCCCTTTGACGAAATTCGCGTTTTTTGCGATCCTTTACGAAATTAGCTTCTTTTTCGCAGCCCTTTGACGTAATGCGTGTTTTTAGCGATCTTTTTTTCGAAATTCGCGTTTTTTCCGCGACCTTTTGATGAAATTCGCGTTTTTTCTGCGGCCTTCTGACGAAATTCGGGTTTTTTCTGTGCTCATTTTGACGAAATTAGCGTTTCCTCTAGAATAATTTGACGAAATTCACGTTTTCTCCGCTATCATTTGACGAAATTTGACTTTTTTTTCGCGATCCTTTGACAAACTTCGCATTTTATCTGCGGCCGTATGACATAATTCCGGTTTTTTCCTTGATCCTTTAAAGAAATTGGAGATTTTTTTTGCGAACGATTGACGAAATTGATTTTTTTTTTTTTTTTTTTTGCGAACGATTGACGAAATTGATTTTTTTCGGCGACCATTTGTCAAAAATCACGATAATTTTTTAAGTCCAAATTTTCGGACTGATGACCGAATTTTTCAAATTTTCGGAAAATTCGGAACAAAGTCACCGTTGCACCGCCCCCCCCCCCCCCCCCCCCCTCTGGCTACGGCCTTACTGACAAAAATGATTTCTGTTTATAACACAATGCAACGTGTTTCGTAAGATTTAGAACATTATGAAAATTTAAGTCAGCCCCCCCCGAAATAAAATCCTGGGTACGCCACTGGTATATCGAGTTATCCAGAAGATATACGGCGTATACCACTATATATATCCTCTAACTGCACCGCTGAAGGCAATTTAACAATGTGTGTGACACGATTTTTATAATTTAAAAATTTATATTCTGTGCAGCTTTTGGTCCTAAGCAATGGGATATGATTGGCTGAATCCCAGAACAAGCAAGACACTTGTAATTTTTTTTCTCCTGTATATTCTTCTTAAGAGAGTTCTCAAATCCTCTGCTCAACTCTTCAAAACCTTTTGATGCAGTGTTTGGTTCTTTTTTTAAAGTAGGACATAAAAATATCAGGCTTAACTCTTAAATGTGCAATTTTTTATTTTGTTTGATAAAAGTTATATATGATTTTCTGAAAGGTTTATTACACAGGAAAAATAATGAAAAAAATCAGAGATATATTTATCATATAATACGTCCAGTGGTGTAGTCATAAAAAAAACAGAGGGTATACGTTCTAAGCAGAGGGTATACCCTAGTGTATATATACAATAGCTTTCTTGAGAAACAGAGGGTATACGGTGTTCCTTAAAAAAATCCAGAGGGTATACGGCGTATACCCCCCGTATACCCTCCACTACATCCCTGAATACGTCAATCTTTTCTTCTGTTGCACATCTGCAATGCAAGTAAAAACTATTGTCGTGTGGCTGTTTTACGCTAAAATAATACAAATTAGTAAATACTTTAATAAGTATGTCTCCAAATACATTATTTCATATAATTATTTATTTTATAAAACTTAACTTTTAACCCTTTAATTCCCAAAATAGAATACGTTCTAGAAATGTAGTTCACAGAATCCGACTTCGCACCAGAAAGTTTCAATGGTTAATTTCGCTTTATTTAAATACGGAATGTCTGCTTTTTAATTAAAGCAAATATTGCTATTTTAATTTTCTGGTGTGAATTAGGTATATGCAAATAAAAAAAAATCTATTAAATTCAAAACAGTGATGTTTGCAAATATGCAACGCTGCACACTAAAGGGTTAAGCATTTAAGCGATTTAAAATTGAAATGAGTTTCTCATTTTTTGGTAAATAAATTACTTATCGAGTTATAAGCAATTGTAGTCACGCGACGACCTGGTTTTCTGCCTTCTTGCAACATCCCATCTGGAAATTATGTTCAAAACACCCACTTTGTGAGCATTTTTTGAAACTTTGTCTATGTTTACCAAAAAGTACAAAGAGTTTTTTGATTACATAGTTTTTGAATACCTGCCAGTTTAATTTACCAAATGATAACGAATTAAAAATGTGTCACAAAGTAAGCCATAGGATTTGAGAACAGCCTTAAAGGATGTTTCTTTTTCTTTTTTAGTTAAAAAATACTTCTAAAACATATGCTTAAACTTATACATTCAGATGGGCACAAAATACTCATCAATAGATTGCATGGATATAAATATTTAAAATTGAAATAGAAATCGCTACACTGTAAAAAAAATTCCGCAACGTTCCTGGGAAAAAATGGGCAGCTGAGTTGCCCATTATTTCCAAGAAACATTTCTTGAAAATGACTGGAACTTTACTGTATATGTTAAAAACTTTCTACAGAAATGCCAGTAAGTTTCCTGCGAAATACCAGGAATATTTCTGTTGACAGCAAAACATTACTGACATTTCACAGCATGCGGGATCCGCAGACGATTTTTACATTTCCAGTTGACAATTTTCGCTTTATTATCATTATTTGTTAGAATTAAAAAATATTTTGAAATTGACATCAAAATTATTATTTATAATTTACACGAAAAAATAAATTTTCAGTTAAAATTCAATAAAGTAAATATATATATGATATATTGTTTCTGAACTTTGCTTAAAATATAAAAATATATAAATGTAAATAATAATTAGAAAAAAAAATCTAGACATAAAATATTTTGGATTTTCGTTAGTAATTATGTTAGTTTACAAGTTAGATAAAATACATATAATTTTTTATGAAAAAAAAAACCTAAACGTAATTGTATATTTTTTCCGAAAATAAAAAAAAATTCAAATTTGCAGCAATTCAAAGTGTCAAATATATATCAAATTTAAATCAAATTGTAATAAAGTGTTAAAATATAAAATTAATTAAAAAAGAAAAAAACATCCAGAGGTAGCATCGAACTCGGGCCGTACGGGTGGCAGGCGAGCTTTCTGCGTCCACACCACGAAAGACACGTTGAGAGCTGCAAACTAATGGGTATTTGAAACGTATGCTAAACCTCGGCATCTAATTTCTGAAAATCTAAGTCCCATTTGAAGAAATCCTTTCACATGAATAATTAGAAATAAGAACTCTAAAACATACTTTAAATTAATCAAAATCGGTGAGAATCATGTTTGATGGTCCCCTGGTTAATGGAGATCCAAATAATAGGTGTATTTTTTTTTACATGGTCTGCTCCTTAAACATTCCATAGACAAGTACGAGAGATTATCTCTTAGTGATGTCACGGAGGTATTGTATTTTCATCTGAATTGTCTTGACAATAGAGACGTAAAGGATTATGTTGTCTATTGATTTATTTGCATTCCATATTGATTTTTTTACATTCATTTAAGGAATTCTTTTTCGACACTCGCGCGCGAGCAACGGATTATAGCAAAAAAATAATAAATGGCGGCCGCAGCGTTTTGCTTTTTCCAACTTTTGTTCAGGAACGTTTCAGATAAGAAAACCAGAATTTCACAGGAAAGAGCTAAATTATTCTGAAAACCTGAGAAAAGGCGAAACGTTCCTGGATTTTACATGGAACGTTACCATTTTTTTTTACAGTGTACTAGAATGAACATCGGCTCAAAATATTTTGATGTCAATGCTTAACTTTTCCAAGTAAATAAAGATGCTGTTTCTTTTCATTTTATTAATGACATTCTGTAATAATATGATTACATGCTACTGATATAAGGGGTGAGAATCTTTCATGTTTTGGCAGAGTTCCATTTGTTTTTTAATAACTTCATTATCCCCATCCCCCTTCCTGAGAAATTTCAGCTTTCTCATTAAAACACAAAGCTTAAAACTCTAATATAAAGAAAACAAAAAAATTAATACTTGTTTATCTCTACTAATAATGAATAAATAATAAATCATTTAAATACCTCACCACCCCACAATTTTGAAATCTTTTAAACAATATTTATCTGTTATTGTCTAGAAAAAATGAACAAATATTGGATCAATGAAATTGCTTGATCCTTCTTTGCTTGCATTTACAATATATAGAGCTCAAGATTTTTAACACCATTTATTTTTAAAAAAGTTTGTCCTTATTTCTGCTCATTAATGACAAAAAATAATAATCAAAATTATCTCCTTCCTTCCTACTTCTAGTGTGTGTGTGTGAGAGAGAGAGGGAATCTTAATAGCTTAAGAATCTCATTTAAAACAATGACCTATACATTTTCAAGTGACAATAAATAATCAATTATCTGAAGGAGCTTGGCTCTTTCCTTCCTAATTTTATGCTTCCACTTCCAGAGTGTGTGTGTGGGTGGAGGCAATCCCAGCAACTTAAGAATCTCTTAAAAAAAAAAGCTGCCCTATATGTTTTTTTTTTTTTTTCAAATGACAATAAGTAAATAATCAATCATCTAAATTACTTTTCTCCTACCTGGAATTTCTGATACCTTTAACACACTGTTTAAAATATTTCACACTGCGAAAAAATATATATATATATATATATATATTAGGGTGTCCCAGGTGAGGCCAAAAAAATAAAAAGTTTGAAAATGCCAAGTCTCACCTTTTAAAAATGTTCTTTCTGTCATAATATGATATTACAAAAAAATTCAAGTCATTTCACAAAGATTTAGGGGTCCCCCAAGCTAATAGAAAATAGGGAATTTATGGAAAATTTTAATTTCTAATTAATATGCAGGATTGCAGAATTCTACCACACTTCTTTTACAAATTTTTTTATCCTAAAACTTGTTTAAGAACACTTTATCATGTTTAATAATGATTTCATTTGATGTTATATTTTTATTAAATTTTTTTATAAAAACTTATAAAATTGCTATCTGAGGAGCATATTTCATTTTTCTGATCATTACTCTTCTAATACTCTTCAATCTTTATTAATCTACTGGATTTCATTAAATTAATATCATGAACTAAAATGTTTCTAATATTAATAATAGCTGGCAGCTCCAGCAGGTGTTAAAGGAAAGTTTCATTGATTATTTATCGGTCTTCGGTTTTGGATACCGATGAAGCCAATAAATCTTCTGAAGAAACCTCTGAGGAAGAAGTTGTAGTAAAAATACATTTAGATGATAATACAAAGCCCAAACGAAAGATATCCAAGCTCTGCAGTCGCAGATCCATTATTACTCCAAGAGTTGCTTGTGTTTTAGATTGAACTAAGACCATCATAAAAGATTTGCAATGATAATAGCATCTGCACTAAACAAAGAAGGCCGCTCTTCCTCTACCATGACGTCTGACCCGCTTGTAAAAATCCATAGTGCTTTAAAACAAATACTGTTCATCGGGAAAGCCAATATCTTCACCAAGAAATCGTTCAACAATTAAAAAAACAGTTTGAAACATCAAAGTCAGATGTTCCTTCAGGTGGAAAACTGTTAGCCAATTTGTCATCAAAAAGCATAGGAAATATTGATCATTTAGCGGTACTAGTTTTTTCTTTGCAAGATAAACGTACTAAACTTCTTGGGAGTTTTTAAGTTATTGTCTGGAACTGGCAAAGAAACAGCTGATGCTGTTTTTCGAGCTCTTAAAATCATGAAAATGTGAATCTCAAGTAATTGGCATGTGTTTCGGTACAACTCATATAAATAGTGGAAGATTTAAAAGAGCATGTAAAATTCTTGCACAAAAAATAGGCAGAAACCTTTTGTGGATAGCATGTAGGCATCACATGTTTGAGGTTCTACTTTCTGATGCATTTAGTGTGTGTTTTGGATAATCTACCGGGCTTGAAATCTTTTTATTTAAGAGATTCCGAGAAAATTGGCTCAACCACCATGAACTAAAAAAGTAATCAGTACCCAACATAACAACATCAGACAGTTAAAAAATTTTTACTTTTGATCAGGTAAAAACTGCTATAAAACTACTTTGGGATGATTACAGAGAAATTTTAAATCTTGCATCATTAATGATTGGATTAGACATTCAATTTAGAATCCGAAAACCAGGTGCTCTTCATCAAGCTTGCTGCATGGCAATTTATTCCTTGGAAAGCAATTGCAAAGCAATTTATTCCTTCAAAATGAAGTTATTGTTTAATGGGAATGAAAGCACAATGGTAGTAAACTGCTCAAGATTTTCAAGGTATACAACAATTTAAACGGTTTATTGTGCGTGTATATTTGCAGTCTTGGCTTACTTGCTGATCTGCTGTTGATGCCTAATGAGGTTTCACTGATTGAAAGGTTGAAAGAATATGATGTCAAGCACATAAGCAATATTGAATTAAAAACGATGTTACGTCATTCATAGTATGTGAGTGGAGACCTGCAACACTTAGCTTGTTTTCGGATCTTCTTTCTGGTAAGCAAATATCAAAGGTAGTTTTGAACACTAAAAATGAAAGGAGTTCTAATTCACATTTATTAGAAATACTTTCTCTCAAGTTGGATGATTTATGTATTTCTAATAGTTTCTTTGAAGGGCCTACAATTGATGATTGTTTCCTCAGTGTACCAGTCAAAGATTGGCAAAAAAAAAAAAAACCCTATAAAACAGCTGCAATATTTGCTAAAAACTTGCCTTGTGTAAATGATGTTACTGAACAAGCTGTTGTATTCATACATGACTTTAGTTGCTCAAAAAAGAACAAAAAGCAAGAACATATTTTGTTACAAGTCGTAGAGATAGGGATGCACAGAAAAAAATGTTGTAAAGAGCAGTCACCAAAATCATTTTGAAATGTAGTTGATAAAAAATGTGTGAATGTGTAACAAAAATGTATAAATAAGTGTGATATCTTTAAAACAATCTTCTTCGATGGTTTTATTTACCAATTGTAAGATAATTGTTTACCTAAGTTCACTTTTTGTGCATAATTATACAGAAGGTAGAAATGTCTGCAAAATCACATTTTTCTTGATTTCAGTAATATATATTATATCTCTCCCTACCAGAGCAAAAACATAATTTATGCAAAATTTGTTTGAAACAATACGTAAGAAGATTTCATAAATGAAAAAAATGTCATTTGAACATTAATGGTTTTTAATGTAGCTAATAAAAAAATGTTGCATTTCACATTATTTTGACCACTTTTATGTAAGTTCAATAACCTTGGGGAACCTCTAAATATTTTTTTTAAATTCTGAAACAATTCAAGGTTTTTTATATTCACAGAAAGAACATTTTTTGAGGGTGAGAGTTCACAATATTAAAAGTTGATTTTTTTGGGACACCCTAAAATATACATAAATAAAGAATCAGTATTTCCAGTGTTGTGCCAGCCCTCAAAGATGAATCATCAAACAACCTATTGTATCGTCAAATTGCATGACATGGCAATGTAGTCACATATGACCAAGCTATAAAGATACACTCATGTCCAAAATTAAGGTCACAAACATAAAATCTATGAAAACTCATGAACTATTCAATGTGTTGTCACGAAATTTGGCGTAGACGTATATTACAATAAGAGAAAGAATATAACAACATGGAAAAGATTTTAATTGCAAATTAATATACAGGGTATATCAATCAGTGTTAAATCAGGAATCGGAGATACAGCATTTATCTTGGGAAAAGCCTGTCTAAGATGGAATGTGATCACCATGCACTGCTATACAAGCCTCACAACGAGCTCTCATACTGTTTATGAGGATTTAAATAAATGTTTGTGGCAATAAAGCCCATTCTTCCAAAAGCACAGGTTATAACTCCTGGTAGGTCCTGAAAGGGTAGTTACGCTGTGCAATGGCTCTTCCTAGATCATCCCAAACTTGTTCAATAGGTTTGAGGTCTGGAGACCTCGAGGGCCAATTCATACGGCGAATTTCCTCTTCTTCAAGAAAATCATCAACAATGTGAGCTCTGTGTGGCTTTGCATTATCGTCCATAAACATGAAGGCCAGACCTACAGCATCCCAGGACAAACTCACATAGGCTTCAAGGACCTCATCCCTATAGCGATGTTTGCTGACAGTACCTGCATAGAAGACATGTAGTGGTGTACAACTGCCCCGCATTATGTCGCCCCAGACAAAGATTCATTTGCCACCAAATCTGCCGATTTCTTTTACGTAGAAGGGATGATAGCAAGCTCCACATTCTCTCCAGATGAAGATTCGATGAGAGTCATTCTGTGTGGTAAATCTCGACTCATCACTGAAAAGAACATGCCCCATTCTTGTTGTGTCCAAGACTGATGGCTTCGGCTCCACAACAACCGGCTCATCTGTTGGATGCAGTAAAAGAGACACACACGACTGGACACTGGGTGTTAGGGATGAGGTGCTTGAAGCCTATGTGAGGTTATTTCGGGGTGCTGTAGGCCCGGACTTCATGTTTATAAATGATAATGCAAAACCACACAGAGATCACATTGTTGATGATTTTCTTGAAGAAGAGGATATTCGCCGTATGAATTAGCCCTCAAGGTCTCCGGACCTCAGTCCTATTGAACATGTTTGGGATGGTCTAGGAAGAGCCATTGCACAGCATAACCCCCCTCCCCTCCCAGAACTCACCAGGAGTTAAAAGCTGTGCTTTTGGAAGAATGGGCTTTGTTGCCACAAACATTTATTGAAATCCTCATAAACAGTATGAGAGCTCGTTGTAAGGCTTGTATAGATGTGCATGGTGATCACACTCCATATTAGAAAGACTTTTCCTGAGATAAATGCTTTACCTCTGATTCATGATTTAACACTTTTTCATATACCCTGTATCTTAATTCAGAATTAAGATCTTTTCCATATTGTTATGTTGCTATAGTCTTTCTGCCATTATAATATAACTATGTGCCAAATTTCGTGGCAACACAGTGAATAGCTCATCAGTTTTCATGTTTGTGACCTTAATTTTGGACATGGGTGAATATGAAGTACATATACATCATGGATATAAGACATATATGAGGTAGATATTGTATATACATATATATAATAATGTGCATGATTTATATATGACACACATATATATTATGTATAGTACACATATATGTATGACATATAATTATGTATCTATAAGCTTGGTAATGAACTGGGTGAAATTGTGACTGCAATCTTGGCATAATTGTAATTGTAGGGGGCTATTATAACAAGGTTGTACCAGAAATTCTAGTTGATTTTGCTGTTTGGGCATCCTCACCCTTATATAAAAAAAATACTTTAAGTATTTTGGGATAATTAAAGTGCTGTTAAGTATTATTGCACAGTTTACCTGCTTCACGATAATTGGTATATTCATTCAGTGTTGATTTCAGGGGGTGGCCCGAGGGGGGGGGGACATTCCGCCCCGAAAGATTTGAGATTTTTTGTTTTCAATGGTAAAAAAGTGTGATTTCCCTCCCGGAACTCTACAATGTCCCCCCTCCCCGGAACCACACAAATCCCTCCCGGAGAAAAGTGTCTGAATTCAACACTGTATTCAATTGTAAGTGATAATTTCCATTTGCAAAGTACAGTCAAACCTGGTTAACCCGGGAGAACTCGCTGCATGAGATTTTCTCTCACAGTCGTACTTTTTTAAGACTCTTATTTAAATCATTTTTCATTTTAATTAGAATTTCAAAATGTTTTACAATTATTTTACCTATTTTGTGAATAAAAGTACTAAGCCAACCAAAAAAAGTTGATATTATATGAATGTAAAGTAAAAGAAAAGAAATTGGGCATTCTCATTAGCGAGTTCTCCTGGATTAAGATATGTTTCAAAGGACTGGACAGAAGTCACGTATTAAACTTGAATTGCACAGTAGTGCAGGAACTGATCTTATTTATGCATCTAATGGTATAACTGAACTTCAGAACTTTCATTTATGTGTGAGCCTGAGCAGTGATGTGGTAAGGGTAAATACCCTATGAGTAGGTATTTACTTTTTGAGCAAAAACTGGTATTTTTATATTTTGCTGTAGAATATCAGAATCTTAAAAAAATTATTGCTATCATAAGTTAGAATGTTTCAAATATGATAGCAGTATTCAGTTTAATTAAAGAAAAATACCTGCATGTTGTCTGATTGAGTGGCGTTGCAAATCTTTTCCGTTCAGTATGTTTTGATATTTTAGAATAGCAGCCAATTAACGCTTTTTTTAACAAATGTAATTGATATAGTGAGAACGACCAAATGAAGTAACTATTTACATGCAATGTTCAGTCGAATTTAAGATGAAAAAGGAAAAGACAAAAAATGATTCCTTGAAATTGCCAGGAACTATATGGGGAAGTTATTTACGGCCTTAAACATTTAATGCTCAAGCTATTTTAATCCTCTGAGCAGTTTCCCTGCATTTTTCCATTTTCCAAAAACAACTTTAATCTCTTATAGACAAAAACACTTTAAACAGAATTGTATTTCAAGATGTACATCGACTACTGGGGCATGAAGTGTATTTTAGAAACAAACAGGGAAATAAAATTTTAATTAAAATTATTTTTATAAGCATTTTTATGAAAATGCACAAAAGCCCTCAAGACGCTCGAAGGGTTAAAGTTTGTTTTTAATCGAAATTGTTTTTCTAAATATTTTTTTTAACATAAAAAAAGAGCTTCTAAATTTTTTCCTCATAATAACAAAGAAAGACATTTCTTGAATACACAATAGAAAAGAAGATAATGCAACATCTTTCAAAAATCATTCTTCATCAGTCAAAAAAAAGGCTGTCCTACAAACCAGTACAAGAGCAGAAGAAATTTTTCTTGTAGTTGTAATATGTAATGCAAGTAGGATGTGCATCAGAAAAATTGTAGCACTATATAAGGGGAAACAGCAATTTACTCCAAAAAGATAGAGATGGTGGCGTTTATGCTCCAACAGTAGACAAAAAAACTAGACTATACCATTACTCAGCCGCATGGAGAAATGAGTAGGAATACTGGTATACATTAACGTGTGCAAAAGAACCAATACGATGCATTAACCCTTTAGAAAGCAATAATGAAAAAAAATAACTTATGATCTAAAAACATTATCCCACTGTAAAGGGTTAAAAGACAATATGTTTTTATAAAAAATTATGGCAATTAATAAAGAAGCTTATCTGCTAAAGAAAAAACTTTTAGAGGATGTATTTTAGATTCATTGTTTTTTTTTTAAATCACCGTTTTTAAACCATTTGTAGAACTAACTGAATCCTTTCAATCAAATGAACATCAGATTAATTTAGTAGATGAAAAACTCAACAGCATAATGTATTATCTATATAACTACTTCCTGTATCTTTATTGCAAAGGAAAGAAAAAAACCCTTATTCAAGAAAATGTACAAAAAAAAAAAATCATTAGTCTTCTCCATCTTGTAATAAGCCCCACCAGTGGCCGAGAGGTTCTGCTCTCGAAGCTGGTAGACGGGAGGTGCTGGGTTCGATCCCAATCGCGCCCGTCGGCCTAATCGTTCGGAGTTTTCATAGTTTTCTTCGAACCGTGGATTTCCATGCGTTAATACGGATTAGGTTCCCTTAGAAAGACCTCCACGGAAGGCACTCCCCCTAGGGCCCATATCCCTCGTGTAGATAATTGGCCGTCAACAATCAACCCAACCCAACCCATCTTGTAATAAATATTTTAAGTCCAGTGGTGCACTGACAGTTGGCCAAAAAAAGCATTTTAACGTCCAAATTGAGAGAAAAAACAGAAATAGCAATTCAACTGCAAAATATGACTTTTTCAAATTACGTTTACCAAAAAAAAAAAAAAAAAAAAAAAAAAAAAAAAATGAGGGTTATTTTCATACTAAAATTTTCAATATGAGCACCTAATTTTGACATCATATTTGGCTTTTATTGTAAATTTTACATTAGAATACCAAATGGGAAACCATTCAATGAAATAGCTTAGAAATTATGAAGATGTAAATTTTGAATTCCTAATGTTAAATTCACTTCTAATTGTTGCAAAATAGATTACAATGCAGGTAGTTTTATAAGCATAACTGAAGAACTAGTCAGCCAAAGGAGCTGTAATTTTAATGTTATCATAATTGAAACTTCCAAAAATCGATTTCTGTTAAAAAATTCATTAGTTACATTTCATTTTTTTTAAATTATTATTAATAAAAATAAAATCAAAAAAATTATGAATTTTAACTTATGAATATTTTTAACAAAAATAGATTTATAAAGACTGCAAATATGTGAATTATAACTTATTCTGCAAAGTAGTTATGGAATTATTCTTAAAAACTATCCGTATTGCAAAGATTAAAAATGAATTTAACATTAAGAGTTCTAAATTTTAAATCTTCATAATTCCTAAACTATTTCATTAAATAATGGCTTGTCATTTGGTTTCCTAAAACAAAATTTAATGACAAAGCCAAATATGGTGTCAAAGTTATAGTGTTTGCATTGAAAATATCAGAGTTTGGTACAATTACAGTATAAAACTTCTTTTTTATAACATGAAAGAATACATAATTTCCTATCACATGCCTATTTTAGTTATTTTCTGGGAAAATTTGGTGAATAAAATGCATGAAGTCAATTTTTTAAATAATTTTTTTCTTTGGCCGACTGCACCTTAAAACCATCAGCTATACATGTTATTTATTTATGAAATTGATCATCATATGAAATTAGATAGCACTCATCTTAGACGGGTGTAGTTATTTGACAAGAAAAAATGTGTATCAGAGAAAGAAAAGTCTTGTGAAGAAAAATTAGAGAATGTGTCCTCTTCACTGGAGTATTACCGCAGTAATATATAGCCGTGGTAGTGATGAGTGCATATGTGCGACATGTAGTACTAACACATTAGCTGAAATGGTATTGCACATGCCCATATTATGTGCAACTGTTACATAAATTTAATTAAGATCATCTTTTTAATAAAAATTTTTTTAATAAATACATTTTTTTAACTATCTTCATTATAATTAAAAAAAATACATTTAAATTCAATATTGAACGTAAAATGTTGAGTTACTGTAACATTTAAGCTTAAAGTTATTTTTTTATCCTTTTAAATTCATTGTATCTAATAGCATTATAAATTATTTTCACAGCTATATTTAATTGAAGAATAAATACCCAACCCGGGTATAGACCCCGAGTATCCAGAACATTCCGCATGTGGTTCTGGTCAAATTTTATACTTCAGGTTATTGAACGAACATGTGTTGATACAATTTCATATTTGATTATCCTACACCGGGTGCTGTCATGCATTGTTTTTTTAAATTCTTGCATTGGTGTAGCCACATTTAAAATTCAAATAAACATCCTGTTAGTAATTACATTGTTTAAACTAATATAGTAGGATGAAATAGAAAAAAATGTGTTATTTAATTTTATTTATTTTCATTTAATTAATTTTTTTTCCATTCTTATATTAATATTTAAAAAGGAAAATATGACTATATTTTTAAATAATTCAAAAATTTTAATTTTTGTAATAATATAAAAAATATCTAATAATAATAAAATAAAAACTTTTTTTATCATAAAATTTGTTATTTTAATATCAGTACGGAAATGATAAATGACCAAATTAAAGAAGCTTATAAACATTTCTGCTTAAAACTATTAAAAAATTTACTGTATAATAAGTTCTATCGCCTTAAGTAAATTTACTAGCAAACTGGCAGTAACTTAAATGAGGATATGCAAAAAATATAATTTGCTAAAATAATTTGGTAAATTATATGTTAATAACACGCGAAACAACGCAAAATGCATCAAACAAAATCTTATTTTCAGTATGAAAGATCGATGTTTTTTTAAATATCAACGTTCAACATCAACATTAAAGTTCATTTTAAACATGACCGAAGTCAGGGGCTGGACGTGAATTCTCCCGGTCTTTTCTATTACTTCTGTACCCACCTACTATATTAATGGACTAAACCGTTACATAGTGAGCCATTCTTCGAAACAGCCGCTACCGCTAGTCGCATAGCATGTGCATTTTGCTTATTCCATCATTCCATGGCATTTTGTCATCATTTGTGTGTCTTCTGCATCTTTTGCTCTTCATTTTACCTTTTGTTTTTGCAGCGGCATATCATTTGTTATTACTTTTATCGGATTATTTATCTGCAATCATGTCTTCTGAAATACAAGAAAAAACTCCCTTTTCAGGGCCAAGTACTTCTGTTTTTTCAGAATTTTCTTTTGATTACAAGAAAAATGAAAATTCGGAAGTTGTTGCACAAACACGCTAGATTGTTTCTTTTGTTTAGTCTGTCAGTGTCAGTATGGATAAAAATGATTTAGATTCTGAATGTTTGTCTTGTACTGAATGTGGAACAAATTTTACCACAAAATACAACTTTTAAACGGCATGCTTAGAAATTCCGCCCACAAAATGCTGATCTAATGCAATCCTTAAACAAGGACACAACAAAAAAAATTTGCTCAATACACTTTAATAATAAATATATATGCCGTCCAGAATAATCTGAAAAAACAAGAGATAACAGAGCACTTTAAAAATATGCATGAAATTGAAATGAATCAATGCCAGTTAAAATTTAACTCATATAACTGGCAGTATGCAGGGTCCTATTTTTAGTTGAAAAGTTTTGTTTGTTTAGTTGAAAAGTTGTAAACAACTGAGGGTAACGGATTTGCAGTATGACTGCCCAAATTTAGTACCTAGTAGATCTAGTGCCAAATGCCTTGTTTGTTTTGCCATTATTGCACTGCTAATATCATTTATCATTTTTTCTAAAAGCTTATAAATACGCTTTCTTTTTCAATTTTTAGACAATGTATGTGGCAAGAAATTGTGAAATGTCAGCAGAAGATTCCTGCTGTAAAATCAGAAGTGGTGGTAGAAGCCATAAATACCTTGCCTCTTCTCCAACAAGAAGCTGAAAGAGTTTGCTTTATAGCTGCTAATTAAAAAAAAAATATATCCAAAATCCTACGTATACTTCTTTCCATCTTATATTTTATTCAGTCTTATACTTTATTCATACCTTTTCTCTTAATTTTGAAAGTCTCAAATCTTATTATTCCAGATTTACATTAGAATGGGTCTACGAATGTTTACTGATAAAGATAAAGAGTGGAAGAACATATGATCATCTAAGAAGAAATAAAATTTTAGTGTTCATAGGCGTAACCAGGGGAGGTGCCCTGGGTGCCCGGGCACCCCCCCCGCTCGCGCAGACTTGAGCATAGTTATTTTAAGAAAAAATCGAAATCTACAAAAGAAAAAAATAAGTGAAAGCAGAGTTCATTTAGTTTAGCAAGTTAGTTTAGTTCAGAAAACTAACAGCCTAAGTTTTGATCTGTGATTAAAAAAATAATAATAATTCCACGTTCTTTTTTCAAATTATAGTACAGCGCCGATTATCAAAACTCCAATTAACCGAACTTCCAATTATCCGAACAGCCTATTTCTCTCAAAAAAAAAATTAAACCGAACTTCCAATCATCCGGACAACCTATTTCTTTCAATAATAATAATAATAATAATAATAATAATAATAATAATAACTGAACTTCAGAACACCCCGTTTCTCTCATTTTTCCCCTTCAGATTTAGCATGCGAAATCGAATCCCAGTTTATTGTATCGTTGAGAGCAGTAACAACAAAAAAGAAATTGAAGAAAATGAAAAAGAATGCTATGAAAATCACCCAGGTCCATCATATAACGAAGCCTTTGAATGTGTGGAAACAGATGTGAAATGGCTTGAACGGTAGAAGAATGCTGATCTTATTCAACTAACATATTTAAGAATAATTCGAGATATGACAGCATTGAAAAGACAGTCTCCTATGAAGAAAGCAACAATCGAAAGCTTTTTTGCTTAATCTCTACATCTCTAATTATAATCTCTGGAGTTCACAAGATGATAAAAAAAGAAAAAGAAAATTTTAAATGATAAAAAAGTAAACAAAATTAAAAAGACAAAAAAAAAAAAATTAAATAAACACGCCAGCACTAACTGGTGACTGGTGCTGGCAGTCCGAAGCCTGGATTAAGTGTGACGGTTTTAGTATTGTCAAAGGAAAGGGCAGCTGACGTCACTGTTGGTTGAATTACTGTTGGTCAGCAAGAAAAATCTGTTCATTCATTATGACTCCTACCTGTACACATGAGCTAGAGAAATTTGATTGGTCTACGTTTAACAGGCCTCTGATATGATTGGTTTACGTCGCCAAGACTATTCCTGCAATGATCGTTATGACAAAAATGTAGTTGGTAGATTGGTTGACGGAAGTGTTTGTTTGTCAGGAACATCCCTTAAATTGTCTGTCCATTTATCCGAACTAGGGTTGGTCCCGACTTGTTCGGATAATCGGCGCTCTACTCTATGTTCTTTATCTTTTTTAAAACTAGAATATTTACAAGAATCTGTATTAGTCATAGTAAGTCAAAAAGAAAGTTTTATAATCCCACTTTGATGTCTTTTTTTTTTTTTTTTTTTTTTTTTTTTTTTTTTTTTTGTGGGAGATTTTTTTTAACATCGTTCTTTCTATTGCATGTTTCTGCAATTTCATGAGAAATTAATGCAAGTTCTTAACGAGGATAGAAACAGAAATTATTCGTCTCTTTGATTTCGCAGTCTAAAGTCTAGAAAGAAGCAAAAAAAAAAAAAAAATTGAAAGGGAATGCAGATGTGAAACAGTAATTGCAAAATACGATTATCCGGGGGAAGGTGAGGGTGCCCAGACCCTGCCTCCTTTGAAAATGAGAAATAATAGTGCAGAAAGTTAAAATTAATCTGGGTTGATTGGTTGAATTTCGTGTTTCGCGACCATATTTTGACATTCGTAAAAGGAATATGGTTGCAGTCTTTCAAGTCAATATAGTAATTTTATTCCTCTGAAAATTTTTATGCGGTCTTTGGAGTTTCTTCTCGTTTTGGGGAGTTCTTTTGAAACTAGGAAAAGGACCCGGTTTCAATCTTTTAGCCCAGTGCAGTAAATTTTGACGAAATCGCGATTTTATTCTGCGATCATTTCATGATATTTACAATTTCCCCCCCAAAATCATTTGACGAAATTCACGTCTTTCTATGCGATTTTTTGTCGAAATCTGCACTTTTGACAACTAACCGTTGACAAAATTCGTGTTTTCTTTACACGATCTTTTGACGAAATTCGCATTTTCTTTCTGCGATGCTTTGAAGAAATTCTTGTTTTCACCGGGATCCTTTGACGAATTTTTTTTTTTTCTTTGGCGATCTATTCACGAAACTCATTTTTTTACAGGGGTCATTTGTCGAAATTCGCGATAGTTTTGCGCGACCGATCGGGAAAATTCTCGATATCTTTCCGTACCAATTATCAAAATCCTCTACTCTTTTCCGCGACTTTTTGACGAAATTTGCAACATTTTCTCGTCAAACATTTATCGAAATTCGTGATTTTTTTGCGCGATCTTTGACGAAATTTTCGATGTCTTTCTACACTCTTTTATCGAAATTTACGATATTTTTCACAATCGTTTGAAGAAATTCTCAATTTTTTCCGGGGCCGAGTCACGAATTGATTTTCAGAAGTTCCACAAAAGAAATAAAAATCGTGGACTTGATGAAAAAAATGTAAAATACCCACTGAAGAATCACAGATCTGTGAAAGAATTTTGAGGGTAGAAATACTGCACAGCATTTTTATTATGCGGGAATTTCCTTTTCTGTGCACAAATCGCGCGATCCCGCTCGTTATTTCAAACACTGCCCCTCAAAGAAAACTTCATTACTAGTGGGTTTCGCTGGTTGCTTTTTTTTTTAACGAACATAGAATTATAGAAATCTAGGGTTGTTTGGGTTTCTTTTTGGAGGGGAGGGGGGACAGCCTTCGGCAACGTACCACCGACCAAGCTATGACCACTTTCGTCTCGAAATAAACAAACCCTGAATTATCGCGATTTTTTATTTATTTCGAGCCAAATTAAATTTTCTGCTTTCTTATAAGAACTGATTTGGCATTCTTCCTTCAAAAGAAGTCAAAAAATAGCCTCAAAGTGCAAAAAACCCGCTAAAAGTCGCATTAAAAATTCGGAAAAGATTAAAAAGCAGCAGGAACGAAATTAACTAATTTGGTAAAATATTTAAACCGGATTCCTGTAAGGAACGCGAAAAAAAACCCCTCTAAAAATAACATTAAAAAATTGTTACAAAATGAAAAATCGCTGTAAGAATCTCGAAAAAACTTTATTGAAAAGAAGACAAAGTTTACTGGATAAAATATATAAATCGGATTCTTTTTTACTAATTTGAAAAAAATCGCATTAAAAGTTAATTGAAAAATTCCAGAAATTGTCTTCGATATGCAATGCATCAGGCAAGCAGGTACTTTCTGTCAAATCTTGCGGCTGTGAGGACGAGTTTAGCGCACGCGCGTACACCCACCCACCCAGAGACAGACAAGCACCTATCTTTATTATTACAGTAGCATCATGATAATATAATTTTTATCATCTTTACAAAATTTAGTGTATATAGCCGACGCTCGATTTTGCGAACCTCTTTTTTAAGAATTCTTTGTTTTTACGAACTGGTGTACTGGTCCCGACCACCATCCCATTGAACTAACGTTATTCACATTTACGAACTTTCGATTTTACGAACACATTGTATGAGTCCACTCGAGTTCGTAAAATAGAGCGTCTACTGTATTAGCATGACCTGCTTTACCTAATACGTTGGGCACATTCTGAGGTAAAAACATGAATTATTAATGAATATTGTAATTATTTATAATATTATAATAATTATTTATATGCACTTTCCACCAAAATTTCTTGGTTCCCCCCCCCCCCTCCTCCCGGTGATCCCTAAGAAGAGTGGAGTCACATTCTGAAAAACTTTCGTGGGTATGTACTGGTGTACAGCATGTATTATCTGAGACTTATCATCCGGCAAAATTTCATCTACAAGAGTTTGACATAGATAATGTTAGGTCTCATGCAATGCTCCTGTGCCTATAGAAGTTTCCAGCATGATTAAAGGCCTTTTTTAATGTTTATAAGAAGTTAGGGTGTCAAAAGGTTTTACACTTGTGCCCACACTTAGTCACTGCTGCAAGGAGATTTACATATCTTTTTTTTTTTTTTACCATTAGATTTAGTTTTGAGGTTTTGAACCCCTTCTCACACCTCCTCATGCAAACAAAAATCGCGTTTGAGCCCGTTTTAAAAGAAATACCACACAATTATGAATTCTAAGAGGAAAACCTGTCTAAAACGGAAATTCGACCGATTTGATGGGATTCCGTTTTAGCAGGTTTTACTATATAAGATATTGTTTGTATCCAACATATTCAGGTTAAAAAGTCTGGGCACCCCCCCGTTCAAAAGGTTGGTTACGCCTATGGTGTTGCCTACACCTTAACCATTATGTAGGTATATAGAAAAGATTAACGGTGTTTATGGCTTCCAACCATCAATTTTCAACAGTTTGCAAAATAATCTCAAAACATGGATGTAAGAGGCAAGAGAAGTAATAATTCTGTATATGTATACAGTAGGCTCCCTCAAATCCGCACAGCTTGGTACCTGAGGTTGTGCAGATTTTAGAATTTTGTGGCTTTCTGATTATTGCTTTTATTACACTTTTTAAACAGTAATTTGAATGTAATAATGCAATCAAAATTATAAAGAATCCATGTAATATAGTAAAATATTAAAATAATTAAGTAAAGTAAAAAAAAAAACAACTAAAATGGTAAGAAGTAAAATAATTTAAAAAATGACTAAATTATTAAAAGTAAAGGTCAAGTAAATAATTAATAATGTATAATTAAATCTTCATAATGGTATCCTATTACTTTACATCAAAATCATAAAGTAAGGAAGTTTTATTTCAGGTTTAGCCAGTCTTAATAACCAAAAAATCTTGATTAATGCTACATAAAAAAAAAATTGGTAAAAAGATTGTGATTACCAAAGACATCAGCAATGTTGTTATTATTATTATTATTATTTTTTTTTTTTTTTTCAGAAATAAATTGCACTTTGTTCATGAAAAACTATGAGTTCAGTCATATTATAGAGAATTAATTGCATATTAAAATACAAACGGAATGATATAAAACTAAAAAATTCTTTAATTTTGCCAATACAACTGAACTGAAAGTTTCATTGTTTACATCTGCAATGATGTGCTGATTTCAGGTGTGTTTGCAGATTTGAAGGAGTCTACTGTATTATCTTTAGGCCTATTAGAAATTATCTGTATTTATACAATTTTTTTTCATTAACTTTTTTTTTAGGTGTTCTATTATTGGATGAAATGAAAATGTCTTCAAAAGTAAATCTTAAGAGAAAAACTTTAAACGTTAAGGGACTCGTGGATTTAGGAGATGTCACACCAGACAACCTGAAAAATGAAAAAGGAGACTGTGCCCTAGTATTTATGTACCAACCATTCCGTGGGCAGTGGGTTCAATCTTTGGCTTGTTTTTTAAGCAAAAAAGCAGCTTCAGGTTATTATTTTTATTATAAATTACAGAAGTGTAAATTATTTTGTTATTGAAATTACATTTTTAGAAAGTGCCTGTTTGTCAAAATTTATTTCATTCTTTTTATATATTGTCAGGATCTATTCTCCATCACCTAATTATGGAATGCATTATTTTGCTCAAAAAAGCTGGATGTTGTAATACCAGATGTTGCAGCGTGGAACTGAAAAATGTACACAATATTCAAAGGGGATAAAAATAATTCAAGCTGTGCTCATGTTTGTGGTTCTTAGAGAAGGCATAGGTTCTTCTCATATTTCCCCCATTTAATTAAAAATGTGATAAACACCATAACAAACAAAGAAACATTGATGGTAAATATATATTTGAACAAATTTAATTGTTAAAAAATATGTATTGTATAATTTTAATTATCTTCTCAATTGATTTTCAGCAGTGAAATTATGCTCAAAATTATAAAATATTTAATACGTGATTTATCACATTGCTAACTAAGTGTAGAACCAACAGAGTGAAAGATGTCCAAACCCGGAACCTTTGGAATAGCACTCCACACTTTAAGCTACAAGGACAATACCCAACTTAGCATCTCTCGCTCACATATGTTGGTAAGGCTGCAACTGCAGCACAAGATAGAATAGTCATCGATACTGGGTTTATTTGTGTCTCATGTTTTGCCACAGGATTGTGTACTCATGATTGCATATTAAATATCCAAATATGTATTGGTTCAGTGATGTAGCTACGTAACCAGGACACCGGATCAATAAAAATTGGTGTGCTTGTTTCTGGAAAAATTTGCATAAGATTTTGTTTTACGATTGAAAGTCATATGTTTTTATTTTAGTTTAAAACCTTATTTTATTTAAAATTCAAGGAGTTTTAACAATAAGATATTAAATGCGATAAATATCAATAACAAGAATGAAAAATCATGCATCAAGCATAGATTATGAAACTTCACACTTTAACAAAAAAATTGTACCACAACTTAAAAGCACTTTCAGCATTTACTATCAGTGGTGACCATCCCCCCCAAACCCAATGACGCAAATTCCCCCTCAAAAAATCTTCATACATTAACACTGAGTCCCCCCCCCCCTAAACAGAAAATCAATTGTAAAATATATTCTTATTATTAAATTATTTAATAATAGTATTCTTTCGTACTGTCATACAAACATGAAATAAAAGTTTTAACAGCGTAATAAATAATTAAAGAAAAACATAATTTGAAGAACAAACTAAAAAAACAAAATTTATTTCCTACATTGTTTAAGCCGGAGAAGGGACAGATATTAAGTTATTTCATTCAATTCGTTCTACATTTAATGTTACATTTTTGTAACAAATTAGTTAAGCCAACTGAAGATTTTGTATTGCAGATTTTGTGTTATGTTTATGACAATTGTGTATAAAATGATAAGATGCATGCAAAATACAAAACTTTAAAAAAAGTCTAAGATTTATTTCGATTTCATTTGAACGGAATCTATTTTTTTAGGGTGATTTAAGTATCATATTGTATGAATTTTATTTTTATTTTTTAATCTTCAATTGGCTTAACTAATTTGTTACAAAACTTTAACATTAAATGTAGAACTAATTGAATGAAATAACTTAATATCTGTCCCTTCTCGGGATTAAACAATGTAGGAAATAAATTTTGTTTTTTTAATTTGTTCTTCAAATTATGTTTTTCTTTAATATGTCAAGTTTTTTAATAACTACAGCACTCAGACGAACGCATTTCAAAATTAATAGAGAGTATCATCATCAGGCTTTGATGTATGCGGTATTGCATCACAATGTGGGATGCAGTTTACCAATGTGTAATTCAAAATGTTTCACCACTGTAGTAATGCAGGTTGCGGTAGTTTGGACAAAAACTTCCAATCTGAACGTAAAAAATCTATTATCAAAACATAAAAAATTAACTTCACTTAAATTTAGATACACTATTTCCCACTCAGGAACGCTATGAATGTAAATGCAAATTGTGTTGAATCCTTACTGCTAATATTTAACAATATTATAGCTGTGATACAGTAAAAAATAAAAATAAAAGTTTTACTTAAATTTTTAAGCCATATTCTCTTCCAAGGGGTGATGTAAACACATCAGAAAATTATTACCCAAGTTTAACTTGGGGTATAAATAGTTCTCATCTCGGAAAAAAAAAATACATTTTAAAATTTAAGTTATGTAATTCCCCACATAGTTCGCTACCTGCGTAAAAATAGCTATCCATTAGAAAATTTTTACTAAAATATAAACTTGACCAAAGCAAAAACTTACTCTGAAAATATCCTTTTTGTTTCCCCTATGACGCCATATTCACCTTTTTAATTTTTGAAAAAAAAAAAACTAGCTCAATTTAATATTTCACGTGAAAATCTTTCAACTAAAAAACAATAAATTATTATTACGGCTTTTGAAATTTTTGCAACAATGAAGTAAAAATGTTACATTTTCTATGAAAAATGTCCGTTGATTTTCAATGAAAAAAGCGAAAATTGGAATTATTAAGAAAAATATTTGAATAATGCAAAAAAAAAAAAAAAATTGGTCCATGTTTCTCTCTGGGTTATAATTCACCCATATGCAAAGGCATTTTACCATTCGTTTTGACCCTGACGTCAGGCAAATATTTTTACACTTTAAATTTATAATATCATTAGAATTAGTAAAGAATAAAAAATGAGTGGCATCAGGGACAAAAAGGTGGGAAGAAAAAGTGAAAAAATTATCATCTCCATAGGCTTTTCCATGTTAAATTAACATTGAGAAGTGACACTGGAAATAAATAAGTATTGCGCTGCCGCGCAATACTTAAATAAAAGATCAATTTTTTATTATTCGCAATCTGATTGTTTTCACATTTATAAGTCCTGACAGTCAAGCCCGTGTTAATATGTTCACTATACAGTTGACGATCGTTTTTACGAACTAGTAGGGAACATCCAAATAGTTCGTAAAATAGGTAGTTCGTAAAATAGAAAAACACCAAAAAATGGTATGAACACATTATTTATGTATTTTTATCAAACTCCCCCTCTTCATAGATGAAGCAGTATTTCAAGATTATTTATTATTTAATAAAGTTATACATGTGTTTTTAAATATACAAAAAATAAATGCGACTTTTTGCACAAAAAATAATTTTAGTACACAGAAACATATGTTACCATGCTTTGAAAATATTACATATGAAAACACAGACTGTATTAGTACTTAGTAGATGAAAATATACAGATGAAAAAAAGATAAAAAACTAGAAATGGAAATAATCACTTATCTTTTTTTAAAAAGTCACATTTTGAAAAATATATATTTCCATTTTATCTATGCTTGAAATCCTTTAACAGTTATTGTTCCCTTCCAAAAAGTGCCTTATTCCTGACAATCACTACTTAAAATTGCTGCTTTGCCCCCCCTTCCTTCGAAAGAGATTGGGGAAAACAACACATTCTTGGGATTTACCTGATATCTCATTGCACCTATATGGAGTTTAATTGACGTTGGCACTGCATACCGATATTTAAAAAAAAAAAAAAAAAAAAAAAAAAAAAAAAAAAAAAAAGTTGCAAAAGTACGAAAACTGAGTTCGCAAAAAAGAGGTTTTCATAATCTGTAGTTCGTAAATGAGAGCTAAAAATTACATTGCTTCTATGGGAGTGTATTCGGGACCACTGTATAGTTCGTAAAATCGCAAGTGTTCGGGAAAAAGAGATTCGTAAAAACGAGAGTCTACTGTATACGTTTTAATAAATAAAGCTACTTTTTTATGAAAATAAATATTTACTTACAAGTATTAATAAAAATCTTTTAAATTATTACAAAATAAATCTTAAATACACAAATTGCATATCGTTTTAAGAAAACTAAAATATTAAAGACGAGTCGTTTATATCAAAAGCATATCAAATACATTTGCATGTACAGGGTGTTTCACAAAGGACCCCTAACTTTAAAAATCAATAACTCGGAAACAGTGATAGATAGAATCATGAAACCAGTGGTATGTTTAATAAAAAAATTCGTAAGAATCTTATACATAAATCTCAAAATTTAGTTCAAAATAGCCCAGATAGATGGCGCTGAGAGCGTTAAGAATCCTTCGTCGTGTTCAAGATGAACGCGCGTCGCGTGCACGAGCTCAGGAGACAGGAACATGGAGTGGGTCTCTATCGTAGATGGAATAAATGTCCAGCACGTTCAGGAAAGGATCTTGGATTTGATTAATTATTGTGCTCCTTATAAAGGTAATCTATTGCAAATGAAAGGTGAGCTAGGTAGCTGAATGGACAGAGCACTGAACTCGAGACTAGGTGTTATGAGTTCGAATCCTCCGCGCCACAAATTGTGTTTATGATTTTTTCAATTTATTGGTTGCTTTACATTTTTCATAAGAAAAAAGATATTTTTGATAAAGATAAATTTTTATGTTAATAATAGAGAAGCACATGTGATTTTTTTCGAGACTAGGATGCAGATCATATATAACGGTGTTAAAATAAACATGGAAAATATTATAAAAATAAAATGAAATAGAAGTACATTATTTTAACTAAAAATATCTGAACACACATTTTCTAGAAGAGATAAAATATATGGGGTTTGTCGTCTAGTTTTGTAGTGAATAAAGTATGATTAGAATGTTTATAAATTTTCAAGAATGTTTATAAATTTTAAAATTTAAGATTAAATCTTAACCCTTAAGATTTCCCAATCATCTTTTTTATACTATCTAGTCATACAGTTTAATCTCACCCTCCCAAAAAATACTCTAAATCACCCACAACCCTAAAATAAACTGTGGATTGAAGCGTTTATTTCAGTACAAGTGTTGCTTTATACTGCTTTAACAACATACAATATACTCTTATACAAGTACCGGTTCTTATAAAATTGCAGACATTATACCATTAAAACATAGTCCTAAATCTATTGTAAGCCCCTGTATTCTGTATAGGTATGTTTTTCTTTCACACTATAATTTTTCAGTCTTATTACCTAGTAATTAATCCTTCTTTCCCTCCCAAAAAAATCTAATTTTTCTATAAATTTCTCCCTTCCCCTAAAATAATTCGTGGACCAATAAAAAAATTCGTAATCGTAAAATACACAATCGATATAGTCATCGATTACTTCCGAGAACCTACAATCGAGATGTTCTACAATCGTTTATTAAAATAATTGTTTTTGTATGTTTATAAAGCAGTATTTAGTAAATACATGGTAACTGAAAACAGATGGATTTAAAAAACAACAAACTGAAGGGAGGCTATAATGGAGCCATAATAGTGGAAAAGTCATGTAACGGCGTTCTTTGGTTGCAAAAAGTGAAAAGTCGCGAATAGGTATGAAACGGTAAGAAGAGTTAGTATCAATAATTAGAATTTTTCGACAATTAGCAGCAAATTGGCCAAAGAAATAAGAATAAAAAGCACCCCTAGTGTCAAAAACATGAACTAAAAGGATGGTAAATAGTACCAATAATTTTTATTGATGTTTTTACGTCATTTGAGATCAGTTCTATGATTTTCCCTTAATTAGAAAACCATCTACTGGAATGCGTTAAACGACCCCCCTGGGGGGGAAGTAGGGGAGGAGCAATAAATGCATAATATGAATAAGTGGTCATAAGGTTTTCCAACGATATATCACATGAGGGGTGTCGGCTAAATTTAGAAAAGTGAGCCCTCGCGGGGTCAAAGGGGAGAAGGGCGCGAGGGTATGTACATGAAGTAATAGTCACAGAGCTTTCCAATGATATATCATATGAGGGGGTGACGGCAAAAGATAGAAAAGTGCCCCCAGGATTCCAACTATTGCGCGCCCCGGAATACACCCTCCTCCCTCTCTTTGAAATTTTAATATATTATAAATTATTCATTTGAGGGTTCCGTAACAAAATCTGATCTAAAATGATAAAAACGCTATGATTTCAAAAAAGTTCGAAAAGCGCCGTACCCGGGAAGCCAAATTGGGGAGGGGGGGGGGGGGAAAGATTCATAATATGAAAGAGTGGTCCGAAAATTTTCCGATGACTTATCACATGACGGGTCCAAAAAGTTTGAAATTTACCCCTCAATCATGGGTTCACTCTTTCTTCCCAGAATACACCCGGAAATCACGCAACCCTCACTTTTAAATTTTTATATTTAATAAATAATATTTACCGGAGGGCTCCATCAAAAAACACACTTAAAATTATATTTCTTGTAGAAATCGCAACGATTTAAAACATTCACCCCCTTACTGCTTCCCTCTCCTGAAATTTACTCCAGGAGGAGAAAGGTTCATAATATGAAAGAGTGGTCAAAGGGCTTTCCGATGATATGTCACAGAGGGGTTCGGTAAAAGTTTGAAAATTAATCCCCCGTCGATCCATTCTCGCGCCTTCCAGAATTCACCCACCTTGCTCTTCTGAAATTTTTACATTTTATAAATAATATTTATCTGACGGCCCCAGGTATGGGACAGCTTGACAGAGCTAAAGTAAGAGAAACATTGAAAATTCGGGGCAAAATGACACTAAATTCAACAGTAATTATTGAAATTAGGACTATACGGAATTGAATAAATAAACCACTATACCTCCTAACCCATATCGGTTAATAACAAAAAGAGATTGGATAAGCAAATGCACTCCTTCGAGAAACTATGACTTAAACCAGAAATGCGGTAAGTTGACTCTGAAAGCTTCATTTCTCTCTTTCTCTGGCATTTCCGCAAATCTCATCTCGATGATTTTTCACCGGCATCTCGACTATTGACTTCCCGATTATTCCTCTCGCGCTTTTCAACATTTCGTATGTTGGCCGAGAATGAGAAATCAATTTTCGATATGTTGTTCTCGATTAGTGTCTTTTCATAGGTTGCCGAGAACGAGAATTCAATTTCTCGTTCTCGGCAGAGAAGAGATGTGAGAAGATTTATCGAGACGAGATAGAGAAAGAAGCATGACAATGAGCTGTGAAATGAAGCCCTAATATTCAAAGTTTCTCTTATTTTAGCCCTATCAAGCTGTCACATACCTGGAACTCTCTGATTAATACTATTTATTAAATATAAAAATTTCAAAGAGGGGGGTGCGGGGAGGGCGAACAAATCTTTAAAACCGTAGTGATTTCTACAATGAATATAATTTTAGATGTGTTTTTTTGATGGAGTCCTCCGGTAGATATTTATTAAATATAAAAAAATAAAAGTGGGGCATGCGTGAATTCCGGGCCGAAAGAGTGAACAAACCGGAGGAGGGGAGGATTTTCAACCTTCTTTAAGCACTTCATGTTATATATCATTGGATAGCCCTCGGATCACTCTTTCATATTATGAGACTTACTTAGATTTTCTGAGATTACGTACAAATTAGAGGCCATGATTAAAGAAGGGGCGCACTAGCGGGCGTAGCCAACTAGTCCTTATTAACCCGACTCATTCCAGCTTTCCCGCAGACGATTCTTGATAAAATCGAATCGGGTATGGTATAAAAGCAATTGGCAAACTGGAGTCATCGAGAAAAATTTTGCACAATCAAAAAATATCGAGATGTCCATACAATCGATAAAATCTATAAAAACATCTCGTTTTCGCCCATCACTAGCTGGAAGTCTTTTTCTCTGTACAGGTTGTTTACCTTATACTGTTTTAATGACATACAATACTACTCTTCTAACATCACTAAAATATACTGTACTTAAATCCTAGTTTTCTGAAACTTGTCAAGTAATTTTAGCGTTGTCTCTTCCTCTGAAATGCTTATTTTGTTGTTATTTCTTATCATACCCATCAAGAATGTATTTTTGCACTCGGACTGTACGATTCGACCCTGTAAAACAATATAATAAATTACTTAGACGCTTCTGGAAAGCTATTCCTTTTATCACGTCTTGCGGTCCTAATTGTCTTTCAGAATGTGTTAAACATTTTCCCACCTGTATACCAAGTATATTTTTTATTCCCGCACTTTCAAAGCTATTAAGCAGCAAAATCGGTTCTTATTGCCCTTATCTAGAATTTAAAGAATGAAAAAAACATGACCATTTCTGGAAATTGAATGTTGAAAAGAAGTTAAAAGTGATATTAAAAAAATCAAAAACTTTTTTAATAGTGAAAAAAAAGGAAATAGTATTAAGATTTTAAAAATCCCCCCCAAAATGTACTTTTTCTCTAAATTCCCCCCCAAAAATAAATTTTATGACGCGTTTTGCGTCACCAAACCCCTCTCTGGGCACCCCTGTTTACTACCCACACAGCACACTTACATCTCTGAAACGTCGCAGGTGCGTCGCACTGCGATATTGCGATGTCGCACTGATCGTCTCACAGATGTTCTGGCAACCGCAAAATGTCCGTGACCAGCGATGTCGCGTTGTAACGTCTATAGTACATCGCACTGCAACATCTATGCGACGTCGCACTGTAGCATCTACGAGATAGCTCATTGTGACATCTATGTGACGCTGCATTGCAACGTCTTCAGTGCATCGCACAACACATCTATGAGATATCACATTGTGACAACTATGCGATCTTTCTCTGCTAGTACTGTTCTGTAATGAGTGGACTATAGTAAGAAAAGCTAGATGGCAATTGTCTCCACTACATCTGAATAGCAATATTCACCTAATTTGATAAATTTCTGTCATTAAATAAGGCAAATATTACTATTCGGAAACACTGGTGATAATTGGCCTGCTGACATGCAGGTTCACCCTATGACATTTCTGTTACTATTATTTTGCTTTAATTAAAACAAATTATCGTTCACGTCCCCACTTACAAGTGAGGGCCTAATCTGTGGCTGCCCCAGTGTGCCCTTCAAATGCATCACAGAATAACTCAATTTCATATTTCTATTATTTTTCATTCAGGATATTTTGAATTAGAAAATAATAGAAATATAGTACTAGTGACATTTATGTAGTACGTCAAAAATTTTCTTTTCGAATCTTAAATCTTCTTGTATCCTCTAATAAAATAGAAATGCAAATTTAGTATACATGATTTTTCAGCATGCATAATACACGTGATAGAACTCTTAAAAAAATGCTTGTGGGGCTACTTCAGTCGCGCGAAAAGACCCACTTGTTAATTCTAATCCTATGGAAGAAATTTTTAAAGATATCTTTTTTGCATTTCAATATTTTTAAATGATTTTTTTTTTTTTTTTTTTTTTTTTTTTTTGCATTGGATAGTTGAGGTTGGTTTGTACAAAGGCCGTTTTTTACTTTTTCGATTTTGTTCAAAAATTTCTTTTATGAGTATGCTTGTCCTTTCGAAACCGGTTTCGAAAGTGAAAGTGTCCCAATTAAAAATACCTGAAAATAAAATCAAAAAAGTAAGAAAAGGCAGATGTAGAGATCAATCTCAGCTTTCCAATGCGAAAAAAAAAAAAAAAAAAAAAGAGATTTAAAAATACTGAAATTCAGACGAGATATCTTACAAAATTTCTTTCATTGGATTAACATTAGCGAACGGGTGTTTTCGCCGGACGGAGTAGCTTCTTAATGGAGTACTGTATTTTTCCTCTACTTTATCGCAAATATTTTATCCTACTCTAAATTTCTAAAAATCAGTTTTTATGGACTTGTACCACTTTATATTCCAGGTATTCAAATTATTGGAATTGTGTTTGAATACTAAAATTTTTAATAGATAGTCACTTAAAAAAAAAATATTGTATAAGTAGAATACATCGCTACTAAATAATTCATGAAGAAATTTATTACGTATAATTATATAAAAGTATCAGACAAAGAGTATGGGTTATGGTATTCAGGCAGATCATCCATATGTGTGAGCCCAGGATAACAATTCAGTTGAATTAGAGGCCTTCTAAATGTGGTGACACACGATATTGGCAAACTCAAACACCAATTGTCACCACTGCTTCCGAATAACAATCTTTATCTTTTTAAAAACAGAATTTATGACAAAGATTATTGTACAGAAATAGTGGTAACAATCGACCTACTGGCATCCAGACCCACAACCCTTGCCCTATGACACTTTAGTTGCTGTACTTTACGTAAAAAATATACTTCGTTTTAACCATTCAGGACCTCATTTAACTCAAGCTAGCTCAAGTAAATGTCAACTTTTTCTTTTCTCCGATTCCTAAATTTTCTTGCATTTACAGAAATACAATATTTTTTATGGTATTGGAAGTTTGTGCGATTTCTATAAAATCTGAGGCATCCAGAAAAATGTGATCTAAGGCTGAATATTTGCTGAAAAAGTACTTAATGCAGTACCATATTCTTTCTAAATATAATCCACAATCTAAGTGGCTTTACTATCGTATTTAATTGCAAGACTCTACCATCCTAAATCTTTGTCTATTCTGAAAATCAGTTTTCATGGGCTTTTATCATCAGTATTCTGAGTAGTACTTAAATTATTAGAATAGTGTTCAAAAAGTAAAATTTATAATTGGTATGATTAGTTCCAGGGTTCGTAAATATCATAGTATTTTCGAAAATATCAAAAATATCCGATATTTTCAAAATAGTTAACTAGTTTGCTGATAAATTATTTAATAGTTAAATGACAAATTATTTAATAGTTAGCTGAAAATAAATATTTTCAAGCATAATATAAATTAGAAACTAAAACATATTGCACTTAACATGAAAATTTACTTAAACAATATTCTAAAAATGCATTGCTTTTCTTTTCCTTCTTTCCTTTTTCTACTTAGAACAAAATTGAAGATTACCTAACTGAAAACAGATATAATTTTATTTATGCAGTTATTAATATATATATATATATATATTATAATATTCAGTGTCAAATATCAAGAAATCAGAAATTTTGAAAACAAAATAGTTTTTAAATTAAAGAATTTTAATATAAATGTAAGCTTGTCTTATTTTTTATTTCCTAACATGTATTACCTATAGTTTATACTAAACTGAATCAATATAGGAAAAGATTATTTTCTAATGAAGCTATATAATGGATTATCTAAATTAGACAGTATATCTTTCAATGGCTGTTTTGAATTAATTATCTCGCCTAATTATTAGTTCTACATTTAAAAATAAAAGCTTCAAACATAAAACTTGGGGAAAATATTTGTTTCCTTTGGATAAAAAAGTCACTGCCAGAGCCAGAAACAAAGTTTTTTATCTGCAGAATGATACAGTTAATAACAATTGAAAATTTCATTTACACTTCTTTTAATTGAAAATGTCAAAATTATCTTGCTCAGTGATATTTTGAAAATAAACATCAAGTTTACGAAAATACCAAAAATCTTGATATTTTAAAAATAAATATATATCAAAATACATCGAGATATATATCCGTTGATATATATCAACAAACCCTGATCAGTTTTTAAAAAATACTGTATAGGTAATATGCTACTAAATGTTTCCCGAATCTTTTCTAATACATACAGTTTGAGTCTACTCCTCCCTTACTCTCAGACAATGATGGTACACAATATTGGCAAACTCACATGCTAATTACTGCCACTATTCCTGAATAGCAATCTGGATGTGATACTGCCTTTCTTTCTCCTAACATACCTTATTTAATAACAGAATTTCTTTCATTAAACAAGGAGGAGATCACTAAACAGAAATAGTGGTGAAAATTGGTCTACTGACATGCAGGCTCACCCCCCCCCCCCCATCACCCTTTTGTTGCTGTATTTTGCTCTACAGTTGTTGTTTTTTTTTCCTTTAGGGCTGCACTTAACTGAAGCTAGCCCAAGTAAATGTTAAATATTTTTTAGCTGATTTTTAAATTTTCTTGTATTTAATAAAATCTTGCAACGAAATCCACTTATTCTTGCACAGAAATTCAATTATTTTATTGTATTATGATTGTGATAACTTTCTTAAGAAACCTCTATGATGAGCTATACTATTGTATAATATATTATATTAATAATATGATATATATATTCATACAGTAGTATGAAACGAATTGGTGTTTATTCTATGTTTGTTTACAAAAAATATAAATTCCCTTGTAATAAATGTCTGGAGACACTTATAATTCTGTTATCTCCTCCACACAGAAATAAGTTTCAGTATGATGTCTCTCAGATTATGCAGAATTTCATCGAGCTTTTTTTTGTAGTATGAGTTTTCCTTATTCTCTATAGGTGCAGATTTACAAAATATAAACAGGTAAAAATTTAAATATATACCAAAATATACAATATAAACTTTACAAAGTTCACTGTTTTACTTAAATGGCTAACAAAAATAATAATAATATGGATGTTACAAGTTAAAAAATGTATAATTTATTTTAAATTTGTAAAATCTGTACATTTGTAATTTGTTAAATTGTAACATCTATATTATTATTATTATTATTACTTTTATTTATTTATTTATTATTATTATTTTTTTTTTTTTTTTGCTGCCTTTTAAGTAAAACAGTGAGCATTTTAAAGTTCATATTGTACCTATATTTTGAGACTGAATCAAGGTGAAATATTGCATTTCGTCTTATGATTTTATTTAAATATATTCTTTAGGTAAAAAAATTGAAATTTTTTTTAAAGCAGCAAATGATAAACTTTAATAACTATTGTTGAATAAATATTTCTATTATATCAATTCAACCAAACAGAAAAAAAGAAAAGAAAACTTATATAATACATGATTTATGATGAGCAATACTATTAAATAATAGCATCAAATGAAGAGGTGTTTTGTGTTTATTCTATGTTTGTTTAACATTCTGCTCATCAATTTTAAACAGATTTTTTTTTTCCATCAAATGCTTCCGAGCTGCTTGTTTTACATCATACATATTTCACTATTTCAATCTATGAATTGCATTGATTCAAACTTAATTATTTAAAAGAATAATATTTATGAATGCAAGCATTTTATATCTGATGGAGATACATTATTAAACATCATTAAAAGTAGATCGTCATAAAATACTAATTTTTATACGTTACAATATTTGCAAGCTTATTTTTATAATCCAAATTTACACATTAATTTCTTAAGTATTATTAAGGAAACTTATTAAGCAATATATTGCCCCTCCCTTTTTTTCCCCCAACAGAGTCTTTGAAGTGAAAAGGGTTAAATTTTGCAGTTTGTTGTACTATGATATTATGTTAAAAATAAATAAATACTTGATTAATGGGTTGTTCTCTACAATACTTGCAAATTTGGCCAGCAGTCTGACTTGAATGATGCATATGTAAATTTTCATAAAAATTAGATAAATGGTAAGAAATCAGTCAATTATTGAAAATTTTAATAGCAACAGAAATTGTTTTAAAAATTTGACTTAACAAAAAAAATAAAATAAAAATTTATGGAAAAAATAAAATAAAAAATGTGAGGGAATGACAAGTGAGGGAATGATGAAATAAGACATTTTTACTAGTTGTAGGGGGAAATGCAAAATTATGAAGAAATCCAAACTGTTTCCTTTAAGAGAAACACTTAATATATAATGTATGATAAAATTAAAATTTTTGATATTTACAAAAAAATTAATATTCTGTGTGAGGGAATGACTGCTAATAAAAACGCTTCCGGATATACTGACTAAAAAAAATTCTGTAAAATTAACAAAATCTTACACCACCAATTTATGTTGCTGGACTGACAAGTGCTCAAAATAGCTTCTTCTCTGTGAAGGATGCTAGACTGCTACTGCTCATTAGTGGTAGATATTTGAGATAATAGCAATGTGTGAGGGAATGATGGTCTAACATGGGGAAACATATAATTGATTGAGTAGACTATATAATAATAGTAAAAATTAATATTTTTATTATTTTTTGTAATGTATCAAATAAGAACTTTATTTTGCTTAGGGTATTTTTAATTATTTTTATTTCTGGATGGAAAGAAATAGGCAATAAAATATGGTAGTACAGGTGGGGGAAAGGTGAGGGAATGATGTTTGCATGATATATATTATATTTTTAAATACTAAATTTATTTATTTTTAAATTTTACTTTCTGCCCCTAATAAACTATGTTTAGATCTTCTAATAAAAATAAAAATAAATAAAAATGTAATAAAATTAAGAGCATTTATATGGCTGGGAAGCACTTTTTGCACTATTGCAGAGAATAACCCAAATGATAAAACTCCACATATCTACAGATTAAAATAATTCAGCTAAATAAGTTTCAAAATTTGTTTAGCTCAGTCATAAACATGATATTGATAAATCTTTTTGCATACATACACAAGTTTTACATACTCTAATATAGATATAATAATGATAATAATTTAATTATTTGTAATAACTATTTTTATTGCAATTATTTACAAATAACCTGATGTTAATTACAATGGAATTTTTTTTTATCTACTTCGAATTTGCAAAGTTTAACAATTATCTTCAGTAATTATAAATCAACGAATTAAAGAAACGCTGTATTAGAATTAAAGAAATTTATCAGATAGAAAAAACAATATGTTTCTAGCAAATAATTATTCATTTATTATTCCTCATGCAGATGCTAAATATTTTGTAACTTTTAATATATATATATTTTTTTGTAATTTATTTTTTCATAAATTAAACATAAGCTTTTGAATATAAACAAAAACAAACCTTATTATACCAGCAGGTTGAAATTAAAATATTCCTGCTTATTTTATACACAGACTTTTTAAATGATAAATAAAGCCTGGCATATGTATATAATCACAATATTTTCATAAGTACTACTTATTATGCAAAAATATCAATGACTAATACAATTTTATTTAGCAAACCTTTTTTACCTTAGCAAATAGCAGTTTACCGATTCAAAAAATAGAGTTCTGTAAAAGCCATACCCCCCCCCCCCCCATATTTAATTACATTTAATAAGAAATTTGATAATTACTCTTCATAAAAACAAAAAAAATCAATATTTTTGGCCCAGATACAGGGGGAAAAATGTAAACTTTATTGCAAAAATATAAATGTCTGGAGACACTTATAATTCTATTATCCCATCCACACATAAACAACAATACTAAACTAAATAAGTTTCAATATGATGTACTCTCAAATTATGTAGTGATTTCAGTCAGCTTTTTTGCATTATGTGTTTTCTTTAATCTGTATAAGGGTAGATTTTCAAAAAATAAACAAATAAAAATTTAAATATATCCTTTAGCTTAAAAAAAAACAAAAACAAATATATACTTTTAAAGCAGCAAATGATAAACTTTAATAACTATTGTTTAATAAATATTTCTGTTATATCAATTCAACCAAATAACAGCAAAAAGAAAACTCATACAATACTATTTATATAATACTATGAGACGAAGAGATGTATTAGTGTTTATTCTAAGCTTGTTTACATTTTTTTCTCATCCATTTTAAACAAACTATAAAACAACTTTTTTTTCAATCAATTGCTCTTGAGTTGCTTGTTTTACATCATATATATTTCATTTTTCACTCTATGAATTGTATTGATTCAAACTTAATAAAAATCTCATATTTATGAATGCAAGCATTTTATACTTGATGAAGATCAATTGTTAATCATTTAAAAGTAGATCTCCATAAAATGCTAATTTTTATAGATTACAATATTTGCAAGCTTATTTTTGCAATCGAAATGTACACATTATAATTTCTTTAGTATTTTTTAGAGAACTTATTAAGCTATATATACCCCCCCCCCCCCCCTCTAAAAATTTAAATATATCCTTTAGTCAAAAAAAGAGAAATCAAATATATACTTTTAAAGCAGTAAATGATAAACTTTAATAACTATTATTGGATAAATATTTCTATTATATCAATTCAATCAAATAACAGAAAAATTTGAAGACTGGAAACTTTACTAATATAATAATAATGACACGGGATATTACACAAATAAAATGATTTTATTTCACAGAAACTTACATACAAGAAAATGTAAAATAACAGAAATCGATGAGAGATACAAACAACACGGAAAAGTTTTAAAAGTTGCACCATCTACCAGCTGCTAAAGAAAATAGCAAATTAATTTATTTTATATTTCATGCAAGGTTTTAATTAATGCATGACATAAAATATGGTCTGGCTTTTATTTGTCTAAAATGAGTATAGAGATAAGGATTTTTGACTTAACCTTACCACAAACTAAAGTCAAAAGAAAATACCAAAACCTATTTTTTGAAGAAGGTTTGGTTTTAGGTGAATATTTTGAATTTCTTTGAGCAGCAGAGTTGTATAGACCAACAAGAAATAATGGCTATTTACAGAATTCAAAAGAACTTCAACAAGAGGAATTGAAAGTTTCTGGATTTGAACAGAAAAATTTACTGGTGCTTAACCCTTTGAGGGGCACTATATAAAATCCATCAAAATTTTATATAAAAATGGTCTTCACGCAAGCTTAAGGGTCTAATAACATACATTATGCATTGAAAAAAAATTTGTAGGCGTCGAGTATTTGTGGGGGTGGTGTTGGCATTTGCCTACACCGTCCCACTAGAGCCCAAGATCATATTTGAAAGAAGATACTTACTCCAAATATTAAAAACATAAAAGAATGTTAGAAATAAACAGAAAAACACTATAAAAATAATAAAATATGCTAGATATTCAAAAATTAATCTTTTTTGTCTAAGAAATTATTAATTTTTTGATTATCTAACATTTTTATTATACTAATAATCTGAGTTTTCATAGATAAAGAATAAAAATTGTACTTAAGCATACTAATTATAATATTTATTTATTTATTTATTTATTTATTTTTTGGATAAAGAAAATGAAAGAGCACTTATATGATAAAAAATATGCATTTGAAAGCAAATAATAATAATAAATGTACACTATTTCTACAAGACACAGAATTCTAATGCTATAAAATAATATGGAAAATCACTACTATTACTGATCACATCTACTAACACTACAAATACTAATTATTTTGTTGACATTTTGATTAAATCTTTTAGAAAAAAATGTGCTCCCCCCCCCCCCCAACAAACACACATACACACACACACACACAAAAAAAAGAATATCAATAACAGAAAAAAAAAATTACAATACATGTTTTATGAGCAATACTATTTATATAATAGTATGAGACGAAATGATGTATTAGTTTTTATCTTATAATTGCCCTTCATAAAAAAAAAAAAAAAAAAAAAAAAAATCAGTATTTATGACACAGATAAATAATATATTCATAAGCTTTATTGTAAAAATATAAATGTCAGGAGGCTCTTATAATTTTATTATCCACACACACACACACAAACACAAACAAACAACAAAACACTATACTTCTTCCAGATAGTTAATTAAAAATTTCCAAACTGAAGAAACACCACTTTGGAGCTTTGAGAGGGGGGTTCTCTGAGCGGCAGGCTGTTGTCTAAAATGATCCAAGCACCACTTTAGAAATAGTAAAAACAATACACAATATCAAATCTAAACACGGAGCAATCACATGGCACGCGCACATCCTTCTCTACAAATTATCTTTGACGCCATTAAGTTCACGCATGCGCCAGTAACTTGGAGGTATTTGCGCATGGGCGAAAACGGCAGCTTGTGTCTCCATTATGTCGCAAGGGATGATCTCAGCGACAGTCTTTCTTGTCATCTCGGAGACGCTCTAGTTACATCGCACTGAGACGTGACAATAAAGGGACGTTGCGATGTCTCCGAGACATTGCTGTAACCAAGTGTGCTGTGTGGGTATTAATAGAGAGTACCTACTATAACTAATATAGTACAGTCTCAAAAATCTGCACTTCTAAAATCCGCCATCTTCCAAAATTCACATGCATTTCAAAATGTAAACAATGAAATTTGCAATTTAGAAGTATTCTTTATAATCTTTATTCCAAATAACAGTGAATGAAAATAAAATAATTTTTAATGTAAATTTATAGAAAAATAATAATGACACGGGATATTACACAAATAAAATGATTTTATTTCACAGAAACTTACATACAAGAAAATGTAAAATAACAGAAATCGATGAGAGATACAAACAACACGGAAAAGTTTTAAAAGTTGCACCATCTACCAGCTGCTAAAGAAAATAGCAAATTAATTTATTTTATATTTCATGCAAGGTTTTAATTAATGCATGACATAAAATATGGTCTGGCTTTTATTTGTCTAAAATGAGTATAGAGATAAGGATTTTTGACTTAACCTTACCACAAACTAAAGTCAAAAGAAAATACCAAAACCTATTTTTTGAAGAAGGTTTGGTTTTAGGTGAATATTTTGAATTTCTTTGAGCAGCAGAGTTGTATAGACCAACAAGAAATAATGGCTATTTACAGAATTCAAAAGAACTTCAACAAGAGGAATTGAAAGTTGTCAATCAAAGGACTGTGTAAGAAATGTTTAAAAATTGTAACAAAAAATAATTTGGGGTATTAAAATGATAATGTACACGTAAATAAGAGATTCAAGTTTTGATTTGCTTAAATAGAATTATTACACGCTCTTGGGAATAAAAAAGGTATGTAGAAAAAAATAAATAATTTAATCCAGAATCTACAAAACTCTAAAATCTGCACAGCCTCTGGTCCCAAGCTGTGTGGAATTTTGAATAACTAACTGTAATAATAAAATGTTATACAATATTTTTACCAATCTTTATAAATTTTTTTCTAATTTTATGCTCTTGTTCTAGCACTTGTAGCAATTTTCTCTAACTGCTAAACAGTAAACTTAAACTTACACTATGTGCAAAACTACTTAAAAGATGGGACAATATTAAAAAGATGTTAAATTATTTTAATACCTTAACACTACTTACCCATACCTTAATACTTTAACATCTTTTTAATATTGTCTCATCTTTTAAGTAGTTTTGCACATAGTGTAAGATTAAGTTTAACTTTTTAAGGATGAATTAAGCATTTCTATTTATTTATTTACTGGTGCTTAACCCTTTGAGGGGCACTATATAAAATCCATCAAAATTTTATATAAAAATGGTCTTCACGCAAGCTTAAGGGTCTAATAACATACATTATGCATTGAAAAAAAATTTGTAGGCGTCGAGTATTTGTGGGGGTGGTGTTGGCATTTGCCTACACCGTCCCACTAGAGCCCAAGATCATATTTGAAAGAAGATACTTACTCCAAATATTAAAAACATAAAAGAATGTTAGAAATAAACAGAAAAACACTATAAAAATAATAAAATATGCTAGATATTCAAAAATTAATCTTTTTTGTCTAAGAAATTATTAATTTTTTGATTATCTAACATTTTTATTATACTAATAATCTGAGTTTTCATAGATAAAGAATAAAAATTGTACTTAAGCATACTAATTATAATATTTATTTATTTATTTATTTATTTATTTTTTGGATAAAGAAAATGAAAGAGCACTTATATGATAAAAAATATGCATTTGAAAGCAAATAATAATAATAAATGTACACTATTTCTACAAGACACAGAATTCTAATGCTATAAAATAATATGGAAAATCACTACTATTACTGATCACATCTACTAACACTACAAATACTAATTATTTTGTTGACATTTTGATTAAATCTTTTAGAAAAAAATGTGCTCCCCCCCCCCCCCCCCCCAACAAACACACATACACACACACACACACAAAAAAAAGAATATCAATATTTAGAAACAGAAAAAACGAATATAAAAATGTGCAAACTGTATGAGATTGTCTAAATTATTTTGAATTAAATTTTTCAAAACATCCAGGATTATTTTTGATCAGACACAGTCCAACATTGCATATTGCATGATTGGCACATTATTCATGTAAAATGCGGCTTAGCTTTTGTGCTGCAAAATGCACATCTCCTTGATTTACATTTTACTGGAATATGATTGACATTTTTCAAATATGTTTCATCAGAAACTGGATAATTCAGTTTTTTCTGTGTGTAGTAGGTGTTGCCGATCTTTTTCTTATGGATTTTCCTTCATTTCCCATTGAAATCAGCATCATCACTATTTCCCTTCGAAAGTCTTTTAAATTTTTAGGATCTGTTTCAAATTCTGGCAAAAGTGTGTATAAAATAAATGCATTTACGACAGAAACATCCAAAAAATGAAAAAAAAATTCTATGCCACCACTTTCGGCTCTTTCTGTCTATTTCATACAAACTTTTTAGGTGGTCAAAATGGTCCACAAATCCCATATTTTTTCTGTAGTCCATTACAGCTTTGGGACATTATAATTCCATTTTTCTTCCGTCCTTTTCTTTCCTCTCAATTTTTTTTTTTTTTTTTTGTTTCTACGGGACTTTTAGTGGCAGAAAGAACACTCACACATCTCTTATCTTTCCATTTTAGGCAAGTAAATCCATCGTTGCTTCCAAACCAGTCACATTCTCCACATTTCATTTTTTTTTTCATCCAAAAGGTTCTTCGGTAAATTTTTTCGTGCAATATTTACTGTCCCACATGAAAATACTTTCTGGGTATCCAAATATTTGAACAAATTGTACGACGTAAAAAAATTGTCCATGTAGAGTTTATGATTTTTTCCTAAAATTGACTGGCGCAAATGCGTTACGACACGCTCCCCTAATGAACCATCAACAAATTCTTCATTTTTCCGAGTGCATATATCAAATTGACATGCGAATCCACTTTGGTTGCATCGCATCCAGACTTTGTACCCTCTCTTGATCGTTTTTTTTTTTTTTTGGCATATACTGTTTTAGGGAACTGCGACCCTTGAATCGAATCATAGATTCATCAATCATCTGATTCTCTGAAGGATGGAGGACAGAGAGAAATCTTTCTGATAAATGCGTTATTAGGGGCTGAATTTTGAAAAGTTTGTCAAATTTTGGATCACCCTTTTTTGGCTGGAGTGAATTATCATTCAAGTGCAAGTGTGACAAAATCCAGAAAAACCTTTTGACAGGCATTTGCACTGAAATATAACTATCATTAAGATCTTCAGAAGTGCACCAATAGCCCCGATAACTTGGAAGCTTTTTTATCCCCATCAGCAAATTAACTCCTAAAAATTTATACATCTCTTGCAGATCCATGGGTTTGAAGGGTTTTCCTACTTGTGTAGCATATAAGTTTGTTTCAAATACAATTCTCTCAATAAATGAAATTGTAAATAATGATAAAAATAGTGCTAATGGACTTTTGTTTTCCATCAATATTATTTCCTCGGATGGGCCAGCTTCTTCAAGAAATGTTGGTGTTGCTTTTGTAACAACTTTCTTCCGCTGCCATTTCACCTCAGTAGCTTGAGAAGACCCAGGTACATTGATAGTTTCATCATCTTGATTATCATCTTCACTAGAAGCTGTATCCGATTCAATCACAATGTCTGATGGCTTAGGAATATATTCCTCATCACCGGAACTGCCCTAATCAAATGACTCAATATCAGATGGAAGTTCATGAAACAGTTGAAGGGCATCATGAACATTCAGTTTTTTCCGTGACATTTTCCCGAAAAGTTAAATATCTATTATTTAATAAAGAAATTTAACTATAATATAATATAAAATTAAAGCTGAAATTAAAGCTTAATTTATTTACTAGCTATAGCAATCAGAATAAAGACGTCTAGAAACAAACAGCGCAATCATAGAAATGAGACCTCGAAAACAACCCCTTACCTTTTTCCTATACTGTATCAAACACCCTCACACCCTCTTAGAAAAGTATTCAGTCCATCCCTTTTCCCTTGCTATGTAAATAAAACACAGCTACAAGCACCCAAGGAGCAATGAACTCCCACAAAACAAAATGCAAAATTCCTGTTGCATTCGTTTCAGAGTAAAGATCTAGCGGGGCGGTGTTGGCAAAATAATAACACCTCGGAAAAGTACTAAAATGCAGTACATAAATACACATTATTTGGTCGTAATTGCATACCTGAGGCGTCATATGTATGGAGAAAAATAATACATAGGCTATTAGTAAAATATGTATACAGTACCAGACCTCAAATCCGGACTGGTCGGGACCACGCCCGTTCCGGATTTCGGAATTTTCTAGATTTTAGGTCCTCAACCAAAATAAATAAACAGATACAGTACATTCCCTTGGCAAAATTTTACATGCCACGGAGCAATCTATACCGCGAATTGCCATGTTAGGCTTAGTGTAAATAAAGCCAAAAATACAAATTACAAAAAGTAATTCAAAATAAAAATAAGTTTTTTAAAAAAAAATACTATTACTGCATATTCTTAGAAATATTAAAGCATTTTTTAGAAAATGAAAATGCGTTGTTGCTCGCGAGTTAGGCCCAGGAATCTATATCGCGGATTGCCGTATGAGGTATAAGTAAACAAACATAAACATAAATAAAAAAAAAATAATTTAAAATAAGGGTAAGAATTTTTTTAAATCCTGTACATCACATTATTAGGAACATAAAAACATTTTTAAAAATGAAAATATATCATTGTTTGCGAGAGCCAAATTAGGCTCTTTATTAAGCGCCATTTGTCCCTAAGTTTGCTCTGAAACCATAGTAACGAGCTCCCAGCGACACGGTTTCTTTCCTTAAAAATAATTATCTCCGTTGCTAATTGACGAATTTCTTTCAAATTTTCAGCAAGTTACAATAATAGTGAATTAGCTTGTGTAACAAATTTTTATTAAATTATGATATGTTATTAGAAAGCTAGTGTACCTCTTAAAAAACACTAGATGAAAAGAAAGTAAAGAAAAACGACATATCTATTAGGGTGGTCCTTAAAAAATTAACTTTTAAAATTTCTATGGGGCACCCTCCTATTTTGTTCTATGTATAAAATAAAGACCTCCACAAAAATTTCAAAATTTTAAAACATTTTTAGGGGTCGCTACCAAGGTTTGAATTTTTTTTTTTAAATAAAAATTGACATATTTTGTAATCTAAAAATATATTATTAATACAAATCCATAGTCATTGCCAAATGGAATATGGTATTATATTAGGCTTTAAAGACTGTCTTTTGTTTCAAGTTTCAATATATTTACACAACCTATTGTCCGAACACAGTCAGGAGTATTTCATGTCTACACTCTATTTCACCTGAACTTGGCCCCATTGTGAAAGGTAGAGAATCTAACATTCTGCCTTGAAAAATAGTTCTCCGTTATTGTTTAATCTTAAATAGCTAAAATGCATAAAAATTTATAAGATAATGTTTATAAATTATAGAATTTGACTTTTTGATATTCGTAAAATGTCATACTTAATGGACATATTCGTATCTGAAGATGAGCAAGCAGAGGCCAAAACTTAAAAAAAAGAGTTTTTGGAAAGCGTTCTTTTGACTGTTCACTGGGATTGCAAAATTTTAGAAGACATTTCAGGATCTGAAACTGTAGACAGATTACCCATTATTGTTTCAGGTAAAGGTATTGACCAGTTACTTCTTGTTCCAAAACTTCAATCAAAATAGTTCAAGAGGCAATAGCTTCTGATGGTAACGTAATATTGGAGTCGTGGGGAGTACCAAGCAAGTAAAATGTATGATTTTTGATATAGCCTTTGTTAATACCGGATTATCAAGAAAAGCTTGTGTTTTTCTGGAGCAAAATATGAATAAAGAAATGATTTGGATTGCCATCATCATATCCTTGAAATACTGTTTTTGTTCTTTAGCTTTTGAATGAAGTTTATTGTATTCCTCCATGAGTGCTATATAACTTTCGGCTACATCATTAACAAAGTTTGACTGAAGTCGCTAGTGCCTTACATGTCTTGTAAGATTAATTTTTATTCCTATTAAGCTGCATCTGTTTCAAAAAAGTCTAAAGGTAAATCCATAATTTAAAAAAAAAAAAAAAAAACAGAGTGCTGTTTGTTAGAAAATCTTGCAAGCTATTTTGGAGAATGACATCAGGATCAGCCCATGCACGTTTCAAAGGTTCATAATTTTCTTCATTTTTCAAAGCATGCACCATTTTTCTTTTATTTTCAAAAAAGAAATTATCATCGAAAAATGCAAAAGCAACTAGTTCTGTGAAGTACAGAAATGTCCTAGGAATTTCTTCAAAGTGCACAAAGAAATTATTTCATTTACATTTTCGTCTTTTTTCAAGTTCTTCGGGAGCAATAAATCATTGGGCCTGATACCAGTGTGAATGTAGATTTTCACAACAAATGAGAAAACTTGACGAACTCCAGATTTTTTCTACTTAGAGAGTTTAAACTGATCTCTAACATAGGCGTAGCGTCGGGGGGGCACGTGCCCCCCCAACCTTTTCTACCCCGGGCGCCAGAACAGAAAGCGTAGGGGGCGCCAAATGAAGATTTTTTTTGTCTTTACATACAAAAATGTATATGTATATATATCGAATTTGCATAAAAATGTCTTGCAGCCGGAAAATCCAAAAGGAAAACTGAACCAAATGCATTAAAATTTACAAATATATAAAAAGATTCATCTATAATAGAAGACTGCAAATAGGAGAACCACTAACATTTTCCAAGGCCAATAGGTCAGCCCCTACTCCTCTCTTTTGTGTAAAACTGTCCCTCGCCGATAACCTATTTCCTGCGCGGGCGAGGGGGGGGGGGGGGGAGGAGGGTGCAGAGTCATGTGCCCCGGACATCAGAACGAAAGGCGAAAAGGGCGCCAAATGAAGATTTTGTTTGAATGTGACTTTTCTGTTGAAAAGATTCCATGAAGGTTATTCTATTCTTTTTGGAGCTTTCTTTTTTCTCGTCTTGCTATGGGCGCGACGTCAAATGATTGTCCGATACAATGAAATCAAACAGGAGAAGGAGTCAGGGTTTGAAACTATGGGGGGGGGGGGGGGGCTGATGGGGCATGTGTTCTGGGCGCCTCGTGCAGGTGAACGTCAGATGAAAATTTGGTTTGCCGTTTTATACAATATATATATATGCGTGTGAAATTTGTGTAGAAAATATTTTCTACCCGAAAATGTCAAAAAGAAAAGCTTAGTACAGTGCATTAAAAATGTCAAATAGATAAAAAGATTCGCGTACAAGACAGAAAATGAATAACCCCATTCTTTTTCTTATAATTACTTTTTTACTTGCATATCACCATATCTGTCCTTAGAGGAGGCGAGGACAGGGGACCGACTGTTACAATAAAAACCAAGCGGTCGAAAATTCACAAAATAAAAAGTAAAAACTTAATAATTTTGTTGTTGTTGTTTTGAGTCAGACATAAATTTGAAAATTAGCATTAAGTTCAGGAAACTATCTAGACATATCAGTCTATAAATAAGAAGAGTGGTATAAGTGATAATTCCGAAAAAGTTATGTAGATAGTACAGGAAGATATTTTACAAAACTGGAATTCATTTTTATACCTACAGTAAATCCTGGTTTTTTAGTTCCTAAAACAATGTGATTCATATCACTATGACATTAAAGTGCCCCAATTGTAATAATTTGTAATGCTACAACAACAGTAAAATCTCGAAAAATGAAATCCGTCTATAATGGAGTCGTGTCTTAAATGAAAAAACTACATGGTTCCAACAGAAAGAATGCCAACAGTTATACCTCCTAAGACGGAAACCTGTATAAAGCGGAATTATTTCCGCTTCCTTTCGATTTTTTCCCCAGGTTTTAATGAATAAATATTTGATAAAGCTGGTTATATATTTCAATATTATGTATTTTATTGTTACACATTTTAAATTTTAAAGTAAGTCCGCTACTAGAAACTTTCGTAAATTTCTCTTTGTCAATTTACTTTGCAGAGGAAAGGGGGGGGGGGCGCCAAAATCGACGTTTTCCCCGGGTGAAAATATATCTAGTTTCGGCCCTGGAAGGAGTGCCAAAAGTAAAATGTTTTAGTAAAGTCTTTTAAAAGGAAAAAAAAAGAGTATAGCATTTGCAGTGGTACAGTAAAAAAATATCTCACAGGGCGTCATCATGGCTAATAAAGCCGCCCCTTCCTTTTTCCCCAAAAATGATTTTTTCTCTTCTTTTTGCCTTTTCTAGGCGTTTTGCTACCTTAGGCGGAAATTGTAAAATCCAGCTCTGTTCTTTTGGGTGCAATTATTTTTTGCATTAGTTTTGGTGCATTATTTTTTGCATTACTTTTGGGCAATTGTTTTTTGCAACCAACCAAATCCAGTCTTAGAGAGAGGAGGCGAGCTTGGGCGACTGTCCGTAATTAAAAAAAAAAAAAAAAAAAAACCTAACCCAGGGCGCCATCAGCCGCCCCTGCTTTTACCTTCCCAAATTACATTTCTCGGCCTTTTGCCATTTCTAGGTAGGTGACAACTGAAAAATGTCGTCCATGCCTTTTACTAAAATTACTTTTTTTTGCATGCAGATCCGGTCTCAAATGGCGCGAGGTCGAGCAACTGTCAACGAGTAAAATCTAAGGGTTGAAATGTATGCAAGATAGAACAGTAGCCCCCCTTTTTAATGTTTTTTAAAGAAGCCCGGACCGAAACTAGGGGGGCGGTGCAGAGGGGACATGTGCCCCAGGCGCCAGAACAAAGGCGAAGGGGGCGCCAAATGAATCGTTTGTCGATTCATAAAAAAATGTATATATATATATATGAAATGCAAAGAAACTCGCAAGCTAAAGTTAAACTAAGGGAGCGTTCTTTTGAAATTTCTCGTTTTGATTTTAATATTTAAAAAAATTTTTTTTTCTTAGGATAGTTTAGATTGATCTTTAGCGTTGCCATACTTTTAGGTTTTGAAACCGGTACTGGAAGTGCAGGTAACTTTATAAAAATAATCTGCAACCAAAATCTAAAAAGTAAACACTAACATGGTTAGAATTTAACCTCAGCTTTTCTAAGCTAAGAAAAAAAAATCATTTAAAACTATTAATATGCAAGCGAGAAAATTAAAAAAGATCGCTCCCATACGTTTAGCATTAGCGTTCCAGTTTCTTCGCGTGACTTGTTTGGGCTCTTAACGCTCAAGCTAATGTTAATCCTATGGGAGCGTCGTTTACATATTTCTTGCTCTAATTTTAATTATTTAATGATTTTTATTTTTTAGGAATTTTATTTATTTATTTATTTATTTTGCATAGGGTACCTGAGGTCAATAATATTTATTGTGCGTGAGGAGATGAAGGGAGGGGGTGGTCGCCCTCGCCAAAATCCATGTTTTCCCCTGGCGCAAAAAAGGCTAGTTTCAGCCCTGAACGTACGATTGATATTAAGGTTCTACTTATTGTGCAAATTATTAAAAACCTTCATTTGTCACTGTTTTAAAAGGATATGTGATTGTGTATTATATATGGGATTTTCAGATAAATTAATGTGAAATTTATATTCACATATTTTAGGATTGTGATTTGTTGAGACTTTTACAAAAACGATAAATGGCAGTGATTTTCAGTTGCTTTTTTTTTTAAAGATGCAATCAAATTTAAAACTTTTTAGTATGTAGCATTTCACCCACTCTCTCTTCCCCCAAAACAAAAACGCTTTAGTTCTCAACCATTAATATGGTGCTGGTCCATCATTGATATTTGGTCAGTAGTTGTAATTTGATCGGTAGAAGGAAAAATTTCCCCAACTGCAAAGCTGGTCTCCAGTCACCCAAATAGTTTAATTTCAGTGAGTAACACAAGGTGGTCACACAAAGAACTTCTTTGACCTCTGAACTTGTGTTTCCCTCTTATGCAAAGTGATATAATAGGAGCGTCTTTACCTAACCTCTCTCCACACACTTGGCTTGGTATGATCTGGTCGTTTGTGGGAATGTACTCGTAGTTAAATGTTGTTATTACTATTTTTTAAACTGATCAGGAATGAATGAGCCACGCAAAAACAAACGCGATAAAAACCAGGAAATTTTTATAGAAAACTCAAAAACAAGCGATGTTATGAAGCACACCATGATTCTAAATTCATTCAAGTCTGGCTTCAAAAGGACGAAAATGGAATAGAAGGTAAGAACATACAGAATTGTTTGTTTTATTAAATTAATAACGTTTTCAGACAAATCAAAAATCTCCACTCAAAAATGTGATTATTTTTGACACATTTATAAATTCATTTCTATTCCTATTTGCCTGAAAATTACAGATGTGAGCATTCGGATGCTTAAGAATCGAGTTGCGTTCTCCCTTTTAACATTTTTCCTAATTCGAAGCAGCTTGATTTAAAGCGGATTACTAAATGTATCCGTCTTGTAATTGTCAGCCTTTGAATTTGGAAATCAAAAGTCCAACTTCGATGTTATTTTATTAAAAAAAATCGGATTTTTTTAGAAAAAAAAAACCTTTATTCTACTTCATAAAAGCATCTCAATTGTAGGGCTGCCACTGCCGAATGACACTGAAAATAGTAGCTTTAGTAGCCTCCAACGAAAAAAAAAATAGTAACATTTGTTCGATAATAGTAGTCAAAATACTCACATACCCACTTTAAAAAAAGGAAGAAAAATTCTATCCATAACAATGAAAGGACTTTATGAATGCACACATTTTATTTCACAGTTTATGCTTCTGCTCAAATCAGTGAATAAAGAATAGAGTGATTTCTTCAAATGAGAAAGCAAGTTATCCAGAAAATAAGGCCCTAATGTTTCAGTTACGAAGTAACTTCCACAATAAAAAATTATGTACAGCACCTGGAAACATAGCATTAAAAACTTCTTGCAGATCATCCCCGGAACTACTTTCCATCAGGCCTTTCATTTCAAGAGTTTCTTGGAGAGAAAGAAGAAAAGTTTTATTTGAGGGCCAGGGTTAGAAATAACGTGCGGGATATTGCAAATCCCACACAAAAAAGGAAAATACCGCATAATAAAATATTTGTTTGGATGGAATCTTCCAAATTTATTTCTTGAACAGGCATATGATTCGTATGCGATTTTTTTTTTAATTTCGTGAAAGCCACGATTTTTTTTCTTCGAGAAATCCACAAAATCAATTCATCAAACAGTCGCGAATTTTGCCATTCGGTAACGAAAAAAAAAATCGCCAATATCAACAATTGGCCTTAGAAAAAAAAGTTTTCCATCAGTCGCGAAAAAAAAAACTTGTAAATTTCGCCTAAAGATTACGGAAAGAAAATCGAAAATTTTATCAAACTGCCGCGAACAGAAAAAAAAATTACACCCGCGAATTTGGTCAAATAGTCGCGCAAAAAATCGAGCAAAAAAAACAAGAACTTCCTCAGTCAGTCGACAAAAGAAAAGATCGTTTAAAAGAATCGCGAATTTCGTCAAAAATCCCTGAAACAAATACCGAATATCATTTTCGTCAACCGGTCGTACAAAAATTCATGAAATTTGGCAAAGGATCGTGTAAAGAAAATCGTGAATTCCAAGAAACAATTGCCGGAAAAAAATGCGAATTTTGGTAATTCGTCGGGAAAAAAAATCGCGAATCTCCTTAAAGGCCCGTGGAAAAATATCTTGAATTTTATCAAAGGTTGTGGAAACAAATGACGATTTTCGTCCTTCGGTCACAGACAAATCATCACAAATTTCGTCAAAAGAATATACAAAATATTACGGATTTCGTCAAACGATGAAGAGAAAAAAATCGCAAATTTCGGCAAATGGTCGCGGACAAAAAGACGGCAGGTGTAATTCTGTATTTTTAAAAAAAAAACTGAAATTCACAGCAAATTTTCTAAAAAGTTACAGCAGAGTTACAGCGATTTTTAGCTGTGAACGATTGCCGAAATTGATTTTTTCGACGACCATTTGCCGAAATTCGCGATATTTTATTTTCCCGAATTTTTAAAATTTTCGGAACCGGATACCTTAAATTTTCGGAAAATTCAGAACAGAATCATCCATGAAAAGACACGAATTTGATCAAATAATCGCGTAAATAATTGAGAATTTAAACAAATGATTGCACAAAAAATCAAGAATTTTGTAAGTTGGTTTTGAAAAGGAAATCACGAATTTCGATAAACTATCGTGGGAAAGAATCGCGAATTTCGTTAAATGATATCTGAAACAAACAGCTAATACCATCAATCGATCACGGAAAATATATATATCGCGAATTTCGACAAGTTGTGGCGGAAATAAAATTTCGCCAATCTGTCGCAGAAAAATTCGCGAATTTTGGCAAAGGATCGCGGGAAAAAAATTGTGAGTTCCGTGAAACGATCGCCGGAAACAAAAACGCGAAATTTGGCAAAGGATCACGAAAAAAAGATTGTGAGTACCGTGAAACGATCGCCCCCAAAAAATCAGGAAATTTCTAATAGGTCATGGATAAAATTGCGAAATCTCCTTCAACAATTGTAGCAAAAGATGGCGAAAAGAAATAACTATTTTCGTCAATCGATTGGGGAAAAAATTGCGAATCTTACAATTCGTCGCAGAGAAAAATCGCGAATCTCCTCAAACAACTGTAAAAATATCTTGAATTTTACCTAAGGTTGCGGAAACAAATGGCGATTTTCATCATTTGGTCGCAGAAAAATCATCTCAAAATTTCGTCTAAAGAATGGACAAAAAATTACGAATTTCGTTTAACGATCACAAGAAAAAAATCGCAAATTTCGTAAAATGGTCGCGGACAAAAAAAACACAAATTTGGTAAAAAAAAAAAAAATTAAAATTTAACCAAATGATAGCTCAAAAAATCACGAATTTTATAAAATGGTCATAAAAAGAAAATCCCAAATTTTGACAAACGATCTGGAAAAGAATCCGTAATTTCGCCAAAAGATCTCTGAAACAAATAGTAACTACCATCAATCGGTCGTAGAAAATATGCATCGCGAATTTGGACAAGTGGTGGAGGAAAAAAATCAATTTGGTCAGTCTGTAGTAGAAAAATCTGCAAAATTTGGCAAAGGATCGCGGAAAAAATCGCAAAATCTCCTTCAACGATAGTATAGAAAGACCTCATAAATAAATAGTTATTTTCGTCAATGGTTTAGGGGGGGGGGGGGGGGGAATCCCGGATTTTGAAATTCGTCGCGGAAAAAATCGCGAATCTCTTCAAACAGCCTTTGAAAAAGTTCGTTTGGGAAGATGACTTTACAGGCGCTTTGCGGAAAAAGACCGAATATTTTCAGTAAAAATAGTCGCTGAATCCGAAAAAAGTCGCCTACTGCTTTCTTGAAATAGTCGCTTTTTAACAGTTTTCGGCCTAAAATATTCGCCATAGCCGACGTATGCTGAAAATAGTCGCTAGGTATAGCATTTTAGTAGCAAGTGGCAGCCCTGCAATTGCATGTTAAGAAAAATCGGAATTTTTGAGAAATTGAGTCGGGCCGGCCCAGGCTTGATTTAATTGATTTTTTTATGGGCCGAGCTTGTTTTCACTGATTTTTTTACGAACCGGGACTGGCCATGAACTGTGAAAATATAAACGGGCCGGGCTCGGGTGGAACTTTTAATTTTCACGCCGGCCTGGAAACTTTGGCCCGTGCAGACCTCTAGTGTTCCCTCCAGGGCCGTGCAAAGAGGGGGCTAAAGGAGCGGTCGCCCCGGGCGCAAAATTTATGCTGCAAACCACGGTTTTATTTGTTTATTTATTCAGTTTTTGTCCGCCGATCATTTTCCGGGGAATTTCTTTCTTTCTTGATCATTAGGGTTTCGTTCATCTGACGAAACCCTATTCGTCTTGCTCCTCTGTTTGTCTGTCTGTCCGTCACAGAGCCCGTTCTCAGAAACTATACATGTTGGAGAATTGAAATTTTGCATACTTATAGCTGGACACCTCAGATCAAACGACAAATCATAAAATTTTGAAAAAGTCGTACATTTAACTCTTTGGGCTCCCACATGTGTATTTTAAACAATTCTTTCTAAGTGAGCCCCTAATTACGTTGGAGGAGTGAAATTTTGCATACTTATAGCTGAACACCTCACATCGAACAACAAATCATAAAATTTTGAAAAAGTCGTACATTTAACCCTTTGGGGTCTCGCATGTGTATTTTAAACTATCCTTTCTAAGTGAGCCCCTAATTAGGTTGGAGGCGTGACATTTTACATACTTATAGCTGAACACCTCACATCAAATGACAAACCATAAAATTTTGAAAAAGTTGTATATTTAACCCTTTGTGCTCCCACATGTGTATTTTAAACAATTCTTTCTAAGTGAGCCCCTAATTAGGTTGAAGGCGTGAAATTCTGCGTACTTATAGCTGAACACCTCACATCAAATGACAAACCATAAAATTTTGAAAAAGTTGTACATTTAACCCTTTGGGGTCTCACATGTGTATTTTAAACAATCCTTTCTAAGTGAGCCCCTAATTAGGTTGGAGGCGTGAAATTTTACATACTTATAGCTGAACATCATCATGCGACAAATCATAAAATTTTGAAAAAGTCGTACATTTAACCCCTTGGGCTCCCACATGCGTATTTTAAGCAATTGTTTCTAACCGAGGCCCTTATTAAATTGGAGATTCGAAATTTTTCATTATTATAGCAGAAGACCTGAGGCCAGGCGACAAATCATAAAATCTTGAAAAAGTCTTACGTTTAATCCTTTGAGCTACCACATATGTATTTTAAGCAATTCTTTCTAAGAGAGCCCCTAATTAAGTTGGAGACATGAATTTTTGCATACGTATAGCTGAATACCTCAGACCACACGACAAATCATAAACTTTTCAAAAAGTCTTATATTATTTACTCCTCCGGGCTCTAACTTGTGTATTTTAAGTAATTTTTCTAACCTCCGCCCTTTTCACCCGGGGAGCACTTTTCCAACTTTTGCCGACACCCCTTTGACCATTCTTTCATATTATGCACCATAGCCTTACATATTTTAATTCCCCTTTTTACCGCTAGGGGCGCCTACTTATCTCGGGTGCTATGGGCCCAGTCCCCTCGACTAATATATCTACGGATAGTATGTAAAACGGAGTTTCGTTCGGATAGAGGTTTATTTAGAACAGAGTGCACCCCTGGTTGCGAAATGTGGAACTAACAGATTTTTCAAAAGGATAAAGTGTTTTGAAAGGAATATTAGACGAAACCCTCTGTGCGATCTGTGATCACACTTACCCACTTGTTTTTTTTTCCTGTCGCAAAACATCATGAACTCTCTAACAAATAAGTGCAATTTTCTCTTGTGTTATTTAGTTGTTCTGAATTTCTAAATTAAAATTAAACATTTTAAAGTTCCAAAATAAACGCGAAATATTTATTCATATTATAAATATTATATAATTTATTTATGTTTCTGCACTTTATCAATTTTATTATACCCATTACAAAGAGAAAGATTTTTTTTTTTTTTGGGGGGGGGGGGCGCAAAATTGAAAATTCGTTAAGGGCGCACTTCTTACGGCCTTGGTGCCCCCCCAAAATTTCTGGTCACGCTACGCCTATGATCTCTAAATAAATAAATCTTGAGCAAGTATATCACCTTTACAATTCATGGAGCCCAATGCAATCCCTACCTGAAGCTCTAATGTAAACACCTCTTTCGGGTACTGCTCCTTAGAAAATGATGGCAGGGTCTATCGGTTCCTTGTAATCGTCCATTGGTTGAAAATCTCTAAGATGATTTTGAGCAAATTCTGTAATTTCGGAAGCATTATGTGTTATTTTTTTATTGATTAAATTGTCAGTTATGAGAGTCTGAAATATGCCATAATCGATAGACATCCACAAAATTTTAAATCATTGGAATAATGGTATGTCCGGTCCACTTGAAACTCCGAGAGACTTAATAACAACTTCCTCAAGCATAATTTAAAGGATGTGATGATTGCAAGCCAAACCATTTCTTTGTTCATATTCTAATCCAGAACAGCTCCAGCTGCTCCTGATAAACAGGTATCAACAATGGTTATATCAAAAGTCATACATTTTACTTGCTTATAATCTCCACAACTCCAATGTTTCGTTATCAGCAGGAGCTATTGCCTCAATTGTTCCTGATTGAAATTGTGGAACAGCTATTTAAATGGTCAGTACCTTTACGTGAAACAATAATGGTTAATGTGTCTACAGTTTCAGATCCTGAAATGTCTTCTAAAATTTTGCAATCCCAGTGAACAGTCAAAGGAAAGCTTTCCGAAAACTTTTTTTTTAAGTTTTGGTGCTCTGATACGAATGATAGGATACTCTTCGATACGATACTCTTTGATACAAATATGGCCATTTAGTATGATATTTTACGAATATAAAAAAATTAAAATCTATAATTAATAAACATTATCTTATAAATTGCTACGTATTTTAGATATTTAAGATTAAAAAATAACGGAGAACTTTTTTTCAAGGCGGAATGTTAGATTCTCTACCTTTCACAATGGGGCCAAGTTCAGGTGAAATAGTGTGTAGACATGAAATACTCCTGACTGTGTTCGGATAATAGGTTGTGTAAATATATTGAAACTTGAAACAAAAGACAGTCTTTACAGCCTAATATCACACCATGATTCCATTTGGCAATGACTATGGATTTGTATTAATAATATATTATTAGATTACAAAATATGTCAATTTTTAATTTTTAAAAAAAATTCAAACCTTGGTAGCGACCCCTAAAAATTGTTTTAAAATTTTGAAATTTTTGTGGAGGTCTTTATTTTATACATAGAACAAAATAGGAGGGTGCCCCATAGAAAATTTTAAATTTAATTTTTTAAGGACCACCCTAATATCTATCCGCTGTTTGTTTTGCTTATTCAACATGTTTATTTAACTGCGTGAAGTGGAAAGTCAACATTATCAGAATGAGATCATTAGCTTTCGATGGACAGCTTGTTTTGTTATGGAGAAAGGAACTTTGGGTAGATTTTTTTTTTCTCTTTGAGTTAAAGAAAAGAATTTTTTAGTACGGTGCTTACAAACAGAATTTTTTCGAAAAATGAAATTTGTTGAACATATTAAAAGTGGGGGGGGGGGGGGGCATTGTAAAATATTTTTACATATAAATATTATAAATATATTCTACGAACCTTTTTAAAAATAATTCTTTCTTGTGGTTATTTATTTATTCTTTTTACATTTTCTATATAAATGAAGAAAAGGGTTTGTTTTTAAAATAAATTCAAAATGTGTGCACACACTAACTACGATAATTCTGTTAGAAAATTTGGATTAAAACTAATGAATGAATGAATGAAAAACATTGCAATAAAATAAAATTGCTGAGTCTAGTTTGGCTCGGCACTGTGTTACGTGCGCGCGTAGCGCCATCTATGGACGTTTTTACGAAATATTTATTCGAGATCATCCCGGAATTTCAGTTTCTTTTTTCCATTCTGGATTTTGGGTCGTCCGGATTTTAGGATTCTGGGTTTGAGGTCCGGTACTGTATATATATTTTTTTTCAGAATTTTTAATTAATGGATTAAAAATGGTCAATTTTCCAGGCTTCAGTCTCAATTAAATGTTCATTTATTTTAGTGCTGCCATCTTTTATCAGTAAATGGAAGTAAAATGAATAAAAACTAACGGTGTTTGCAATGAAATAACACTTGGCCGTTTAGGGAAAAAAATTAGCACATGGTGTTGGCACACTGCCAACACCACCCCTGAAAGGATTTTAAACAGTAGTTATGACCCTGTATTGGTTTATAATTTATGAAATAATTTAAGAGTAAATATATAACTAAGTTATTATTTTTTTTATATTTAATTGAAAAATTCTTAGTTGGCATCATGCCTATGGAAAATTGATAATGTATCAGCAGCTCTGTGGAAGATTTTCTTTATAAATGTTACCATTATTAAGATTAGTAATGATTATTCAATAAGAAATTAAATAATAAATTGTAAAGAAAGACTGACTCATGTTCAGTTTATACATTATTAAAATAAATTGAAATCTTGTCATTTAATGGAATAGTAATTTTTACTCCATCATGAAGGAGTATTTTAAACTCTTTAATCAAATGATGGTTCAAAAATTATTGAATTATAAAGTCCTATTAAATTTTGCTCACCAATAAACAACTGTAAATTAATGTCTGAATGTTATTATATATGTATATATATATATATATATATATATATACAAGGTGGCCATAATTAAACTGACAGTACTCAGAGTGTTCTGTAGCGTGATTTAATTGAGAGAATGACGCCAAATTTTGTAAGAAGCTTAAACAAAATGGCAACTGAAGGATTCTGAAAAAAAAAATAATAGTTTCAAAAGTCACCACTAGGGGAATATGTGGCGCTTTGTAACAGAAGAGAGAGTTTTAAAAATGCAAAATCCATACTGAAATAAAATTAAATTTATTTAGCACATTTAACGATTTTAGTATTGATTCTGCATTTTTTTAAACTCTCTTTTCTGTTACACAGCATTACATATTTCACTAGTGGTGACTTTAGAAACTAAATATTTTTCTGTGGAATTCTTCGTCCCCCATCTTGTGTAATCTTTTTACTAAATTTGGCGCCATTCTGTCAATTAGATCACGCTTGAGACCACTCTGGGTGCTGCCAGTTTAATTATGGCCACCTTGTATACCTTGCAGTTCTCTTTCTTCAACTTTTTGTTTGAATACTTCAAAATGTTATCTTTTCAGAGAATATGGGCATTTTCAAAAAGAGCTTATTGTTTAATTTCCTTAAAAATAATTGTTTTGATTTACTAGTAATTATTTTCTTTTTGTAAAATTAATCTTAGAATTTGGTAAAACATATTTCTCATTTGATCTTGGCTAATCTTGAACATGTTTTCATTGGATAAAAAAATTAGAAAATCATCATGGCAAATCTGAAGGTAGAAATGTGTGTGTGTGTGTGGGGGGGGGGGGGGCTGAAATTTTGGTAGAAAAACTGCGTTTTTTCTGAAAAGGTTATTTTCAATTTTTCCAATTTGGAAAAATTGGAACTTTTATTTATAAAATAATTTTATAATTTTATAAAATAATTTTATAATGACTATAATCTGATACTTTTTCTTTATATTTTTTTCATGTTCAGTTTCCCTCATGAAATGTTAATATGGAACATAGGATTTGTAAGCCATTGAGGAAGAACTGGAGTCCTTTAAAGGCTGTTCACAAGTTTTTCACCTTAAAACATGACCTTTAACAAAATTCAGAAACTTTTTCAATCTTCAAACTCAATTCTTCACAAATGTAATGATTTTTAAATAGAAAAACCTGTGACATAACAACTAAAATCACCAATGAATCTATTATCTAGCTGTATATATGTACAAAGGATTTGATTAAAAATGTCTTAATAAGAAGATGAATATAATGATAATTTCTAATTCAAAAAGTTTATATTATATTTTTATAAGTAATACAAAAGTTCACAGTTTCACAAAAACAGGATCAGATGAAAAGAAAATCTAAGCAAAGATAATTAATTTCAACTTCTCTGGTAAGATAACTAAAAAAAGATTATTTAGAAAAAAAATTAATAGCATGTAGTAATAATTATTCACTTTTTTTTTCTTTTTCATTAATATAGATTGTTAGAATAATTATTAAGCTTGGTGCAATATAATAGAAATGCAAAAATATCAATGCTAAAAGCACCAATAATTTTAAATTTTAAGCATGCCAGTTTCAGTAGCATATAGCATACCGTCCACACTGCTAAAGATGGTGGAAATTTACTCACATTGTTGGAAATATTACATAAAAAACTCATTTTCATATATATATGTATATATTTTTAAGCAATTTCTCACTACTTCAGTTCCATTTCTCATCTATTTTTCTATTGACTGTTACCTGCAATCCTCTGTTTTCCTATTGGTCAATAAACCTTTAACTTGAATCCTCATCTCTTCTATATATGTGAGCAAATTTCCGACAAAAAATAAAAATGTATGGCGCTTGTATGGCTTTTTTTTAATATATAACCAGCTTTTCCCTAACCACATTTCTGGTGTTATGCTTGCCAGATTTCGGCTATGACATTAAATTGCTCCACATTACATTGCTTTATTAGAGGTAAGGCGATGTCTGCAGGCACTCTATTCCAGTTTTTCATCCAAGTCCTTAGCACAGAACGGTATGCTATGTGCTGCAAAAATCGGTATGCTTAAAATTTAAAATTTTTTATGCTTTTAACATTGATATTTTTGCATTTCTATAATAGATTGTTGGACTTGTCTAACTGTATATATATATTTAAATATAAATGTAGGTACAAATAAACTTTCTAAAGAAAATGTAAGTAATTTTCTGTGAAAAAATTTAGTTGAAACGACTTTTATAAGTATGGAAATGTCCATCTGTTTTATAACTTTCATTCTCACCATCCTAAAACTTAAACTCTAGCATAGTTTTCATTTGTGTTTAGACTTGAAAGCTAGTACAGTATGGAACCAGTTATTCGGAAACCAGTTTTCCAGAAAACCAATTATCCAGAATGATATTTCCAACTCATTTATTTCAGAATCTTTTCAGAAAAAAAATGCCAATTTAACATGTGCATTGCTTGACACAATACAATACACATAGTATAACTTGATGCCAACATCTAATACTTGAAATAGAGGCTTATTTAGTTAGATATTTAACATTTTGATTTTTATGCAAAGGAAACATAAGATTTTTTGTTTCCACGATATTCCCATAAATTGCCTTCGTTATAACTCCAATTAACTTTTGATCTTGTTAGGACTGAATTTTAATTTGTGTAATCTAATACAGTAGACTCCCTCAAATCTGCACAGCTTGGGACCAGAGGTTGTGTGGATTTTAGAATTTTGCGGATTGCTGGTCATTGGTTTTTTTTTTTATGTTTTTTAAACAGCAGTTTGAATGGAACAGTGCAATCAAAATTATACTGAATTCTTGCAGTATAGTAAAATATTAAAATAATTAAATAAACCAATAAACCAAAAAGATAAAAAGTAAGATAATTTAAAAAAAAATGGCTAAATTATTAAAAGTAAAGATCAATTAAATAATTAATAATGTGTAGTTAGATATGTACAATAAAGATGAGATATGTTTTCTATCAGTTACTCGATAAAATTTTCCTTATAAAGGTACCTTATTAATTCACACCAAAATCATAAAGCAAAGAAGTTTAATTTTAGGTTTAGTTAAGTCTTAATAACCAAAAAAATTTGATTAATACCTAAATATATGTGGTTAAAAGATTATGATTGCCAACAATATCTTGATTTTTTTTTCAGAAAAAAAAAAATGATACTTACTTTATGAAAAATCATAAGTTTAGTTATATTTTCAAGAACTAAATATCAAAATACATACAGAGTGATATAAAACTAAAAAATTCTGTAATATTTTCCTGAACTGAAAATTTCATTGTTTACATCTGTGATGATGTGCGGATTTTAGGCATTTGTGGATTTTAGGGTTGCAGATTTGAGAGATTCTACTGTAGTCAATTTGAAATCTGAATCAATTGTCAATTCAAGCACTCGAATATGCCATCTGGTGGAGAAAAGGTATAACTTCTCGCTTCAGGATACTGCCGTGCAAGCACATTGAATTATGTGTATTTTTAATTTGTTCAGAATGATTATTCTTTTGCACAATTTTAAATTTTGCGTGATATTTGTGTTCTGTCTTATAAGACAAAGTAAAAATTATCAGAATTTGAATATCTAAAACTTTCAAATACATTTACAATGAAGAATTATTTCAATGGCACTTTAGCATTAGTTAAAGGGACAATTTTCCTGTACCGAAGGCTGCAAGCAGCGCCTCTATAGGCCGTTTTAATTCCCAATGATCACAGCCACATATATTCTATCTATCTGATCAAATGGATGTTGCTTTAATGCCCAACCAGTTATCTGGAATACCTCTAACCCTATTCCAGATAAGTGGTTCTATATTGTATACCAAAACTAAATTAGACATGAAATGAAAATTATAATAGTTGTTTTCAGTCATCATGTCAGTGATGTTTTGTTTCATAACTGACTCCAGACAAATGGTTTCTAAGTTGTATTTTGAGAATTGAATATTTCCAACCGAGTGAAAAAAATGCCCAGATCGGGAATTGAACCCAGACCCTTGGCCTACAGGGCCCCACAGAATAAAGTGCAAGTAAAAGAACGCCATAGAATGATGGGTACGTAGATAAACTATTATTTTAACATAATCAAACTGATTGTGTTTAAACAAGTTGTATTTCCTATTTTGTTTGTATATTATATCTCACTGCTAAATGTTTTAATACTTTATGTGCTGTGGTAATATTTAATCTGACTTCTATTTAATAAGTAATGAAACGTTCTAACTGTTTGGAGTCTGTTTCAAACCGAAATGTCATGACTGACATCATACCAAAAGCATCTTTTGTAAGGGAATAAAATTTAATATTGTAAAATAGTACTTTTTTTAAAAATAATGGAAGATTTGAATATATTTATATTAATAATGCTACCAGAACCACAATAATTTGTTTCTTTAACCCTTAAATGCCGGCTGTTGCTTTTTGGCAACATACCCAATTTAGGCTCTAAAATACTATTAGAATAATATTGAAGCTATAAGGCCTAATGTTGTCAATAAAATACATTCTGAAAATATTACTGAATCGATTTTCAACAAGTAGATGGCAACACTTGTGCTGTTTAAGAATAAAGATAGATTTATTTTTTCAATTGTTGCTACTTGTTCATTTTGTTTTGTTTAGAAGCTTGCGAAATACCCTATTTTGTTCTGCAGCAAGCAAGTAAAATTTATTTCTTATTATAGTTCCTAAAATTCTTGTGTGTTTAATATTATAGAATTTTATCAAGGAGAATTATTTTTTCAATTAAAGACCAGTATTGCCGATTAGTAACAAACTGTTTTTTAGCAATAAACTATACTTAAAACAAAATATGATTTTTTAAAGTATTTTTCCCATGATTTATTTAAAAAATGAAAGCCGAAAAACATTATTACTATGATTTTTTAAAAATCAGGCATTTATGGGTTAAATGGTATAATTCACATTAATAGTACTATGTAAATGGGATGCATAATATTAGTCTAAATTTGTTTATAAACTGCAATGATATTGTTTGAAATTCTTTTTGTGTTTTTAAATTAGTTCTACTGGTAATTAAACAATTGGTACTTAAAATTCATTTCAACAGAGACATGATTTATTACAAACAATGGTGTTAAATTGAGCTAAGCAACCTACTGTCTAAATTATAAGACTAAAAACAAAACTTTTAAAAACTAGCCTTTTTTTTTTAAATATAAATATTTTTATGTAAAGTAAAAATTATTATTATTATTATTTTATTGTGCAGAAATTAAAAATAAATGTTTACTATTTTGTATTTTTAAAGAAAATATAAGTTATTTTGTAGGAACATTTGTGAAAAGTTAATTTTTCCAGAAAAAAAAACTGCATTTTTCCCACCACTTCAAACTTTCCAGAAATTTTACATCTCTAGGCAGAACCAGTTAATTTATAATTACCAGTTTAGCTGATCGGAATTCAAATTTTGATTGTAAATATGAAATATTTTCCCGTTATAAATTCTAGCAATGAATTACTATAATTTTTATTGAATCAAACGTTGTTCTTATGTAACCGTAACTGGTTGTGTCATCTAACATGAACAAAAAAGGAAATTAGAAGATTGAATATTAAAATTCTGAGTGATGTATATTTCAGTATAATTTGATGTTGAAAAATGATATTCAGTCATTTTCTACTACTAGACCATGCACATGAGGTTATAGAGATGTCCCAGTCAAGAAGTCAAATTAATGCGAGACCCACAGTGTTTAGTTCCCAAGCAAGCTGGGTACTCATTTTATACACTCCAAAGGTTTGAAAGTTAATTGAACTTTGCCCAATACACAGTCAAACCTTTTGGACATAATCATAAAATTGCATATGAAGAAACATTTGTAATATGTATCAAGTCAATTTTTCTGGGGAAAAAATTTGAAATTTCCAGAAATTTTACATCTCTAGGCAGAACCAGTTAATTTATAATTAAGTAGTTCAGCTGATTGGAATTTTCAAGTTATCACATTCTTATACACTGCATGTGTAATTTTGCAGTAAATTATTCATTGACTTTCAGCTGGTAGAATTGTATAAATGTCCATGCATGTGCTTCTGGAATCAATATTTTTGCACAATTAAAAATTTTAGATTGTATGTCAAATTAATATATATTAATTGGTATTTTTTTTCTTCAACAAAATGCTGTTGCAGATATTCAGGGGTGGGGAAATACATTATTTTGCTTGCCACTGGCGAGTGAATTTTTTGGTAGTCTTTGAAAACTGCAAACTATAGAGATATGACTAAAATGTTTTTTTTTTTTTTTTTAACTAGTTAGCTATATTTTAAAACTCTCTAAATTACTGTGATGTACACATGATACTAAGTTCTATATTAAACTTTCCTGTCTTGTATGTATTTCTTAATTTTATAGAAAAAGAAAATTATGAAAATGCATTGTAGTAATAGTAATCATCTATTTTTGAAGTCAGCAAGTTTTGTCATAACGATTTTCAACTGTACATTGCATTTTGCTGGCTGTTAAGATTTTCTAGAAATTCCCCACCCCTGCAGATATGAGCATTTTTATGTGTGTTAAAAATGCACAATCATAGAAAATATTTTTTATATATATATATACAGTCAACTCCCTCTAATCCGCACAGCTTGGGACCACAGGTTGTGCAGATTATAGAATTTTGCAGATTATAGGTCATTGGTTTGTTTATATTTTTTCTCCTCTAATTTACAGTAATTAATTAGTAATGTATAAATTAATTGGTAAAAAAGAAAGATGATGTAACACATTTTGTTATTTAATTAAAAAACACATTATATTTAAAGAAAAATATTTAAATTACAATTTCTTTTGTTTATTTTTATAATTTTTAAACACAGTATCAAGTGCCATTGTTTGAGAACTTTTGGTCCAGTATTTTTTTCTTGCAGTCTATAGTCGTTGTTTCTTGTTTTGAAACAAAACTCTGTTTTTGAAGAAAATGTAGATATTTATAGCCTAACCTTGCTCGAGTATTACTTTTTCACCTTCATCATCAGACTATGTGTCACAATTATTCTGACTTTCAGTAGAGTTTAACGGAGTAGTACTTATATTGTCATCAACTCAGAAACTCTCTGCAATTGGATCTTCAACTCAGGAGAACACCCATTCAATTGTATTTTATCAATTCAAGAAATCAGGCACAATAGTTAGTGATTTTTTTGCAAAACACAAAAGTTCTGCAGATTTCTGTTTTGTACTATCCAAACTGAAACCAACAAAGTCAACATCATCACCATCATCGTCTAGATTTTGGCCACAAAAAAATATACTGATTCTTCCCTTTTTTTTAATTTGAAAAATAAAGTTTTACTTCATTCAAATGCAAAAATTTAAGGGGGAGGGGGGGGGGGACTGAATACCGATCGTCAATCAAATTGCTGCCATTTTGAATTTCTTTTGCAAAGTTAATGGTAACTGAATTTTCACTGTTTACATCTGAAACAGTGTGCAGATTATAGGCATTTGCAGATTATAGAGTTGCGGATTAGAGGGAGTTGACTATATATTTTCCATGGCCTGGAATGAATTTCATATTGTCTTTTTCAGGAATTCAGCTTTGATAGGTATCAAAGCACTTTCAAGTCTGCTGAAGATTTATCATCACATAACAGAACTCATTCCACTGAAGATTCTCTCAAGCACTTTAAATGTGATCTTGGACCATATTTCACAAGTTATAAATGTGATGCAACAACATTCATTTGTACAATCTGGTGAATGTACAATGGCAAAATATGCAACTGATCATTTACTGTACCTTATAATCTAAGATGTGATATGATTATACATATGTGAAAAAAATCTTATTCATGTAGTGTGTGTAATCTGTCTTTTAGACAAAGAGTAAACCTAAATCTATACATGGATAACACTTGTATGCCTTACATATATGTAGATTTTTTGACAAATTATTAAAAAATTATCATATTTCTGAATAATGTTGTAGTAATCATTAATTTATCTTATTATACAATAGTGTTTTATAATTCAGTTCTATTCTAATTGTATACCCATTTTTCCTTTATTGTTCCTAAATCTTTACTAATTATATTCTAGTAATCATTTATTTATTTTATTAAACAATAGTGTTTTCTAAATCAATTCTATTTCAATTGTACATCTTTTTCCTTTCTTGTTCCTAAATCTTTATTAATTATGTTGTAGTAATAATTTATTTATTTTATTAAACAATAGTATTTTCTAAATCAATACCATTTTATTTGTACAATTTTATTTTCTTTCTTTTTCAGGAATAGTTTCATTTTTATTTCTTTTTCTGTTAATTAAAATGTTGGAATTTTTAAGTAAAATTTTAAGGATATTTAAGACGTACTATTTAAAAAGCTTTATGTAATATTTATTTAAGCTAAAGAAATTGTTTAAATGTTTTCATAAGTTTTTTTTTTCACATTTTATCTAATTTTTTTTTTATTTGCTTATTTATACAAGATATGCAAACAATGATACTTAAATCTTTTTGTTTTTATTAGGGTTTCATTCATCTGACAAAACCCTATTCGCCTCACTCCTCTATCTGTATGTCTGTCTGTCACAGAGTTCATTCTCAGAAACTGTATGTATAAGTTAGAGACTTGAAATGTTGCATATTTATAGCTGAATACCTCCAATCACGTGATAAATCATAAAAATTTGTAAAAGGTTTATATTAATTTAATTTAATGACATCCGACAATTTCTGCAATTTAGATTTCAAAACAGAACCTTAATATCAGCCTTTCTCGTGCAGATGAGATAGCTCTGTGGTAACACAGAGCTATCTCTTTATTATTATCTATGTATTGATTTTTGATTGTATGTTTGCATACGTTCTCGGGAAAAAATCAGGAAGAATTACAAATTACATAATTCGAAAATTATACGATTCAAGGGTAATATATGATATTATCCTATATTTTTTTATAAAAGCAGAATATATTTCAAAAAATGTTGTCAAAGTGTGCATTTTGAACCAAATTTCCCGAAGCAATAGTACTGGAAACTTAAAAAAAATGGCCGCACAGGAAAAATAATTTTTTTAAATCAAGTTTTAAATAATTCAATGAAAAATAAAAATACAGGTCGCTTATTATTATTTATTATATTTTGCCTGCTAATTAAAAGGTTACAGCTCACACTTTCAATTTTACAGAATTTTTTTTAAGCTTTTTTTTTCCATTTTAAGGCCAAAAGTTGTAAAATTTTTTAACAATTTTTGAGAAACTGTGAAATTTTATATTTCATTGTTTGGTGGATTTACTTAAAACAAGTTTTGTATTTTTTTGCCATTTTGAAATGTCTCTTTCTTTTCTTTTCATTTTTTTTAACTAATTATGTAATTAAATATTCTTTTCAGATTTACAAATACATGCTCTTACAACTGTGTGAAATTGTGTCAACTGTGTGTGTGTTCTTGAATATTTTTAATTTGATTAAAAGTACATCTTCCAATTGTAATAAATTTAAAATTAAATTTAATGGTGCTGCCACCCATGTTCTTATTGAAAAAGACTATGGATTTAATGATTAGAAATTAATGATTTGATTTATTAATTAAAGGATAAAGCGTTTTGAAAGGAATATTAAATGAAACCCTCTGTGCGATCTTCGAGCATACTTACCCACTTGTTTGTTTCTTTATCCCTGATTTGCAAACAATGATACTTAAATCTACTTGTCTTTATTTGTGCATACTTTATTTTATTTTATTTATTTATTATTTTGTCAAGAGAAAGGTGTGATAAAGGTAATATTGTTATTGCTCTTTTAAAATTGTACACAAATCATAGAATAGAGTATTTTTAATATTATTTCCTTTTCACAGCTTAAATTATATTTTTCAGGATTTCAATGTGGTAACTATCTAAATATCTGCTGAAGATTTAATACTGCACAACAGAATTCATTGTAATGAAGATTCTCTCCAGCATTTTAAATATAATCTCTGTTCATATTCCACAAATCATAGAAGTGGCATGAAAACAAATCAGTAAATGTGTTAAAAAGTGTGAAGTATGCAGTGAAATTTTTGTTCTAAAAAAAATATCTTAAACGTCACATGCTTTTGTATATGGAGAAAAACCTTATTCATGTATCTAACTTGTGTAACATGCTTTTAGACATGCACAGTGTCTAAAATTACAGAAGAATAAACTCTTGTAGTGTACCTTAATTGATTTGACTTTACAACACGGTTAGAACAAATCCTGTTTTTGGTGCTTTTCGTGCCCTTGGCATGAGGTTTGGTGAGAGAAGGAAATTTTCTGGCAACCTCTCAATGTCTCGCATACAGAAGCAATTTTTTAATATTTATACAATTTATTTAATATAAACAAGCCATTTATCTACTTTTATATTTAAACAGAAGTAAATTGTATGCAAGAAACAATAATAATATAGATAAATAAAATGTTTTTAGATATATATTTTATATATATATAAAACAAGCATGAAAGTTCATTAGGTTTGTTTTCATAGCTGTTTATATATATAATTTGCAACAAATCTAAGCTAAGCTTAAAAAAAAAGTTAGAAAAGTTTCCCCCTTTTTTTAATGAAAACAAGCAGACAAAAAAGGTTTTACCTGTGAATTTTTTTAAAGAAACACTCTATATAACTTAAATAAACAGAATTGTAACATATATTTATTTATCTATTTACATATATATATATACACTGCTCAAAACAATTAAAGGATATTGCAGTTTTAGGTGGATTTTGTATCTGGTAAACTGTTTAGCTGATTGATACATGGTCGACAGACACAGTAGGTTATATGAGAATAAATTACACATGTTTGGCAGAAAAAAATGCATTTTATTGCGCATTTGTGTACTAAAGGAAAAAAACACAATTTGTGCATATGAGAAAAAAAGAATAAGAAAAGGTGTTTTCTTCAAAGAAAATCATTTTCAGTAGGGGGTATGGTTTCCACGGGCGGCCAGCAACGTTGAACACCTTTGAGGCATGGACTCAATGAGGCTATTAATGACGAGTTGGGGTATTCTCCCCCACTCTTCCAGAAGAGCTCTTTCCAGTTCTTGGAGAGTTTGTGGGGGTTGTTGGCGGCCAGAAACTCGTCTTCCTAGAGCGTCCCAAACGTGCTCGATTGGATTCATGTCTGGAGAACACACTGGCCATTCCATTCGAACGATTCCTTCCTCGAAAAGGAAATCCTCCACCAGGTTTGCACGATGTGACCTGCAGTTATCGTCCATTAAAATGAAGTTGTCTCCGATTGCTGCAGCGTAAGGGACTACAATAGGTCTGAGGATCTCATCCCTATATCGGAGACCAGTCAGAGCTCCATCTCGAATGATGTAGAGGTCAGTGCGCCCGTCAATGGAGATGCCACCATACACCAACACTCCTCCACCGCCAAATCTGACACTTTCGTGCACGAACGCAGGATTATTCCTACTGCCACGGTCCCTCCAGATGAAAATACGCCTATTATCCGGATGCACAGAAAAACGGGACTCGTCAGAAAACAGAATATTGCTCCCTTCATTTCTCCTCCAGTTGACATGCTCGGTTGCCCACTCCCTGCAGTCGCGACGATGCCTTGATGTTAATCTAACACATACCATCGGTAGGCGAGCATACAGACCTACAGCATGGTGCCGGTTTCGGGCAATCTGAGTTGAAATCGTGGTGCCTGTAGCCGAGCGAAGGTGTTGTTGGAGAAGTGTAGCGTTCATGGTTCGGTGTCTCCGAGCTGTTAACGCTAAATACCGATCTTCATTGGGCGTTGTTGCCCGTCTATGACCTTGCCCTGGTCTTCGGCCTGCACATCCACTCTCCAAAAAACGGTTCCAGATCCTGGAAATGACACTTTGTGACACTCCAATGGCTTGCGCTACTTCGGCTTTAGTTTGGCCCCCTTCTAACCTACCAACAATTCTCAAAGCTTCTGAATCTGTCAAATGACTTCGCTGAGACATCGTACTCATCGAAGCAAAGCAATCACTGAATGCCGATCATCCTTGTCTTCATTCTCTTTTATCCAGTTGAAAGTCAAATTTCATTCGCTGCCACTGAAGCGACGTTTTTGACGTCGAACTCAAAATTTGCATACTCCACAGTTTGAAAACCAGAAAAATTTGCATTTGTGATTCTCTTCTTCTATTTTCGGCAAAAAAAATTTTGTTTATATCTTTATTTTATATAAAACTTCAAATATCCTTTAATTGTTTTGAGCAGTGTATATATATATATATATACAGTTATATTTCTTGATTGTTATCTAAGGGATTGATAAAATGAAATGGTTTAAAGAATGACTATTTTTAATTACTGTATTTTCGGGAATACCCGCCGCACCCACCATAAGCACCGCACCAATGAAAATCTGTTTAAAAAAAAAAGTTTATCGACGTAAGCGCCGCACCCAAGGAACTGATATTTCTACAATCTAAATTCCGGAATCGTTTCGGCCGCGGCTTTTCTAGATTTTAGAGGTCTTGAAATATCATATACAGACACTTAGAGGTCTGCATGGGCCAAAATTTCCAGGCCCGGCCCGAAATTTCTAGGTCGGAACTGCCCGACTCATAGAAAAAAATTCGGCATGGACTAGCCCAATACAAAAATTAAAAGTTTGGTCCGGCCCGTACAAAAGAAATACTGGCCAAATATTTCTTTCATGGCACTAATTATTTAAAAATCGAAAAAGGGTCTTTTTAGAGATCGACCTCAGCTATTCGACGCAAAAAAAATATTTAAGCATATTGAAATGCGAACCATGTATTTAAAAAAAAAATTCTTCCATAGGATTAACATTAGTGAACGGACGTTTACCTTTGAGTGAAGTAGACAATCCATAGGGGAAAAAAATCGGCCCGGCCCGTACAAAAAAAAAAAAAAATAATAATAATAATAATTAATGGCCCAGTATAAAAGCTAAAAGTTTGGCCTGGCCCGGAAAACATTTAAAATCTCGGCCGGACCCGACTGAATTTCTTCAAAACATTGATTTTTACGCTCATATGGTTAAAAATTGTTTCGTACGAAGAGTTCTCAACAAAAATACTTATTTTATCTTTTTTCTTTTCATGTTTACTAGGGGGCTCTGCCCCCTACGAGCTACGCTCCTCAATCCCCGTTCAGACACCGCAGACTCTAACAGCACGCTAATTGTATCGGCTTTAAAAAGATTTTGGAAGATTGAATTATAATTTGAATCTGACAATTATAATCTGACGTAATTTTCACCAAGCTTTTCTTTCTCTTTTTAATATTCACGTAACAATACTTTTGTTAGAAATGAAATATTATGATCATCTTAAAATATCAAATAAATATCTGGCGCAATTTTTAAATTTAAACTGTTTTGCAATATTATTTTTTGTTCATTTTACGTAATAAGTGTAATGTGACGTAAAATCTCCTATTTAAGACTTCTAACGCATGTTAATGAATTTATTATTTTACAATATTCTTTCTCTTTTTCACTTTCTCACGTATAAGTATAGTTTTTATGATGTAATTTTCAATGAGTTCCTGCTTTTTATATTTTCTGTTTATAATAGTCACGTGTAAAATAAATTTTTAATTTGAAGCAAACATTATTGTTGCGCTGTTTATACAGTTGGCAACAGTTTAAATTTATACAATTTTCTAAATTTTGTAAAAAATCTCTCGAAATGCTGAAAATTTGAATTTAAAATAGAAATAAAACCTCAAAAAATGAGTCAAATTTAAATATTAAATACAGTCTGCACACCGGGAAATTCTGGCGCATAAAATTATCTAAAAATGATTAAATTCCTATGTACAGTTTTTGCTCCTATAAAACTTTTTTAATGGAACGATTTTGTCCAACTTTGGCATTAAATATCTCTTAAAATAATTCTTCGATTTGAAAACTATCTGCATCAGCGTGTTTATCAAACATTTCTCTATAATACCACCGATTTTCATATTTTTGTATGCAACAGTTTTTTTAATATTAAAGATGAAAGTTCATGCTTAAGCATTCAAATTGGATGCCGATCTACCGGGAATATCTACGCAGATTTTCATTGGTCCATTTCCAAATCAAAACGTTTTTTTATGTATAGAAGGATAATCTTTATTTTTAAAGAAGCACCTAATAAAATCACTCAAGTATGCATTTATAACTAAAAAACAAACATGTAATTTTGTTATCTCTTGATTCAACTAAGATAAACACACTTGATTTGAAATTCACTCCATCTCCTCACTCTTCGAATCAAACGTTCTGACACATTGCCCTATGACCTTGACGTCTAGTTGGCTAATAGTTTCGGTTTTGTTTCTTTGAAAAGAACTTTGAATGCAGTAGAAAAAAGAGGTAACGAGATAAGAGATTTTTTTAATGCAAGTGGATTCATGGATTTTCTTCTCTTTCCTTAAACTTATGATATATATCCTCACAATAATTATCATCATAATAACTTAATGATGAAAAGGAAAGTCTAAATTCTGAGCAAGAAATTTTTTTTAAACTTACAAAATTATTTTTAAAAATGAACAAGAAAAGATATGTATGTAGCAAATAAAAAATAAAATCTGCCAGAAACAGAATCAATGAAACAGTTATCAATAGGTGAACTGCTAAAAAATGGAAAGAAAAAGAAAAAAGGAGCGTTTCTAGTTATCCTAAAGTGGTTTCGGCAGTGTGAGATCTGCACGGGCCGGGCCATACTCTTTCCTGAAGGTTCTGTCCGGGCCGTTTTTTTACGTAATTAAAAGAAGATTAAAGCATTATTAAATTAGCATTAGCATTATTAAATAATTGTTTTGGCATGCCCGTTATGGAGCTTTTAATGTACTGTATAGTTTTTATCTACAAAAGTATTTAGACTTTCCTTTCAAAATTTGGGTTGGTCCGAACCTTTCTCGCAAGAGTGAAAACCCAATCCAAAACTGACCTAAACCCGAAATCATGTATGTCAATCTGCCCCAAACCCAACGCGCTAGAGCACAGCTAAAAAGTGCAAGTCAACCGCGCCCGCAGCAGAAAAGTAGAAGTCAACTGGACCCAAACCCAACGTGCTACACTGTAAAAAAATTTCCGGAAGGTTCCAGAAAAAAGTGGTGGCATTTAGATGCCACGGCTTTTTGCTATTATGTTTTACAACAAAGTAGTGAAACATTCCAATTTTTCAGGAACATTCCGTAATGTATACTCCAAAACCTTCCATAACAAAGTAGTCAAACATTCCAGTTTTTCAGAAACATTCCGCAATATATACTCCGAAACCTTTCATAAGAGTTATGAAAGGTTTTGGAGTATACATTACAGAATGTTTCTGAAAAATTGGAATGTTTCACTACTTTGTTGTGAAACGTAACAGCAAAAAGCCGTGGCATCTAAATGCTACCACTTTTGTCCGGAACCTTCCGGAAAATTTTTTATAGTCAAGGTTAACAAACAATATAAGAGTATTATATTAGTTCATAAATGCAAGCTTGCAGGAAAAAAAGAATTTTTTTTTATATAAAAAAAAAAAAAAATCATGTTATGAAACGTTAAAATATTACATAAAAAATGTGAATAAATAAAAGGAAACACTATTTTCAGATCTATCACTTTTCTCAACATTAAATATGCCAAATAAATTTCAAATACCTTTTTAGGTGCGTTCGTAATTATATAAATATGTAGCATCTACGTCCGCATATAACAGAGCAAAAACTACCCAACCGAATAGTCTGAAATTTTAAATATATAATTGTTGCAAAATTTTGTCGAGTCATTTCAAATTTTATGAAAATCGGATGTATAATTTAATTACAGGGACAGTCAAAAGTTTTCCGTTACATGACGGCCAATGGGAAAAAATTATTTCAAGTGCATTTTAATGATGTTACAGCTTTTCGAACAGAATGAAATGGATATGCACTTATGAAGTGCACTAAAATATACATTCAGTACAATATGCGGTACCAAAATATTTATAAAACTTGTTAGAGTACGAACGCACGTCATTTGCCAAGTCTGACGTGCAATTTCAACTTGTTTATTTTAATTTCATATTGATAAACTATTATTTTTTTAAGAATTCATCCTCTGGGAAACATTAAAAAAAAAATAAGAATTTATTTTTTCTGCCTTGGATTTGCAGCTTTTCTATGGGCAGCAACTACAGGTATGCGCCAGATAAAATTCCTCGGCGGCGGCGCGAGATGGCGTGATTTTAAAATTTCTAAAACTGCTTATCTCTATAGCTAATTAATATTAATAATTCAGTTTTTACATGCTATTAGCTTTATTGGTTGACTCTCTGAAGTAATAGTTTTCACTTTATATAGTTTTAACATATTTTGTTTGATGTAATTCTCATACATCATACAAAATTAAACTTTAGGTATAGTTTTAAAATGTAACACTAGAATCAAGCTGAAAGCGCATTAATTCTGAAACTATTATTTTTTATTTATCAGGTAACAAAATCGAAGCTGTACAATAAAAATATATTAATCGAAACTCATGACTAAACATATAATTAAAAAAGTGTCCAGTTAAAGTGATGGCATTGAGCTCACAGGCTATACACACTAATTGTACATTAAACTCTTATTTCAAAGAATAATGCCCCTCGAAAAATAAATTAAGGGGGATTACCCCCCCCCCCCCCTGTTTCACATCTTTATACTTAGCCAATGAGCCCCCAAATCTCATCAGCGAAGCGCCTTATCAGAATAAACCGGTATACCAAATTTGAAGCAAATCGGATAGAAAAACACATTTATCTAAATTAAGGGGTATTAGCCCCCCCCTCCATTCCCCTGTTTATACTTAAACAATGAACCTTCAAATCTAGGCAGGGAAGTACCTTATTAGAATTAACCGGTATACCAAAGTTGAAGGAAATCTGATAATTCTGCATAAAAAACCCATTTATCTAAGTTAAGGGGGGATTAGCCCCCCGTACCCCATCTTTATACTTAACCAATGAACCCCCAAAACTAATCAGGGAAGCATCTTATCAGAATGCTCCTAGAAAAAAAATGAAGCAAATCGGATATTTCTATCAAGAGTTATCGCGTTATGTACATACATACATACATACATGCGTACATACAGAACCTGCGGGCACATTAGCTCTACGGCTTTTAAAAAGTATTTGCTAAAAATGAGTTCCGAGCTCAGACTTGTGCGAGTAAATGATGTGTAAAACCTTTAATTATGAGAGTAAATAAAATGTAAAACTGTTAATTATATTTTTTTTAAATGCAAACGTTATTCCTATTCCTTTATTAAAATCATAAGTTTTTAGAAAACATAAAATTTCCTTTTGATCAATTTTTTTCTGGTTGAATAATTTACAGCCTTGCTAGAAGTTTCGATAATCAATACAAAAGATAAGTATAAAACATACAAAAACTACTTTTATGTGTTAAATTTTTTTCCAAATTTTACATAATAAAATTGGAGAAAGAGTACATTACACTTATTTTACATATATCATATTTTATAAATAGGAAAGGCACTACATTAAAAATTCTAAAATTATTTCAACTGCCCCTACGGCACAAATTTACTAAAATAATTTTGTTTATAATTACTTAAACGAAAAAAAGGACAATATATAGTTCTATCAGTGGATAAGATTTTTGAAAACAATTTACATATAACATAGGCTTAATGATGTATTTAAAGGCCATTTTATTTAATTTATAAATTAAAAAAAGTACAAAAGCTGATTAATAAAATATATAAATTTTTGAAACATGACAAAAGATGAACATGGACTTGATTTTATGACTCATTTAAAAAATACATAAATAAATAAAAACACTTGTAGCATCTGCTCGATGATTCCATGCATTAATTCTTTGAAGGGCACTGATATATGTCAAAATTACGATGTTTTACAACCAGTATTTTACTATAAATTTTTGGTGTTTGCGCCGTGCAAATGGCACCCGTTAAAGGGTTAAAAAAGCTAAATTTCATGAAGCAATACAAACATTACAAAAACCGTTTGTGGAATATTTAAATATGCTTTATTTCATAAATTATTAAAAATATTAATTTTTAACAGCATAATGGAATTTAATTATACTGCAATTCTGTGAAAGTTTTTAAATAAAATATGATGGTTTATCTTAAAAAATGAATTTCATAATGTTTTAAACTTATTAATGCATTACTTGTATTAAATATAGGAAGCTTATTTCAAAAGGAAATTGAAAAATATTACTTACCTATACATTTTAATAAAAAAAAAGTTCTCAATTGGGAGATACATTCAGTTTTTATTACAAAGAATAATTATTTCATAATCAGACATTATAAAAAATAATCAATGTACTTCAAAAAGGTTTAAACTAGCTACTTACTTTATTTGTTGATATCCAAACAAAGAATGGCATTTGTTCAGAATGCATTTGTCTCTAAGTACCCAGGCAGCTTTTTTTTATTCTTCTTTATTTATCAAAATGGCTAATGAGAGATAAAACATCAAGTACACATGCACAGAAAGTAGTTTACAGAAAAGTTGAAACCTCTCAAAAATATTACATGAATTATTGCCGTAATTGACTTGGGACATAAAGAAATTCGAAATTCCGGTAAAATATGCGAAATGTTTCAGGATAATTTCCTGAAACGTTCCGAAATTTTTTTACAGTGTAGAGCGCAGCTAAAAAATACAAATCAATTCGACCCGCAGCTAAAAAGTACAAGTCAACCCAATCCGCAGCAGAAAAGTAGAAGTCCACCGGACCTAAGTGCGACCCACAGCAAAAAAATATAGTCAACCAGACTCAAACCCGACCTGCAGCAAAAATTAGAAGTAACTCGACCTGCAGTGAAAAAAATAGCCCCGACCCGCATATCAAATTGGAATTTCCAAATTTCTAAAATCCCCCCCCCCCCTTGAGGACTCTCCAGATCCGCCCTTGTTTTGTTTGAATAGCTATTTGGCCAAATATTCAGTATTTAACAGCCAAAATGTTATTATTTGGCCTGCTAAATAGTCCTATATTTCAGGCTTTCAGGGTTAAAAGGTAATCAAATGTTCCATTTTAAAACAATTTTGTATAATATTTAACACAAATACTTCCATTTTGATGAACAAGATATTTTCACAAATAAACTCTACATTAAAAAAATAAATAAAACTAAACTTCCTGGTTTCTCTGAATAAAAATAAATGAATAAAAAATTTTTATATTCTAAAAAGAATACAGTAGACTCCTTCAAATCTGCAACCCTAAAATCCACAAATGCCTAAAATCCGCACATCATAACAGATGTAAACAATGAAACTTTCAGTTCAGATGTAGTGTCAAAATTACAGATTTTTTTAATTTTTATATCATTTTGGGCATATTTTAAACATAATTTTCATTAATGACTGAACTCATGCTTTTTCATGAAGGAAGTATAAATTTATTTCTGAAAAAATTGAAGATATTTCTGATATCTTTAGTAATCACAACACTTTTATCCAATATATTTATGTATTAATCAAGCTTTTTTGGTTATTAAGTCTGGCTTAACCTGAAATAAAATTTCCTTATTTTATGATTTTGATGTGAATTAGTAGGGTACCTTTATGAGGCAAATTGCATTGAAAAATTCTAGTAAAATGTATTTGTATGATGCATATTTAATTATACATTAATAATTATTTATTTGCCATTTACTTATAATTTAATCATTTTTAAATGCATCTTAATTTTTATTACTTTACTTAATTATTTTAACATTCGAAAATATTGTAAGTATTCATTATCATTTTGATTGCATTATTACATTCGAATTACTGTTTTAAAAAATGTAAACAAAGCAATGACCAGAAATCTGCAAAATTCTAAAATCCACACAATCTCTGGTCCCAAGCAGTGAGGATTTGGGGGGGGGGGGGGGTCTACTGTATTTCAAAATCCAAGAAAAATTTTGAAAGATTTAGGAGTAAGATTTTACAGTCATATAGTGCTTATTTGTAAGAAAGGGATTAAAGTAAACTAAAATAAATACATAATATAATTTATTCAAATGCTGGCAACTCAGCAATAACAATTTTTCTGCTCTTTTTGCTTTAGCAAGAAAGTTTTTAAATGCAATAGAGAACAGTGCCAATCTTTTTGCGTGGTATGAAACATACAGGGTGTTCCTAGAATTCTGGATTCTTCTAAGGGAGATAATGTGGTTAAAACAAACATTTTTTGCACATGAAACCAGCATTACAATTAATTTATTCCATCAAAAACACAGGGTGCATCACTACAAGGTGAAGTAAAATTTTTGTTTACAACTTTAACGATTATGAAGCTATTGCAGTGAGATTTTCATGATATAAGTTTTGCTTGTAGGAAATTATATCACTGAAAGTGACTGACACAATATATGTACTGCCAATTGCATTCTGAATGATGTAATACTTGGCTGATCGAAAAGTTTGATATTTGGTCTAACCAAATATTCTATGCATACTTAATTTAAATTAACTTCTAGGATTTTCTAAACATTTTTCAATTTGGAAAAGTCCATATTAAATAGGTATTTGTAGTGTTGTATCAACAAAATCATTGGTCATGTAAACAAATACAATGTTTTGAAATATGAGAGACTTTACAGAAGAACGAATTTGAATGCCTAAACAATATACATTATAAAAAATCTGCTACTGGTAACATATCAACTTTTGATATGGTATCAAAAATTTTGTATCTGCTAACACAATCCTGGGGAATTTTTGTGTTCTTTATGGTTAAATAATTTGCTGTAACCATATCTGTAATCTTTGAAACTGCCAAGAAGTTCAATGAAGCCTAGAAAAATGATTTGCATTACATATAAGCCAGAGTTGAGAGTTAAAGAAAAAAATGTTTTCAAAAACCTCTATGAACTAAATCAAAATAAAAGAATTTTCTTGAATTAAATATAATCAGTACAGTAAACTTGTAATATGCTGCCAAAAACTTGAATGAAAACTCAGTTGAACATGGTTCTGTCTCTCATGTGTAGATGGCATCACTCGTGGTTTCCTAAATCTACCTTTTGATTCATTTGATCTCAGTTCATTAATAATTATTTATTTTCACTGGATGGCAACACTACATTTTTATATTCAAATCATTGATCAAGTTTCGACTAATTATCTCTTGCACAGCAAGCTTTCATCTCTGAACTTTGAGCCATTTTACCATCATATTTTCCTGAAGATGGCTGTAGAAACAGCTTGAAATGTAGATTTTAAATGTTAGTTTAATAAAGTTTGTATTTTGGGCACCATTGAGCAAGATTGTGTTTTTATTTATTATATTTTATGGCGTAATTGCCCAATATGTGTTAATATAATCTGTTCTATAAAGTCAAGTGGCGATAACTTGCATCAATAAGGTACACTTTTCCTTCGCTGAAGTTATTAAAATTATAAGAGAGAATAACATATTGAATATTTATAATTATTCCCAGTGAGTTTCCTTACTATGAAATAGTTCCCACAGTTAGAGACCAAGGTGATGCAGAAATTGTAATGTTTTATCATTCTAATATAGCTTGACATTGGAAATTAGTCCAGCTACGCCTTAATTGAAGACTAAATCTTTGTCAGTGGTCTGTTGAATCTTGACGACATGTAGATGCTCCAGTCATCCGTTGGCAACATTCTTGCTCCAAAAGGAAAGACCAGTGAAGAATCTAGGAAAAGGCAATGTGTAGAATAGCACTCAGGGGTCAATGGAAATTTTTATATTTGGGGCCCATTTTGTGAAAAAAAGAAGTTATTTTTGTAAATTTTGTTATATTTTTATGAAAAATAACATTTTGTAATGAAAGTTTAAATCCGGTAACTCAAATTTGAACCAAGAATTTATGAACAAAAACATTCTTTAACCCTTTATGTACTGAGTTATGAAAACTTTATCTTCTAACATATTTTTTGTGAATTGTTTAAACTACATTAGAAGATTTACATAATCATTTAATAAATTTTAGATAGATTAAAATATTTAGCAGAATTAATTAAATTTGAATTTATAGGGATTTTGTGCAATATTTATAACCCCACTCAAATCTTTTCTTTTAAATATTTTTCTTTTAGTCTTTTGTAGAATTAGGAAATGTACAAATATAATGTTCTTAAAATAGAAAAATTTCCGAATTGAAAAATCTCTCCCCCCCCCCCCCTCTCAATGCCAAGAAATCTGAAAAGATGCAAAGGCAAAAGAAATAATCCTTTTAAAAATAGTTTTATTTTCTATAACCAATAATGCTTTTGGAACAAGATAAAGTAATGTATCTGTAACTCATTGTAAACTGCATTAGAACTAATCGATGTATTAAATGAATTTTATAACAAGTTGTTTTAATGGTACTTATAAGTACCGTCAGTAGATAAAGGGTTAAATCCCCTTGCTAAAGTTTTTGTTTTTCGTGACCTGCTTTTATTTACAACATTTTAAAACAGTTTTTATGAAAAAGAATGTTACGTAGGGGGACTATTTTATTAAAAGGAATTTTGGGAAGTGGCATGTTTTATTAAGTTCATTTTTGTGAAGGGGCCCATTTTATTAAATTTATCTTTGTGAAAGGGTCTATTTTATTAAATAGATTTTTATGAAAGGGCCCTAAATAGGCTCCAAATTTTGTCTGGATTGACCCCTGCACCTACATTCCCTTCTCCCTTGTGAAGCACAGGAAGAGAAGAGGAGAGTTCGCATTCTGAGCATTGATGATTTGGAAGTGATCTCTGAAAAGAGAAGGTGGAACTGTATAGCTCCGGGATCCTTGAGCCCACTTTTCAGAGCGTGTTTCTCATTATATTGAGAAAAGACAGGGAAAAGCAATCCCTGTTCGAAATAAGTTAATACTTCAATGATCTCTCCAGCATTAATAAGAACTGCATTATTGCTACAAACCCATATTCTAACCTTTTTATGTAATATTTTAAATTAACTGTTCAAGACCAACATTCATTTGAATAAAGTCTGTTTCAGTTAAAAGATGATGAGTGACATCCATGCTACCCAGGGTTGCAAAAAACCCAGGTTATTTATAAAAACCCCAACGCGGTTGGGTTTTATTGGTTTTTTGGGGGTTTTATTGTTTTTTTTTTTTTTTTTTTTTTTAAGAAGTGAGGGCAGGAGGAGTCCCTTACTTTTTTAAGGTATAGGATATTAAGTTAAGAAATCTTATTATATTTTTATTGATTAACTTAATATACAAGTAATTTGAATTGAAATAACACAAATAAATCAGTGTAAAAGTCTGTAAAAAAAGCTTTTACTTCTGACGTCATATAATATGTAATAACCACATATCACATGTTTAAAAGTTACTTTAATAGATTACTTTTTATCAGTATTCCCCTTGAAAGAAATCTTTAATCTTTTATTATTTATTAATCAAATAATGCTTTATAATATTTTCAAGATATCTATGGTTCACTATATAGAACAGTTTATTCTTTGAACATAATGCATAGCTGTTTCTAAAAATATTTAAATTCAAATGATTTCAATTATCTACATAACTGATTGTAATTATTTAATTTGAATATTTTGAAATGAAGTTATAATACTTATATAATATCAAACAATGTTTATTTTTGTCAACAAACATGCATCTATATGTAATAGGAAATATTTAAAATACCCAGGTTTAAACAAACAAACAACAAAAAAAAAAAAAACAGGTTCAAACAAACAAAAACCAGTTTATTTGGATTTTTTGAAAAAAAAAAAAAACCCTCTTTTTTGGCCAACCCTGGCCAAAAGTGAATAAGTCAAATTTGTATCCAGTTGGGAACTTATATTATGAAGTTTTATTTTATTAAATCTTGATATAAAAAACCTTGTCATTTTTTTATCAATGCAAAAATATTATTAGCTATGGATATTTATTTTGGCTTTTTTAAAAATATTAACAGACTTTTAAAAGACCTAATCACATTATTTCCTTTTGACTTTGTCACATTCGGATTTGGCAGTATGAGTACACCCACAATATGTTTTAACAGGATAGTGTAACTCTTTAAACACAAACGTTAAAAAACTAATATAAAAGTTACTGAATATTTAATAATATCATGGATTGTAAAAAACCCCAATAAAACCCACTTTGACGTGGGTTTTATTGGGTTTTTTAGAGTGGGTTTTACCCCCAAAAAACCACACCCGGCTTTTTTTGGGTAGGTGGGTTATTTGCAATCCTGATGCTACCCAACATCTACATATCACACACTCGGGGCTTTACAAGGGTAATGTAGATTCTTGAAGTCGCTCATGAGATACGTGATTCCACAGACTTTGCTTACATACACACACAATGAAACAAAATTGTGAAAATTATTTAATTTCTTTAAATTTAATACAAATACAGTAGACTCCCTCAAATCCGCTTGAGACCAGAGGTTGTGCGGATTTTAAAATTTTGTGGATTTCTGGTCATTGATTTGTTTACATTTTTGAAAACATTAATTTGATTGGTAGTTAAGAAAGTGAAATTTTAATGAATACTTACAATAAAGTGAAACATTAAAATAAGTAAAATATTAAAGTAATTTATTAGTTTAAACGTAAGTAATTATTAAAATAATTATGTAAAATAAGAATTTAGAAAAATATTAAATTATTACCAATGAAATCAATTCAATTCGATTCCAAAAGTCCTATGCTGCCATCTAGTGGTAAAGCGATCGTAAGATCGGTACGTCATCATATAGATATGCTAATTTATATCAAAATCAAAAGTAATGTAAATTTATTTAGTAATAAATCAGCTGTAATAACAAAAAAAAAAAAAAGATTAACAAAAAATTTAGTAAAAAAAAACACTGCGGTAATCGCTGATTTTGGCGCCATCTTGAATTTTGTTCCTGCAACTTAACTGTAAATTTAATTGTTTACATCTGAAAAATATGCGGATTTTAGGCGTTCGTGGATTTTAGGGTCGCGGATTTAAGGGAGTCTACTGTATTTACTTACATCTTATTAATAACTTTACACATGTTAAATTCAGAATAATAGATTTTTCTCCTGTATAAATATGTAGTCATATCTCAGTGTTTAGAAAAATATTTAAAACATAGTTCACAAATAAATATCTATTTTACTTTTGTATGTGCTATGATATACTTTTGTGTATGGGCAATATGCCTCCTTAGACCATCCTATTCAGAAAATCCTTTGAAACAGCTTTATACATGAATCATGTTTGCTTTGTATTACACAAACATATACATTGTTTGTAGAAAACCTATTATAGCAGACACCACTAACACAAAAAATAAGACCACCTACTTATGTCCATGTGAATGTGAAGTCATGTTTTCAAAACATCATTTCATGAAAAGTTTTATATTTCACTAATAAATGATTTTTTTAATGCATGAGTCTTAAAATGTCTCTTGAGATTACAATTTATAGAAAATCCTTTTGAGCATACTCCACAAATGAATGGTTTTTCATTTGTATGGATGCGAACATGAATCTTTAGACTGCATTCTCGGGAAAAGCTTTTACAACATACATCACAATTAAATGGCTTTTCCTGAGTGTGGGTGCGATAATGTCTCTTTAGATCAATATTTTGAAAAAAACTTTTGTTGCATACATCACAAATAAATGTTTTTTCCTCAGTATGAGTACGGTAGTGCCTTATTAGATCACTATTTTGAGAAAATCTTTTGCAGCATATATCACAAATGAATGGCTTTTCTTCATTATGCTTGGAAAAATGTTTATTTAGGTGCCCCTTATGAGAAAATCTTTTTGAACATATTTCACACATAAATGGCTTTACTCCAGTATGCACGAGCATGTGTCTCTTTAGATCATGACATTTAATAAATCTTTTGGAACATATATCACAAACAAACAGCTTTTCTCTTGTATGGATGTGGAAATGTGCATTTAGGTTTTTCTTTTGAGAAAATGTTTTAGAGCATATTTCACATTTGAATCCCTTTTCGTCTGTACTATTTGGCAGATCACCAAAGGATCTGCCTATGATCAAATTATCTGCACAATACTTTAAAGAGGAAGTATCACTAATAAAAGACTTGTTTTCATTATGAGTGGGAAAGAGTTCATTCGTAGGGCACTTTTCATTGATATTGTTTTCTGCCATTCTTCAGAAATACAAAAATTTTAAAATAATTTTTACTTATTTCAAATTTTTTTTAGGGTGTCAGTTTTGTTGTCTGTGTTTCTCAATTAACTTCTTAGTTCGAAGACGTGTTGCAACAAAATTATAAAGAAAGTTACTTTTTTTGGCTTATAACAGAAGAAAGATGAGTCAGCAAAATTAACTTCAATAAAAATAACTTCCTTCAAAGGGAATTTCAGTGGATAAATGTACAATAAAATAATTTCTTTGAACTTTGCTACTGAGTAAAGCTTTTGTATTTTTTACTAATAAAGGTGTCAGCTTGCTTTACCTTTTATAATCTGAAATAGAAATTTTATATTTTATTAATCAATTTTTAAAGTTATTAATTTGCAGCACACCAACTTATAGTTAACAATGAAAAAAATTCAATATTTTAATTACTGTGAAAAAATAAACATTAAACTCTTTTTACATTGTAATTGTATTCTAAATGCACATATAATTGCGCAGTAATTGTATGTTTATTAAACTTACATATTATGATCAAATTTTAAATTGCTTTCTCTATCCTTATTGAATTCTAATAATTAAAATTATCAAAGGTTCCTATGCTCCTTTGATGGAATTATTATCTGAAATAAAACGTCATGGCTAATTTTCACTTAAATAATAGTGAAAAAGGGTAACATAATAGGATTTGAGATAGCAAGACTGAATGAAATAACCTTACATGTCATCATATGAAACTTCATCAAACCAGTCTTATGTGGATACTTGGAGAAAGCTACTTAATGAAATTGGTAATTTCCAAGTTATGGTCTATAAAGTTATGCTCAGGGTATTGACCTTTTGAGGACAGATGTTTTAAATATTGATGAGGAGTCATTTCTTCTTAAAAAACACAAATCTACCTTAACCACTTCACCAGCAGCAAGTTAAGGAGACAGTGCTTTTACACTAAAACATATCTCAGTGAAAACGTTGAAGTGGTTAAAATCTAACAAGTACTTCTTTTTCCTGCAGTTATTGTTAATCTTGCCACCCCCAAAAGCACAGATTAACAATAACTTTGGGAAAAGAAATGCTGCAAACTTTAAGGTCACTACTGTTTTAAAACAAAAAATATCTTTGGACAACCTGTCTGAAAATATTAATAAAACTATTAATTTAAGATACTATAAATCTAATTTATAGTATCCCGAAACTATTACACTGCTCTTTTGTGTTTTCCTAGTTTTAATCATGGTTAGTATTAATTCATAATCATTCAAGATTATTCAATAAAACTATCAATTTAAACACTGACGCGTTACAAGTTGGCTTTCATCATATTGGAAGATCAAAGATTTCTGACATTTTACATCATAAACATATATACTTCACTACATGTATTAAATGAAAGTTGATAATAAAACAAATAGTTTTATTTTAATTTGATTTCATAATAAAAAACTCTTAACAATACATACTATAAAAACCGATTATAAACTTTCTTTTTCGAAAGAAAAAACAAATTTGGGAGGAGGGCTTATAATCAAGATTAAAGAAAAAAAAATTTTGAAAAAAACTGTTTTTATCATTAACTTAGAAATAAAAAAGATAAATACAGGTGTAAGAAAATCCCATATTTTAGCAAATTTCCACTTTTAAAAAAGTTACTAAAATTCTGTACCCCATGACAGAAAATTAAAAATCTTTTTTGTCTGTTTTGTTAGTTATTTTATTGCAAAAATAAATAATTAAACTAAATTTCCATACCCCTTCAAAATTAGTACTTTCTCCTCTGCCCCCCCCCCCTCCCCAACCGGTAGCAAACATGCATAGTTTAACCTTCATAACTCTTTAATTAAAAAGAAAAATTCTGACATATTTAATATTCTTTAGTAGCAACAAATAAATAATCTATTACTTATCTCCTTCTCCCAAAATTTCTATTTCCCCCTTTTGCTCTCAACCCCCTCCTGAAGTTTAACAGCTTTTAAACTCCTTTTCATTTTTGCTATATTTGTGATTTCCTTGTTGCAGTAATTAAATAATCATCTAAATTGCCTCTCTCCCCCCACAAAAATGCCATCTTTTTTTCTTCTGCCCCCACCTCAGCATATAAAATTTTATTAAAATCTATTTATTTATTTATCTATTTGTTTGCTGTATTTATGATTTTCTTTTTATAATAATTAATCATATAAAATACCCCCTACCCCTCCCCTTGCATACAAAGCTTAAAAATTTTAAAACTCCCTTTTTTAGATTTTTTTTGCTCTCTTTTTACATTGCAAGAATGAATAATCATCTAATTCTCCCCTTGAACTTCTTCTCCCCCAAATGCAGAAAAGGGGTTTAATTTCTAGATTTCAAGAAGAGAAAAGAGAAGATTTTCCTCTTTTTTGTATTTTGACTATTCTCACATCTGATTTTTTGTTATTGAGGCTAGAAGAGTTGCTTTCAAAGACTTTTAAGATACATAGACCGGCAATTCCCATTCAAAAGTATGCGAAATCATGGCAGCCATCTGAAGTAAATTGAAACACCAAAACCGCGAGGTTTGTACGTCAGCTGTGGTTATTTACCATTAAGTGCTATGGCTAGAATGAGCTTAAAAATTAATTTTTATTAATATATATGAAGTTTATGGCATATTTTTTTACATGAAGCTATTTTTTATGTCTAAATATGCGTTTTAAGTATTGAATTTCAGTAATAAAGTTAAATAAAGCGATTTATTAATAACTTTATGGATGGGATGTTTCGAAAAGATTATCTAATTTTAACATAACTTATAAACCTAAATAAAGGCGAAATTTATATGGAAACATATTGTTAAAGATTATAATTCCACTTTTTTTTAAGTTTGACTTTAAAAAGCAGCTGGTAGGAAAGTTCAGATTAAAGGTAGCAACTATAACATAATATAGCAATTTACAAAATTTTAAATTACTTGTAAAGAAATGTATGTTTTTAAAACAAATTTTTATGCAAAAAGGTAATTAAAAAAATGCACATTAACGAAGTAACACTATATTTTTATTCTTGGAGGATGTTTATTGAAATACTTACTTGCTATATGATAAAAACAAAAAAATTGATGAATAATAAGGTATTTTTTTTTTTTTTTAAAGGCCTAAATGAAATAGGGTAGACTAATACTTAATGATTCGCAATAAAAAAATAGGCTAATAAAAGCATTTTCTTAGGTAAATTAAAATATAAAGCATATATACTGCCGTACAACAGCTGTGATCAAAAATTCTCAGTTAAAATGACAGTTTGCAGGTCTATGTATCTTAAAAGTCTTTGGTTGCTTTAGAGAACATATTAATTTTAAAATATACATGTGATTCTGGGTGGGAACAGCCAAACTGTAAAAAAAGAGGATAGTAACCTACGAGTCAAGCACTAAAATCAGGTATTCAGGTGTTTTCCACCAAGAGATAAGACTTGGCAGACCGATTGCGTTTTAATATGCGAATCGAGTTTTAACTAATTCTGGAATTTCGGCCATGAACTTGATGAGGTGATTGTCAGTGCTGCCACCTTCCAGTGTATTATTTATTATATTTTATGGTGCAATTGTCCTACTTATGTTTATGTTAACATTTTTTATTTTCCTAAAAAAGCAAAGTATCTTTCAAACAATTTTGTCAAATCGAGTGTTTAAAGCTTATTTCTGAGACTCAACAGCGAGCAAAATGTTACCTTAAGATAATATGTAAAAAAAAATACAGTGGAACCCCACTAATTCAGATCTTCGGATCGGTCTGGTAGATTTTTTTTTTTCAAGTTTGAGACGCGATCGGCAAATTTCCATAACATTCATTTATTTCATCCATGTATTCTGAATAAAAAAGTATTTTTTGAAATCTTTAGAAGAATACCTTAAGCATTCTTATTTAAACTCTTTGATGTTGTCCTTCAAAGAAACAACAATGCATCATTTTAAGTTTGCCAATTTTATGGTTCTGGGTGTTACAAGATATTTAAAATCACGCAACTTACCCATCAAAGCTGTCCTCTTAATTGATAATGGCCCGACACACCCCGAAGAAAGTCAACTGACAACAGGAAACATAACGGTAAAGTTTTTACCACCTAATGTGACATCGCTGGTACAGCCAATGGGTCAAGGGGTTCTTCAGAACATTAAGAAAGTTTATAAACGACAAATGCTGAATGAACTTTTAGAAGATGATGGAGAACATGGAGTCGTAGAGATTCTCAAATCAATCAATATCAAGAAGGTAATCTATATGATTGCTGAATCTTGGGATCAGGGTGCTGAGAGTACTCTCCGAAAGTCGTGGAAGAATTTATGGCCTGCAAATTGTGATTTCTCGAATAATAAGCTGGAACCAGAAGGAGAAATAAGCAAGAATGAAAGAGAAATTACACCTGAAGATTTTGTGAGCATGTTAAAAAAAATTGATGGTTGCTCAGATGTTGATATCAGCGACATTAGCAATTGGTTAGAAGCAGAAAATGATGAAGGTTACTCCTCACTTATAGATGACGAAATAATCGCTTTGTGCAGAACTGAAGAAACTGAAAATGAAGATGATACAGACGAAAACACCATTATCAATGATGATCAACCAAAGGTTATTAGCCATAATGAAGCAACGTCTCATTTAGAACAATTAATGTTTTCTTTTGAATGTCAGGTAGAGACTACACCCAACGGACTACTTATACTCAAGCGGATGTGTGACCGTGCGGCCCGCAAAAGGTATACGAAACTGCCACAGCAGAAGATTACAAACTTTATAATTACAAAGTAAACATTTTTTACTGTCTGTAAATATTCAATATGTTTAATATAAAGGTGATTTCTTGTAAGTATGTTTTATTTTATTTCATTTTTCCTCATTCTCTGGATAATCCGGATTTTTGATAATCCGGATTGGGTCTGGTCTCAAATTAATCCAAATTATCAGGGTTTTACTGTAATGAGATAGAATTTCATAAAAAAACAGAGAGGTGAGCATACCCTCCCCCCTTTCCTTTCTTCAATCATATAGTGTTTTTCATTTTTTTGCTCTTTCATGATGACCTTTTCTCAATGTTGAGCATCATAAATTAGTTTTAAAGGCCATATTCAACAATATTGTTTGAAAGATATACTTTGCCTTTATTGGAAAAAGGAAATGTTATTAGATTCCTTGGTACTAAAATAAAAAAAAATTGCAAAATGAATGCATTTACAATAGAAACTGACTTCGTAAACATGTAAAAAAAGTAATGAGGTAGAATTTTAGAACGAAAAACAGATATGCACCTCCCATAGTTCTTCTTCAATAATATAGAATATTTCCTTTTCCTTCTATTTTATGATGATCTTTTGCTGTCGCTGAACATCACAAATCAGCTTAAAAGGCCATGTTTGATGATATTGTTAGATAGATAATTTGTCATTATTGGAATAAAGGAAATACTATTCAATTCCTTGGTACTGGGATAAAAATTACTACAAAACTGAACGTGCTTATGAAAGAAACTAAGAAACTGACTTTTAAAAAATTAGAGATGTGGGCAACCCCCCCGCCCCCTCTTCTTCAATTGTATAGCGTTTTTAATTTTCCTGCTTTTATATAACAACTTTTTACTATCACTGTCAAGCCTCATAAATCGGCTTTAAATGCCATATTTTACAATATTGTTAGAAAGATACTTTCTATTTACTGGGAAAAAAAAAGGAAATAATATTAGATTCCTTAATATTGGAATGAACATACCTTCAAATTGAATGCATTTATGAAGGAAACAAACAATGTGAATATATAAATAAATGACAAGACAGAATTTCAGGAAAAATGGTGAAATGTGACTCCCACCCCTTCTACTTCTGCAATCCAATAGAGTTTTACGTTTTCCTTGAAAAGTTGATAAGTGTGTTATACAGTAGACTCCGTTAAATCCGCAACCCTAAAATCCGCGAACGCCTAAAATCCGCGTATTTTTCAGATGTAAACACTGAAATTTACAGTTAAGTTGCAAGAACAAAATTCAAGATGGCGCCGAAATCAGCGACTACCGCAATGATTTTTTTGCTAATTTTTTTGTTAATCATTCTCTTTTGCTATTACAGCTGATTTATTACTAAATAAATTTACATTACTTTTAATTTTGATATAAATTAGCATATCTATATCAAAAATTCCAGGGTTCGAAATGGAAAATTCACAAACCAGAACGATATTTTAAAATTACTGTTCACGGATTTTTTTTTTAAATTATAGATAAATTTATTTCTAAACATACAAAGCAGTATAAGAAAAGCATTCAGGACTCTAAATAACAATGGAAAAGGTTACAGTGAGCGCAGTAAGCTATATATACTGATAATAGCCTTAACACTGTTCTCCTTGCTAAATCACTAGATGTCACTTGTATCACACTCACTTGTATCACTAGATGGCAGCATAGGACTTTTAGAATCGAATTGAATCGACTGTATTCATAATATTTTTATTTTACATGATTATTTTAATAATTACTTACTTTTAAACTAATAAATTATTTTAATATTTTACTTTTTTGAATGCTTCACTTTATTGTAAGCATTCATTATAATTTCCCTTGTTTAACTACCAATCAAATTAATGTCTTAAAAATGTAAACAAATCAATGACCAGAAATCCACAAAATTCTAAAATCCGCACAACCTCTGGTCCCAAGCTGTGCGGATTTGAGGGAGTCTACTGTTTAGAGATTGCATTACATAGACTTAGGCAGGCCACACACTGAGGCGAGAGGAGGAAGATGAAGGATGACTTTGGAGTAGAAACAGGTTAAACCAGGGTTGGTAAAAAAACAGTTAAAAAAAACGGATTATTTGGTTTAAACTAGGTTTTCTGGTTTAAAACGGGTTTTTTAAAAAACATCTTTTCATATATACTTGCATATTTATTGATAAAAATAGACATTGTTGGATATATAAGTAGTATAACTTCATTTGAAAATAATTCAAATTAAATAATTACAGTCAATTTATGTAGAAAACTGAAAAAAAAATCATATTTTAATTTAAACAGTGTATTAGTAACAGTCTTATATTCAAAGAATAAACTGCTCTACACAGTGAAACATTGACACCCTGAAAATCTTTATAAACAGTCTTTTGATTACTAATAATAAATATTTGATGTAGTTTGATGAAATATAACATTTTTTCCCACAGTTATTCAAAAAATAAATTTCAAATACTTCTTGGGGTTTTGTTTTTTGAGTGACAATTCAAAGTCAACATCTTTTATCATTAGATTCAGCAGATAATAGAAAAAATAAATAGATTGGTATTATTTAAATGTTGTAATTAGCATCCTATTTTTGTATACCCTCTTATTCGACTTCATATTTTGATTTTAATTCTTAAAGATATTCTCTCCAATTAAGAAAATTTTCTTTTACAGCTTGATCAAAATCGTAAAGATCATCATGTTATGTTATTGCTTTAACCAATCTGCATTTTTTAAAAATGGAAATATTTTACTTTAAATATTGAATATTTTTAATCTTTTTTCTCTTCAATAAAAAAGATATGTTTTAAGCTTTTTTTTCAGAGAAATAGATAGATTCATCAATACATACTAATTTTCATCCTATACACATGACCTAGACCCACTATATCTAATGCTTATTGCTGAAATAAAATGTGAAAAGTAAAAATTATTTATATCAAATAATTTAAAATACTTAAATTAAAAGAAATAAGAGAAAATGTTATTAGATTTCTTCTAAAAAAACATTTTTTTTTTTTTGAGAAAAAAACCAGTTGGTTTAAACCATGGTTAAAACCGATTGGTTTAAAGCATGCCAACCCTTGTTAAAACAAAGAAGAAAGCTGTATCAAACCCGTTTTCTTCCTGAGGTCGAGCGGTGTGCTGGGTAAATCTCCTCAATGTGCGGCCTGCCTGAGACTTGCATTATAAAGATCTTCTACTGTATATGCAAAGAAATTAAAAGTACAACTAATACAAGTGAAATTATACAAATATAAAAGAATACAATAACAAGCTTGGACAGTAAAATTAAAAAAAAAAAAAAAAAAACACTCGATTTTTAAAAATAATCTTCTTCCTAATTAGCCAATCAGAGAGCTAATTTTAAAGAAATTAACACTGCATGTACCAAAAACTCTTAGATAAGATTACCAGCTTCTGATTCAGAATAAAAAAGGTTGCCATAATTCTATAATCTTCGTCAATAAAAAATCATCACCAAACAGTAAGTAAAACACCTGATAAATTTAAAAATCCAACGGTACTTCTTAGTTATCGCGTTGACAAATTTCATCAAACTATATAAATCGCTAAACCACTCACCAAATTATACGAATTGACACAATTTTTATTTTAAATAACGAAAGAACAAATAAATTAGTATAACATTAATAAAAATACAAATAAAACATCGAAAAAAAAAGACCACAACACAAAATTTTTTACACATTTTGAATAATAAAAACATGATAATTGCAGGCTATTGAAATGATTTAAAATCGAACAGTTTTTCGTTTCCCGGTAAATGAATTACATCTTTGAGTTATAAGAGATCGATGCTTGTCTCTGTTTTTTTTTCAATCCTGGGGGTGTTGCTTCTGAAAACTTAGTTAGGTCGACTTTGACAGCATTTTCAGAAAAACCTTAAGCCCATACCAAAAAAATGGAAGAAAACAGTTCAATTACATAGTTTCTTAATGAAAAAAAAAAAAATATCTGCCAATTTGATATGTTTGTGAGCAAATATGAACTAAAAATGTATCAGAACGTGGGTAGTTGGAATTCGAAAACAGCCTAAGAGATTGCAGAAGTTATTTTGAAATAAACAACTGTAGTTTAAGTAATATGTTAATATTCATTTTGAATCTCAAAACACAAATACAAGAAAATACTATTTAGAATAACATCCAACCTATTTTTCAATTAGTTTTAATTCAATTAGGCTTAACTTGAATGTACCTTTAATATTATTATATCTTTGTTTGATAAGAATAAAAGAGAAATCCAGTAAATGAGATGCAGAAATGTTGCTTCGTTAATTGCAAAAATAGTAAAAGAAATTTTAGGATAAATTTGTGATAGAATACCTGGCTGCAAAATTCCACATTACGCCATTTTGTGATTTTTCATCACTCAAAAAATTTTCGATTAAAGTTCTTCCTTCGATTAATGCCAACATATGCTGCCATCTATCGGCTAAATACGATTTTAGAGCGAAAGATGACAGCAGAAAATATTTAATATTTGACGTCACTGGATCAAACGTACAGAGACAGCGAGACAGGTGGGATCCACGAAAGAAAAAGAGAACCCCCCCAGATTTTGTGAGCATGTTAAAAAAAATTGATGGTTGCTCAGATGATATCAGCGACATTAGCAATTGGTTAGAAGCAGAAAATGATGAAGGTTACTCCTCACTTATAGATGACGAAATAATCGCTTTGTGCAGAACTGAAGAAACTGAAAATGAAGATGATACAGACGAAAACACCATTATCAATGATGATCAACCAAAAGTTATTAGCCATAATGAAGCAACGTCTCATTTAGAACAATTAATGTTTTCTTTTGAACGTCAGGTAGAGACTAAACTTAACGGACTACTTATGCTCAAGCGGATGCATGACCGTGCGGCCCGCAAAAGGTATACGAAACTGCCACAGCAGAAGATTACAAACTTTATAATTACAAAGTAAACATTTTTTACTGTCTGTAAATATTCAATATGTTTAATATAAAGGTGATTTCCTGTAAGTATGTTTTATTTTATTTCATTTTTTCTCATTCTCTGGATAATCCGGATTTTCGATAATCTGGATTGGGTCTGGTCCCAATTAATCCGAATTATCGGGGTTTTACTGTAATGAGATAGAATTTCATAAAAAAATAGAGAGGTGAGCATACCCTCCCCCCTTTCCTTTCTTCAATCATGTAGTGTTTTTCATTTTTTTGCTCCTTCATGATGACCTTTTCTCAATGTTGAGCATCATAAATTAGTTTTAAAGGCCATATTCAACAATATTGTTTGAAAGATATACTTTGCCTTTATTGGAAAAAAGGAAATGTTATTAGATTCCTTGGTACTAAAGTAAAAAAAAAAAATAAAAAATGAATGCATTTACAATAGAAACTGACTTCGTAAAAAAGTAATGAGGTAGAATTTTAGAACGAAAAACAGATATGCACCTCCCATGGTTCTTCTTCAATAATATAGAATATTTCCTTTTCCTTCTATTTTATGATGATCTTTTGCTGTCGCCGAACACCACAAATCAGCTTAAAAGGCCATGTTTGATGATATTGTTAGATAGATAATTTGTCATTATTGGAATAAAGAAAATACTATTCGATTCCTTGGTACTGGGATAAAAATTACTATAAACTGAATGTGCTTATGAAAGAAACTGACTTTTAAAATACATAAAAAAATAACAAGACAGAATTTCAAAAAAATATATTAGAGATGTGGGCAACCCCCCGTCCCCTCTTCTTCAATTGTATAGCGTTTTTAGTTTTCCTGATTTTATATAACAACTTTTTACTATCACTGTCGAGCCTCATAAATCAGCTTTAAATGCCATATTTTACAATATTGTTAGAAAGATACTTTCTATTTACTGGAAAAAAAGGAAATAATATTAGATTCCTTAATATTGGAATGAACATACCTTCAAATTGAATGCATTTATGAAAGAAACAAACAATGTGAATATATAAATAAATGACAAGATAGAATTTCAGGAAAAATGGTGAAATGTGACTCCCACCCCTTCTACTTCTGCAATCCAATAGAGTTTTACATTTTCCTTGAAAAGTTGATAAGTGTGTTATATAGAGATTGCATTACAAAGACTTAGGCAGGCCACACACTGAGGTGACAGGAGGAAGATAAACCCACTATATCTAATGCTTACTGCTGAAATAAAATGTGAAAAGTAAAAATTATTTATATCAAATAATTTAAAATACTCAAATTAAAAGAAATAAGAGAAAATGTTATTAGATTTCTTCTAAAAAAACATTTTTTTTTTTTTTTTGAGAAAAAAACCAGTTGGTTAAAACCGATTGGTTTAAACCATGCCAACCCTTGTTAAAACAAAGTAGAACGCCGTATCAAACCCGTTTTTTTCCTGAGGTCGAGCGGTGTGCTGGGTGAATCTCCTCAATGTGCGGCCTGCCTGAGACTTGCATTATAAAGATCTTCTACTGTATATGCAAAGAAATTAAAAGTACAACTAATACAAGTGAAATTATACAAATACAAATGAATACAATAACAAGCTTAGACAGTAAAATTAAAAAAAAAAAAAAAAAAAAAAAAAAAAAAAAACTCGATTTTTAAAACTAATCTTCTTCCTAATTAGCCAATCAGAGAGCTAATTTTAAAGAAATTAACACTGCATGTACCAAAAACTCTTAGATAAGATTACCAGCTTGTGATTCAGAATAAAAAAGGTTGGCATAATCCTATAATCTTCGTCAATAAAAAATCAGCACCATACAGTAAGTAAAACACCTGATAAATTTAAAAATCAAACTGCACTTCTTAGTTATCGCGTTGACAAATTTCGTCAAACTGTATAAATCGCTAAACCACACACCAAATTATACGAATTGACACAATTTTCATTTTAAATAACGGAAGAACAAATAAATTAGTATAACATTAATAAAAATACAAATAAAACATCGAAAAAAAAAAAAAAAAGACCACAACACAAAATTTTTTACACATTTTGAATAATAAAAACATGATAATTGCAGGCTATTGAAATGATTTATAATCTAACAGTTTTTTGTTTCCCGGTAAATGAATTACATCTTTGAGTTATAAGAGATCGATGGTTGTCTCTGTTTTTTTTTCAATCCTGGGGGTGTTGCTTCTGAAAACTTAGTTAGGTCGACTTTGACAGCATTTTCAGAAAAACCTTAAGCCCATACCAAAAAAATGGAAGAAACCAGTTCAATTACATAGTTTCTTAATGAAAAAAAATATATATATCTGCCAATTTGACATGTTTGTGAGGAAATATGAACTAAAAATGTATCAGAAAGTGGGTAGTTGGAATTCGAAAACAGCCTAAGAGATTGCAGAAGTTATTTTGAAATAAACAACTGTAGTTTAAGTAATATGTTAATATTCATTTTGAATCTCAAAACACAAATACAAGAAAATACTATTTAGAATAACATCCAACCTATTTTTCAATTAGTTTTAATTCAATTAGGCTTAACTTGAATGTTCCTTTAATATTATTATATCTTTGTTTGATAAGAATAAAAGAGAAATCCAGTGAATGAGAGGCAGAAATGTTGCTTCGTTAATTGCGAAAATAGTAAAAGAAATTTTAGGATAAATTTGTGATAGAATACCTGGCTACAAAATTCCACATTACGCCATTTTGTGATTTTTCATGACTCAAAAAATTTTTCGATTGAAGTTCTTCCTTCGATTAATGCCAACATATGCTGCATTCTATCGGCTAAATACGATTTTAGAGCGAAAGATGTATTTAATATTTGACGTCACTGGATCAAAAGTACAGAGACAGCGAGACAGGTGGGATCCACGAAAGAAAAAGAGACACCCCCCCCCCCCCACCCAGCTGTAAGTATATAATATCATGGAAATGATATGTTTTCGGAACATTCAAGGTTTAAATCCCATTTTTGTGTTGAAAAGGAGTGGGAAAATGCACTGTGCTATATTACTTTACTAGGAAACTTCCCCCGAGTCCAATTTCGCTATCTCCATTTCCAATAGAAGTGCATGGGAATGTGCCTACATTTAGAGACAGAGCATAGACTGAAAAATGCTCATTCACAAGGTTATTTATAATATTCATTGCTCATCTGAAACATATTATTTATAGACTTTTATGTGGTGCACTGTTCAAATGTTTACAGCTGAGTCATATCTAGATTAGTCCATTTGTAGAATAAGAAAATAATAGGAACTAATTTTTCTCAAAAACTTTCTTTAATAATCCTGTCTTATTTCTTCACCATAGACTTTACAAATAAGCTATATACAAATTATATAGTGCTATATTACAAGTAGACTTTATATTACGGTGGCGAGAGGTCAGGGAAAAACACAGTAAAAAAAGGTGTTAAATACCAGTATTTTGTTAAAGAGAAAGTAGCCTTCTTTAATTCCTTTAGATCACTCAAAGTATTTTTTAGAAGAAAATACTTTGTAGTTCCCTCTTTTTTTTACTGTGTTTTTCCCTGACTACTCGCCACTCTGTATATATATCTACTTATACGGTCTGTGTTACTCATATTGGAGTAAACTTTCAACATGTCTGTTCATGACAGATATACAATAGAGTAAACTTCCGATTATCCACCACTCCATCAACCACCACCCTCGGTTAACAGCCATCTTCCTTTCCCCCTTTTTTTTTTTTTTTTAATCAGAAACAAACAAAGAGAATTTCTGCAGATAAAATCACAGACTGCCTTAATTGTGAGAAGAATGATATTGATTATGAAGAATTAACGGATGACAAAATCATTAAAAATGCTTTGAATCCAGAGAAACCTTAAGCGGATGAATATGATAAATAAAGGAAAGATCATCCAGGAATCAGTCATGCAGACTATGCTCTCTAAAACGTTTGATTGGTTTGAGATGCAAGAGGAAACATATGTAACCCAAGTACTTTTATTAGGTAGAATTCGTAATCTTGCTGCAGTAAAAGCACAAAAAAAAAGTATAATAGATTACTTTCGATGAAAACGGGTGCTACATATTTATTAACAGTAAAATTCTAAATTTGTCTCAGGAATAGATTTCTTATTATCAATCATGGTTTTTATTAATGAATGTACACAATAAATAAAACATCTTTTAATTGTTCCTATTCATAAATTAATGTATAGAAATGTAATTGTAGTAACAGTCTTATACTATCTTTCGATTATCCGTCTATTTTGATTATCAGCCGCATCCTCGGTCCCATGAGTGATGGATAATCGGAAGTTTATTGTATGTCTGGTCTGGTCTACTTTATGAACCACTCATTATGCTCTTGAATTTTGGCGTCTTTTTGTAGGATTTTGTTGTTGTTGCTGTTTTGCTTTGTTTTGGGAACACAGAAGAAGATTTATACGTGATACAGTTTTTTCCCCCCATTTACCTAACAGGTCTGCAATTTATTTCCTGATCCTTTTTGAGTGATTCTAATTTTTTGATAATCTTACTTAAAATATATATATCAAGTTTTTCCCTGTATCATGGAAGGTTGTGCCATAAAGTGTACAAAGAATATCTAGAAAGTTATAAAGAATTGTCAGAAAACTTTATTGAAAAAGTCCTTACAAATAAATTGCATCTTGCATAGATATCATAAAGTGAAAAATCATTATAATAATTTTCTTCAACTTGAAGAATGATGCACCCCTCCCCTTGTTTTTATCTTAGACACTCAGTAATGAATTAACATGTTGAATGCCACAGTGATTGACACTGAAGCTGAAAATTTGCAATGTTTTAAGCGATTTTTAAGAAAGTATAATCCTGTAATAAATAAAAGGTAAGTACATTTTAAATAAATTTTCAGTAATTACTTAAAACAATATATATATATTTAGTTATATCATATTTTAGATCATCAGCCATCGGTGAATGACACATTCTAAACAGAAAGTTCAGTGTCAGTCACCATTGGCTGACATGACATTAACATGCAAAGGAGCCATCAGAGCATAGGCATTTAGTTTTGAAAATTATGGGGGTCAGGTTTAACTCAAATATAATTGTTTTCTCCACAAATATGTTTATGTAATAAATTTCCAATGTAACAGAATCGTATAATAGTTAAATATGTTACAAGTTTAATTTTTAAGTTAATTTTTTTTCATTAAAATAGTTCATGAAGGTATGGGGAAGGGGTATTTTTGGGAGTGAAAAAGAAAATTAAAACTAATTAGAAGCGGGTTTGGGGATTACTTTCGAGGGAGGGCTTACAATCAGGATTTTACGGTATGTGCCTAGATCATCAAAGTGTTCATTTCTGAAAATGTTCAGCCTTCGTACTTATAAATAGGGGTGAATTCAAAGGCGATTCTGAGTTAAAAAAAAATTCACGATACATTTTATGTCCGAATTTTCGGATTTATGACCGATTTTTATTTTAATATTCGGAAATGACTGCCTTAATTTTTCGGAAAATTCGGAACAGAATCACCCCTCGGTGAATTCCTACACCACAAGAAATAGGATTGAATTGCAGTGGCGTACCCAAGGGGGGGGCTGATGGGGCTACAGCCCCCCCCGAAATTTTCGAAAGTGATATAGAAAGGTGCTGATTTTTCGTCTTTCTTTTATGGAAATTTTTTTAATTTTTTTCCATTATACAGCGGACAAGCCATTCTCATTAGTCCCATATTAGTCTACATTGACAACAAAGAAGAGAAAGGGGGGCTGACGGGGTTATAGCCCCCCCCCCCCCCTACTCCTCCTGAAATAGTAAAAAAATTAAATGTAAAAGTGGTTTTTTTTCTTACTTTTTAAAGATAAATCTGTAATTTTTTCTTCTGTCATACAGCAAAATAGCCATTCTCGTTAACACCATATTAGACCAGGTTACATTAATTAGGGGGCTGATGGAATTTCAGCCCCCTCCTCTCGAAATGGTCGAAAATGAAATGAAAAAACAGTGCTGAATTTTTTCTGTCTGTTTAAGATAAATTTGCATTTTTCCCCTATCGTTCAACAGACTATGCACTTCCTTCGCTTTAGTTCCATATTAGTCCATATTGACACCAAAGAAGAGAAAAGGGGTTGATGGGGTTACAGCCCCCCCCCCACCCCAACCAGAAATCGCGAAAAATTAAATGAAAAAGTGTTTTTTCTTTACTTTTTAAAGATAAATCTGTAATTTTTTCTTCTGTCATAGAGTAAAATAGTCATTCTCGTTAACACCATATTAGTCCACATTTACATCACAGCATACCCTAAGATGGGGAGGGGGCTGATGGAATTACAACCTCCTCCTCTGGAAATAGTCGAAAATGAAATGAAAAAGTAGAGCTGATTTTTTTCTGTCTATTTGAGATAAATTTGCATTTTCCCCCCTATCATTTAACAGACTAGCCGCTCCCTTCGCTGTAGTTCCATATTAGTGTACAGTGACATCACATTATACCCGAAAAGATAGAAGGGGGTTAATGGATTTACAGCCCTCTCCCAAAAATTCAAACATGAAATGAAAAAGTTCTGATATTTTCCTTTTCGTTTGAGATAAATTTGTATTTTTCCTCTATCATTCAACAGACTAGCCGCTCTCTTCTCTTTAGTTCCATACTAGTGCACAGTGATACCACATTATACCCAAAGAGGTGAAAGGGGCTAATGGGGTGTCCCCTTCCTAAATAGTTGAAAATGAAATGAAAAAAAAGGCTGTTTTTTCTTCTTGTTTGAGATAAATTTGTAATTTTTCTTCTACCACACGGCGAAATAGCCATTCTCGTTAACACCATATTAGTCCACATTGACATCACAGCATACCCAAAGATGGGGAGGGGGCTGATGGAATTACAGCCCCCTCCTCCCGAAATAGTCGAAAATGAGATAAAAAAATATTGCTTTTTTCCTTTCTGTTTGAGATAAATTTGTATTTTTTTTCTCCTATCATTCAACAGACTAGCCACTCTCTTCTCTTTAGTTCCATATTAGTGCACAGTGACACCACATTATACCCAAAGAAGTAGAAAGGGGGTGATGGGTTACAGCCCCTTCCCAAAATAGTCGAAAATGAAATGAAAAAAGGGCTGATATTTTTCTTTTTGTTCGAGATGAATTTGTGATGCACTTGTTTTCTGCAATACAACGAACTACACGTTCTGGCTAGTCTCATATCAACGCACAGTTACACCACATTATACCCAATGAGGGGAAGGGGCTGATGGGGTTACTTACTCTTCCGAAATAATCAAATATGAAATGAAAAAAAATTCCAGGTTTTTTTTCTTTCTTTTGATATTAATTTTTAATTTTTTTCTGCGACGCAGCTATTCTGGTTAGTCCCATATATTAGTGCACAGTGATGCCCCAGCATACACAAAAGGATTCGATGGGGACGGGGGTTATGACGTTACAGCTCCATTCCACCTCTGAAGAGATCGCAGTGAAATGAAAAAAGGGCTGATATTCCTTCTTTTTCAGATAAATTTGTTTTATTTTCTGGCATGCCACGAATTTGTTTTTCCTGTTAATCCAATATCCTCCTCAGTCCTGCGACCAAATTTACTTGAGACCACAAAATCCATTTTCAAATGACTGAAATCACTGTTTTACTCGATCAATGAAAACATATATACTCAGTTCAAGAGACCTACAAATAAATTCGACAAATCTAAAAGTATTTTAATTTAAGGATTTTTTTAATTTTTCCCATAGTCGTCGGCCGCCAAGATTGTCAATGCGGGGGTATGTTAATGCACAGTAACACCACAGCTAATCTCAAGTCGATTTCGTCTAAATCGGAAATCCGGTGCGGAAGAGTTGACTGTAAAAGTAGCTTATTAACTTTCATTTTTCAGTTGCATCTCCATGCCACACCGAAATATGGGGGTGCGGAGGGTTGAAGGGACTAAACTTCTTTTACCTGCCAAAACGGTCAGATTAAATAGTAAAAAAAGTTTACTTCTTACTTTTTAGATCAATTCAATTACAGTCGAACCTCTATTTAACGAAGTCGCTAAATCCTGGAAAAAAGTTCGTTATATGGAAAATTCATTAAATAGAGATTCACCTTTTAAAATACTTTAAACTACATAAAACAGATTTTAAATTCATAAACACTAAATATTTTTACTAAAAGTAATTAATCACATTTTTAAAAATAAATTATAGCGATTTGTTTTAGTTATTTTACCCACCAATATCCATCATCAATTTATTTTTTCTGTGTGTTTAAATCTTTGAAATCGGCAAGGAAAACAAAACATTATCCGGGAATACACTGTATTTTCTGTTTAAAGTAAATAGTTTTACATTAAAATTAACGAATTTTAATGACATTATCGCATTTATTATTATTATAAAAAATAATTTTAATTATACATTAACATATGCGTCCTTAAATTTGATTTCTGAAAAACTCTGTTAATTTTGTTTTATCTCATAATTGTGTCATCATATCTCATAATTATCTCATAAATGTGCTTTATCTCATAATACGTGTCGCATCTTTACAATGCACCAAAACCACCTTCATACGTATTTTCTTCTAACTATAATCCGCGTCGGTTGTTTAAAATGATTTTAGCATTTCATTATACGAAGTTTTGTTAATTCTTGCATAATGATCATTTCCATCATCATCATATTCGTCTTCATCGCAATTCATTGCTGTATTGTTTTTATTTTTCACACTGTCGAAAATATCCAATTCGGATAGTGTTTCCGAGACCTCAATTTAAGAATTAAGTGAAATACAATCATCAATCAGCACATCATGGTTAATTTCTCATTGAATCCACATTTTTTTAAGTTACACTAAGGGATTATCGTCTTCGTCCTCCGTACTTACCAAATTCTCACTGCTGACAAAGAAGGTGCCTGGTAAAACCAGTTCAAGACCATTGAACATCATAAAATGTGTTTAAAGAAAGAATAAGTTTGAAATGTCCAGAAATATTTTGAGAAATGGGGAGAAGAAAAAAATTTGGATCACAAGAAAAAGTTCGTTAAATAGAGAATGCACTTCGCTATTTGGAGGTTATTTTACGAAGAAATTCGCAAAATGTTCTTGGTTCCAAGGAAAAGTTCGCAAAATAGTGGTTCGTTAAATAGAGGTCCGACTGTATATATATATTTGTCATGCATCGCACTTGTCTTTCTTGTTAGTCCCATATTAGTGCACAATGACACCTTAACTAATCCCTTCAGAATTTTGGCTAAGTCGGAAGTCAGGCACACTATATATGTGCGGAAGAGCTGACTGTGAATGATATTCATTAACTTTTGTTTTTAACACTCAATTACTTCCTCGTATCTGTAAGATACACAGTGATTTCTTGTTTGACTGCAAAGACATCTTTGGAGTTCGGTAATGTCCTCTCCCCCCACTTATCTTCCTATTCTGTCTTAACTTTGCAGCCAGTATTTTTCATCTGGAACGGTTTAAAGTCCTTCGTATTACTTGTGCAATGCACAAATAATAAACAAAGTCTTTATTTTATATATGTGTATGAAAATATTTTGTGTATACAAAAAATATTTTGTGTTTGTTACAATATTAATTTATTGTTAAACAAGAACCGTAACCAGAATTTAGTTTCGGGGATTGGAAGAACAATTTTATAGATTTTAAGTTATAATGACTTTCTTTTAAATGAAAGTATGTATAAAAAAAAAAAAAAAATCAGTAACACTTTTCAACAGATTTCGACGTGGGATGGTCTCAGGATCGGACCCGTGCCCTCCCCCCTTCCCCCCAGATTTGAGTCTGAGTTAAAAAAAAAAAAAATTGAAATTCTCAGCAAATTTTCTGAAAGGTTACAGCAGAGGGGGAAAGGAGAGGTAATCCCTTCCTGCTGCTAATTATTTTTGTTGTAGTTTGGGTTAACTCTGTTTATATTCAGGTCAATTTCAGGCTGAGTGGGTTCGGGTTAACCAGATTTCTAAAAAGTTCAGCATATTATTTCAGTTTAAAAACTATACATATAATAATAAATACAGATATTTGTATGTATTTTTAACGCGATCCTTTGATGAAATACAGGTTTCTATCACGACGCTTTGACGAAATTTGCATTTTCCCCGAACTTATGACAAAATTAGCTTTTTTCCGCGACCCTTTGACGAAATTCGCGTTTTTTTCGTGATCCTTTGTCAAAATTTGCGTTTTTTCCGCGAGTTTTTGATGAAATTAGAGTTTTTTTTGTGAACTTTTGCCGAAATTCGCGTTTTTTTACGAAACCCTTTGTCGAAATTTGCGTTTTTTTCACGGCTTTTTTGACGAAATTCGCTTTTTTCTCGTCTTTTTGATGAATTTCGCGGCTCTTTGACGAAATTCGCGTTTTTTTCTACAGAAATGGTCGTGTTTTTTTTGTTTTTTCACTGCTGTTTGACGAAATTCGCTTCTTTCCGCAGTCTCTTGCCGAAAGTCACGTTTCTCTGTGGCCCTTCTTTGTGACCATGCTTTTTTTTCCGCTTCCCTTTGACGGAATGCATATTTTTTTTAGCAATCCTTTGCCAAAATTTGCGTTTTTTCTGCAGCCCTTTGAGGAAATTCACGTTTTTCCGCAGCCTTTTGATGAAATTCTCCTTTTTTCTGCGGCCTTTTGAAGAAATTCGCGTTTTTTCCAGATCCTTTGTCGAAATTTGCTTTTTTCCGCGGGGTTTTGACAAAATTAGTGGTTTTTCCGCAGCCTTTTGATGAAATTCACATTTTTCTGTGGCCCTTCTTTGTGACCCTGCTTTTTCTTTTTTTTGCGATCCTTTAACGAAATTCGCGTTGTTTCAGCTTCCCTTTGACGAAATGCGTTTTTTTTTAGCGATCCTTTGTCGAAATTCGCGTTTTTTTCTGTGGTCATTTGCCAAAATTCGTGTTTTTTAATGCAATCCTTCGTCGAAATTTGCGTTTTTTCCACGGCTCTTTGACGAAATTTGCGTTTTTTTATGAAATTTGCGTTTTTCTGCGGCCTTTTGACGAAATTCACATTTTTCTGTGTCCCTTTGATGAAATTCATGTTTTTTCAGCTTCCCTTTGACGGAATGCGGGTTTTTTTAGCGATGTTTTGTCGAAATTTGCAGTTTTCTGTGGTCCTTTGACGAAATTCGCGTTTTTTCTGTGGTCATTTGACAAATTTCGCGTTTTTGCGCAATCCTTCCTTGAAATTTGCATTTTTTCGCGGCTTTTTGTCGAAATTCGTGCTTTTTCTCGTCTTTTTGATGAAATTTGCGTTTTTCTGTGGCCTTTTGACGAAATTCACGTTTTCCTGTGTCCCTTTGACGAAATTCGCGTTTCTTGCGATCCTTTACGAAATTAGCTTCTTTTTCGCAGCCCTTTGACGGAATGCGTGTTTTTAGCGATCTTTTTTTCGAAATTCGCGTTTTTTCCGCGACCTTTTGATGAAATTCGTGTTTTTTCTGCGGCCTTCTGACGAAATTCGGGTTTTTTCTGTGCTCATTTTGACGAAATTAGCGTTTCCTCTAGAATAATTTGACGAAATTCACGTTTTCTCCGCTATCATTTGACGAAATTTGACTTTTTTTCGCGATCCTTTGACAAACTTCGCATTTTATCTGCGGCCGTATGACATAATTCTGGTTTTTTTCCTTGATCCTTTAAAGAAATTGGAGATTTTTTTTTTTGCAAACGATTGACGAAATTGATTTTTTTCGGCGACCATTTGTCAAAAATCGCGATAATTTTTTAAGTTCAAATTTTCGGACTGATGACCGAATTTTTCAAATTTTCGGAACAAAGTCACCCTTGCACCCCCCCACCCCCCCCACCCCTGGCTACGGCCTTATTGACAAAAATGATTTCTGTTTATAACACAATGCAACGTGTTTTGTAAGATTTAGAACATTATGAAAATTTAAGTCAGCCCCCCCCGAAATAAAATCCTAGGTACGCCACTGTTGAATTGGGACAGCACATCTACCCCTTAACCCATTTATGACTAGCGTCCCATTTTAGGACGATTCGAATTTTAATAAATTCGTATAATTTTCTTCTTTTTTATAACATGAAAATTGTATGAAATAATTATCTATAAATGTCTTTATGTCTTATTGAGAGATGACAGCATAACATGGATATTTATTTAGTTAAAATGAAGGCTTTTTTCGGAGTTTATAGATTTTTCATTTTTCAAGATGGCGTAATGTAAAAAGTAAGTTTATTTGTGTTTTTCCTACCAAGGAACTAAATAAATAAGTCATAATCTTAGCTTGTAGACTTCTTTGAAATATGTATTTTTTTAAATTGTGAAATTGTATGTTCAAGCCTAATTTTTATGCATTTTTATAGCATACAGAATATAGGGCGCTAGGTACAAATAGGTACATATTTTTATTAGACATTTAGGAAACAGGTATTTATGCAAAGTACTTTTCAAGATGATTATGAAACATATTGTTTTTAACCCTCAAATGAGATTATTCTTAGGTTATTATAATATTTATAATGTAATTAGACTCTGTAAAAAAATAAATATATTTTTTTAGTAATTCATAAAAATACTACTTATCTATATATATATTACGCTAACATACGTGGCACAGAAATTGCGATTATTTGTTATTGTTTAATGGCAACGCCCGAGAAACGCATCTGATTGGTTATTGTGTAAGAGTCCTTGGCAGGATTTAGGGCGATCGGGTTTGTTGTTGTTTACGTTTTGCGTTTTCTGTGGAATATCTTTCGCTGCAATTATGTAGCTTCAAAATATCATTTGAAATGCCCGTAAAAAATCAGAAGAAGCCGAATTAGAGTCGAATCGAAATAGATTCGAAATCCAAATAGAATTGTCGAGAACGCCGTTAAGCGATCGGCAAAATAGGCTTAATAACTGTAGCATGCACGAGTTGCTACTGAAATCCAAATTACTAATTTAAACGTTCCAGGGCATGCATAACTGTGGGTGAAACGTGCAATTTATGCAAAGCACTGTATTGGAAATGCGAATTAAACAGCAGCAAGAAGTTTACAAAATGTTGTCATGACGTAAAAAGTAATTTTGTACGGACCTGCGATACGAATTTCAGGTTCATTTAAGAATATTATTACGGGCCCCCTCAAAAGTAAGATACAATAAAACCTGCTTAGACGTAAACGAAAACGACCAGTGATAAATTCCGTTTTATGCAGGTCATTAAATTGAACAACGCATAATAGCATTTTTTTGGGTGGGGAGGGGGAGAGCTGGAACTTTTTTTTTTCGTTTATTGCAGGATTCCGTTATAAACAGGCTTTATTCTATTAGAAAATAAATTTGCTGGATGGTACTTTTCTTAAAAATCTATATAGTAATATTTGCTTACAATTTTATTATTTCTTTTTCAGCATTACACTTTATGCTGTATTTGTAATTGCTTTTTGATATAAAGATTTTAAATAAAAAATTAAATTTTTGAAAATATAATTACATTTTAATTAAATTCATCAGTTAATTTAGAATAAAAAAGTTTAAAGTATGAGACATATAAAAATTAAAAATCTTAACCTTTGACTTTACACAACTTTTGAACTGAACAAGAGTCGGGCCCTGGTAATTTGCACCGTCCCCTCTGTACGGATCTGCGATAAAAATTTCAGATTCATTTAAGAATATTATTATGGGCCCGGGCAACGCCGGGCGGGTCAGCTAGTAATATATAATATACAATTTAAAAGCATATTTTATATAAATTTAGACAAAACATATAATTATGCATATTATATTATTACAAATATTATGCATATTCCCGTTTTTAGTACATTTACATTTTATCAAATAAGTAAAAAAAAAAAAAAGCATAATTTTTTTTTTTAGCATTTTTCTAATTTATTTTGCAATATTTTAAGGCTGAATCCATATCAACTCAGGCAGGGGGGTTACCTTCATAGTCTCAGAAGTTTTTGAATGGAACATATGTTTAAATTTAAGAAAAAGTAAGATACTTGTATATTTTCATTTTGCCCAAAAAAATTCCTGGCCCGAGATACAGGCCGCCAAAGATGACATCCCCGGCATCCTTTCTCATTCGCGATTTTCGATAAAAATTTTAAAGTGCTCTATCTCTAGAACGGTGCAAGATATTTTGTTGTGGTTTATTTTATTTTAAAGATAATATTCTTCTGCTTAAAATGATATACCCAATTTTGAAAAATGTATTCAACTTTTCTTGTGGCAGCCTTTTGAAAAAAAAAATTTTTTTTCAAAAAAAATTTTTTTTTTGGAAATGCCAATCCCAAAAATTTTGATGTTTTTGCTGTTGATCAATACCATTGGGAACTACCTGCACTGTAAAGGAGAACTTCCACTTTTGAGTTTAACAAATTTTAGAAACGTTTAAGAAATTCAGAGAAGTTTACAGGAACTGTATATATACAGTTCCAGTAAAAGTCACTGAATTTTTGCTTATTTGTACCATATTTGTAAGGATAAGTCTACTATATATCCTAAACAAGTTAGAAATTGCAATATCAAATGAGGTGCATGCGTACTATTACTAGTTTTATAAATATTCAGATCTTGGTGCAATAAGTTACACTCTTGGGCAACAAGGGCATGAATACAAATTTTATTATGATTCTACATATTAAATCCAGTAATACGGAAGTAATATGAATTCATCTTAAAAGGACTTAATCGCCATGGCAACCTAGAATCATTGCCTATCATGGTACATCATTGAATCATTTATGTATTATAGGATTTTTAAATAGAATGAAGAAAACTTTTATTAATGTCTTTTATGTTTTAATTTGATTTTCATAGCATTTGAAGAGATACATACTTTATTTTCAATACCGAACATAGTAAAACAATCTCAATAACATATATCAATTACACAGCAATACAAATTATATTAATACAAGTTAGAGTTCAGACAGATGGGCAGACAAATCGAATCCATAAAGACCTTCAACTATGTTGGAAATTGTTAAAAGCACATAAATAGGTCGGAATTTGACTTTTAGAAATTTATGTCAATAGACGGAAGCATACTTGAATACTTTCTCCCTGTATTTTACCTACTATCTTTATATACATGCCACTATTTAGCTAATATTTAATTAAGATTAAAACATTCTTAAAACCAGTGAAATCACACTTCCAGAGATTATCATCCATAGACGGCCATGTATCTAATTCTTTGCGTGGACCTGTATATCATTTTATCCATACCTGTATATCATATTCTCCAAACATATCTTAGTATACTAAATGCAGTTCAGTGTGAAAATGCATAACTCATTTAAAAATCACCTTTAAGCTACTTTCATTCATACTCAGTAAACCCTTAAGATTTTTTTGTGTAGCCCTGTATATGATCTACAGCATTTATGCACACAACATAATATGGAAAAATTTAGTTAAACTTAAAAACTCAAACACAACTAAAAATGCACTTCCAGCAATACCCTTATGATTTCTTTTGTGTAGCCCTGTATATGATATACAGCCTTTATACACACAACATAATATGGAAATATTTAATTAAAATTAAAAACTCATATCCCAACTAAAAATGCACCTCTAGCAATCATTGCTAATGTACAGTATTTCCAATAAGGTAAAGTATCCGAAATCTTTTGTCTGTCCCTGTAAACACTATGCACTTTCTATGACACAGGAAGTAATTTTTTATAAACCTCTGCAATAAAGTATGTATCACTTCAAATGCTATGAAAATCAAATTAAAACATAAAAGACATTAATAAAAGTTTTCTTCATTCTATTTAAAAATCCTATAATACATAATTGATTCAATGATATACCATGATAGGCAATGATTCTAGGCTGCCATGGCGATTAAGTCATTTTAAGATGGATTCATATTACTTCCGTATTACTGAATTTAATATATGGAATTACAGTAAATTTTGTATTCATGCCTTTTTGCCCAAGAGTGTAACACTTATTGCATCAAGATCTGAATATTTATAAAACTAGTTAATACTATGCATGCACCTCATTTGCCACATTTGATATTGCAATTTCTAACTTGTTTAGGATATATAGTAGGCTTATCCTTACAAATATGATACAAATAAGCAAAAATTCAGTGATTTTTTACTGGAACTGTATATATACAGTTCCTGTAAAATTCTCTGAATTTTTTAAATGTTTCTAAAATTTGTTAAACTCAAAAGTGGAAGTTCTCCTTTACAGTGAGGATAGTTCCCAATGGTATTGACCAACAGCAAAAAAATCAAAATTTTTAAGATTGGCATTTTCGAAAAAAAAAATTTTTTTGAAAAAAAAAACTTTTTTTTAAAAGGTTGCCACAAGAAAAGTTGAATACATTTTTCAAAATTGGGTATATCATTTTAAACAGAAGAATATTATCTTTAAAATAAAAAAACCGCAACAAAATATCTTGCACCGTTCTAGAGATAGAGCACTTTAAAATTTTTATCAAAAATGGCGAATTGGAAATGGTGCCCGGGATGCCATCTTTGGCGGCCTGTATCTCGGGCCAGGAATTTTTTTGGGCAAAACCAAAATATACAAGTATCTTATTTTTTATTGAATTTTAACATATGTTCAATTCAAAAACTTCTGAGACTATGAAGGTAAGATTTTTTCTTTGGCTGCCTGAATTGACATGGATCATACCTTAAAGTGATCTTAAAGACAAATTTGAGAAAACAAAAATTCAGGCACAATTCCCACACAAGAAAAATTGCTTGACTTATGTTCTTAATTCTTTTAAATATTCGTAATTTTTATACATACTGCAGTAAAACCTCCCTAAAGAGACCAAGTTCCCTTCCAATAAAAAATTGGTCACTCCGAGAGGTGGTCTCTTAATGGAGGTCATGTTTAAATCTAGATTTTAATTGTTTAAAAAATGTAACAATTAATGTTACTAAAATTCATTTTTCACATTAGGAAAAAATATAAAAATTTAAGTATCAAAACAGAAGTTAATTACTGCAGAGTTTTAAAAATGAATACATGGACGTTTGCTTTGATTTTTCAGTTTTATCTTTTATAACTTTTATTTCTCAGTCCTTTTGAAGTTCAGTAAATAAATGCAATTTTTTTTTTTGGACGGGAACAAATAATGAAGATTTCATTAATTTATCTATTTCTTTGAGAGTTCCCCGACAGAATAGGACAAGGGAGTTTATTGACCGCCATTCTTTATTTAAACCACCAATTGGAAGAAGGGAATAAACGCCACTTTTTGACACATTCCCTTTTCTACATTTTTACATTCTTTAGACGTGTATTGCTTAATTGTGAGTTCGAAGAAAATAACAAAAAACATTCGCTTTGTATGTTTTTTTATTTTCTTCGAACTCACAACTAAGTGCTACGTCTAAAGAATGAAAAAGTGTAGAAAAATGAATGTGTCAAAAAGTGGCATTTATTCCCTTCTTCCAATTGGTGGTTCATTTGTCATCAGAGTTAAATTCATTGCCTGAAAAAACACAAAGGGGTTTAAAAACTTAAATGTTACTGGGTAAAAAAAAAAAAAAAAAAAAAAAAAAAATCTAAACTTAATTTAGAAGTTTGATGAATAATGCGCTCTCTGGAATTATTTTTCTAATAAAACCTTCTTCAAGCGGCCAGGAAAAAACAGAATTTTCTTCAAAGAAATTGGTCGCTCATGGAGGGAGTTCATCTGGGATGGTCTCTGAATGGAAGTAAAATTAGTATTGAGCCTATGGGAATAAATTTCGTTCCATGAAAAAACGGTCGTTCAGGGAAGTGGTCGCTTAATGGAGGTGATCTCACAGGGAGGTTTCACTGTAATTATTTAAGATATTAATTTAAAGTGTTTCAAAAACAGACAAAGTTTCTAAATTTAATCCCATCTTTCAATTTGTATTTGGTAAATTGTAAAATCAAGTCTCATAAGGTAAATTTTAATTTTGCAATACTAATTATCAATCTTAATGTGTAACATTACCATACAAAAATAAAAAACTAGCCACAACATATGGTATTGGATGAAAATAACAATAAGTTAATTAAAATTAAAAACTTTTTAAGAAGAATACTGTTTGGAATACTACAATTAAAGAAGCAGAACTACTATGAAAGATGAAAACTGTAATCTTGTCTCGTTATTTAATACATAAAAAGTACAAATAAATTTCATATTTAAATATCGATTTTCGTAAAGGGTTCACTTTTCATGGTGAAAACTTTCGAAAAAAATGGAAAACCCAGTTTTCTCTTTAGCTAATTCCGGACACATAAATATTCTTATTATTTCTTTCCATTTTTTTTAATGTTTTTCTTCCTCTGTGATGATATTTACCAAAAAGAAAAAAAAAAACTAGTAAAATTTATTTATTTAAGTAACCTAAATTAATTACACATTAAGAAAAAACTATGATTGAGTTGAGAATAAGAGTTGCATTTTTAATAATAAGGAATTCGCTCAACAAAAAATGCCCCCCCCCCCCCCAAAAAAAAAAAAAAAAGTTTGCCCTTTCCTTGATTTCGTTCTACTGGTGCCCATGCTAAAATTAAACAAACCATCCCAAAAAAAAAGCTATATATTTAAGTGTTCCGAATTTACATCTTAGTACTGCACTGAAATTGAATAAAGAAATTGTCATTATAATTGTATGAATCCAGTTAAATCACTGGGTATTGGTGCAGGACATCATAAAAAAATCAACATAGCGGACACTAAAGGAGAAAAAAAGTTATTTAACTATAAATGTATTAAATGAAAGATTTTCTCAAGACAAATACAAAATAAAATTTCTATGCAGTTTTTTTTTTTTTTTTTTTTAAGGCTTTAGTTTCACAATGCTGCATTGTCAAGCTTCTGTTAATTTATTCATTGAGCTCTTGGCTCCTGTTAATCAGAAATTAAGGTAAAGCAATTCTACTATCAACTTCTGTTTACTAGATTTGCAAATAATAAAGTGCATGTCATGGCCACCAATAGGAAGGAGGGCGGGGGAAGCAAGGAAGGGCCTTTGCTCGATCTTTTTAAAAAAAAATTAGTCACCTTAGGTTATTTTAAAAAGGGAAGGGGGGTAAAATTTACTTTTTTGCTTAATTTTAAATAATAAATCACTAAGAGAAAAATTGCACTTGGGCATAAGTCTGTATATATATAATTAGTCGAATGTGCCAATCCCAAAATTTTCTTCTATCTCATACATGTTAATGCTTCAAAATTTGCTATCACAGTGCCAAAAATAAATGGCAATCTATGCCTATCATGAGGATTCTAAAGATATGAAATTCCGTACATTAGTTTTTGAGACAGGGCTATCTCTAAAATCATGTAAATCCTGCAAAATGCAGCATAGCAGTGTCACCTGTTCGGTGATTTATACTAAAACCTAATCAGCAACAACCCATGTCAACGTCTAACTGAATCTGGAGTTGGATGAAAATTCCTGCGTTAGCTTTTGAGATAGAGCTAGCTATTGCGAAAATCGTAGAAAATGCAACATAGCATCGTCATCTGTTGGGCGATTTACACTAAAAACTAATCAGCACAATTTATATCAAAGACTAACTGAATATAATTTTTTATTAAATTATGTGCAATAGTTCTTGAGATAGAGCGCCCACGAAATTTATGTCAAATACAGGCAGAGACACAGACTACACAGACAGACATTTTGTAAAAAACATGTTTTTTGGAGTTTCCAATCCCTAAAACGTGTAAATCCGTCGAAAACCGGAAGAAAGTAAAAAGGCTTAGCACAATATTATCTCAAAGAAACTTTACCCCTAAGTAGTTTTCGCTCTTCCAGTACTGAAGGTGTGAATTATTTCACAAAATAATGAAGAATCTCTGTAATACGGAAAAGAATTCGCTTTTAGTTTAGACAAAGTTCGACTCAATGTCAAATACATAATCTGATTCCAAAAAATTTTTTTACTATTTTAGTTAAATCTTCAGCAATTTTTATTTTTAAATTAACAATATTGGCTTAAAATTTCAGTTATTTTAATTCAAGTACTGCGGAATATTTATTGCGTAATGAGCCAAAGACTATATTCCACTAATAAATAATCCCTGATTATGAATGAAACAGTTCGTCATTGTAACGCAATTATATATTTTTATGACGTTATTTTTTTACTGACAATACATAAATTCAAAGAATATGATATAGGCGCCAGCTGAACAAAATCCCTGAAGTGGAAAGATTTTGAAACAAATGTGTGCCTATAGTAAAAATAGAAATAGTTTAATATCTTTCCATTAGCAGAGCTCAGACCGCCCCTCACTCCATTTAAGGTGATAAATAATTCGAATAATTAAACACTAAAAGAATTGCACTGTTGTTCGAAAATTTTCCCAAGTAGGGGGGGAGGGGGGGTGCGCCAGAGAGGCACTACCTTCCACGATATGTGCCTGAAAGAAATACTGGTTCCGATCAGAGTCTGATTATCGCAGGAGCAAAAGAGGCAGCTGTCCAGACTCTTAACTCTAAAATGTCCCCCCTCCCCCAAACACCAAAATCGTTTTTTTAATAAGTAGAAATTGTGGCTAAAAGCATTAAAGGGGGTCCCATCTGAATATTTGCCCCACGCACCAGTGTGCCACATAGGTTTAGTCGGTCTCTTGTTCCGCCGCTCTCATGGCACAACGTCCTTTGTAATTTCAAGAACTGTCAACTTTCAAATAATATGAGCATTCTTTGTAACTTTAAATATTCTACTATATTGCACATTCGCATGAAAATTACTCATTTAAGCAAAATAAATAAAAGGATCAAGCTACTTGAAAAACGTTTGGTTTGATTCATTTCTACCTATATTAAATATTCAATTTACAGCAGTTTAATAAAATAATTAGTGAATGACCGAATTGTATTGTCTCGATACTGTGGTCATTTTAATAAGAATTATTTACATACATATTTTTGGTTACATACCCATTTTTCATTTTCGGCAAAATGAATGCTAACTACTATTAACTTCTGATACTAACGCTATTGACTATTAGTATTAGCAGAAGAAGATGAGCTCACATCCAGAAGACACTGCTAGAAGAAAACTTTTTCAAAGACGTCTGTTTTTATTTAAAAATTTCTTCACCTTCAAGCTCCTAATGGTTTCTTTTTTCTGGTCATCTAGGGGACAGTCTCAGATTCCCTTTGGGATAAGAGGACTCTAGAAAAATGATGCGCTTAAATAGCCGGAAGTGATAGAATTGCCCATAAAACTGTAAAAATTAACTGTCGAAATTAATTAGCATCCTGCAAGGCAGGTCTGAAACTAAGAGGGGGGGGGGGGTCGGAGGGGGCATGTGCCCCAGGTGCCAGAATGAAGGCCAAATGAAGGATTATACATTTGGACTGGATCATTTTCTTCTGATGGACTGATGGCTTTCCATTATTATGAAGCAGCCATTATAAATGAAGTGTTAGGTGAAGATAAAAGAGCAGTCGTAAAAAGTTAAAACTCTGATTTTCTGGTTAAATTGGAAAAAAAAATGGCCATAAATTTTTTTTTATTAATTATGGCCATTTTTTTCCCCCATTCTGACCAGAAAATCAGAGTTCTAACTTTTTACGTCTGCTCTTTCATCTTCACCTAACACTTCATTTATAATGGCTGCTTCATAATAATGGAAAGCCATCAGTCCATCAGAAGAAAATAACTCCGTTAAGCAGGACTCGGATAATCGGGACTCTACTGTATATTTCATTTTAAAAATGATCTTTAGAATATTTTCGTTGGTGTTCAGAGGGGAGTCATGACCCCCGTGACCTCCCCCTTGGATCCACCATTGTAGATTACATAGTTCAGTATTACATAGTTTATGATTACATATTTAAATTTTAAAATAAGTCGGCTATTAGAAAATTAATAAAATTCTCTTAGTAAATATACTTTGCGGAAGAGGGGGTGGGGGCAAAATCCATGTTTGCCCCGGGTGCAAAAAAGGCTAGAATCAGCCCTGCCGCAAGGGAAGCAGATTTGAATCAGGTGGTTCCTGGGGTTCGTGATTTTGTTTCTTTTCTCAGTATGATTAAGCAGTTTGACCATTAATAGCTTAAAGGCAATTCCATTCAGATAAAGAACAGAAGCCGATGTCTGCATGCGAAAATTCGGTGCCCTTGAATTGTTTTTAAACACCACGAAGAATCTTTTCTCGAGTCGGCTCCAGCCTAACTATAGAAAAAAAAACGCAGAATGTAAAATATCATTTATCGGTGCTCTTGTAGGCACCCTTTCATCTGTTTGGCGCCCCTCTGGTTCGGCGCCCCATGCGGTGGCAAACTTCACACATGCTTTGGGCCGGCCCTGTTTCTTTCCAAAAGTGTACTTTTTTTCTGTTTTTGCCCCCTGCTGTGCAGTTGCAGCCTGTTGACTAATTGGATTGGGGGCATCAAAATATAGGGTCAGTTTCTGAGAAGAATGTACAAAAGAGTTTGTTTTTTCCCGCACAATATTTTATCTTCCTGTGATGCTTGGTTTATTTCCATATTAGCACAAATGCTTTATCAGTGAGGTGGGCTAATTTTTAATTAATAAATCTATTAAAATAATTAATCACATAAATTATTTTTAATTTTTTAAAGAGAAATTTCTCTTAAGTCTTTTAAAAGCTGTCAAATGAATTAATTAATAATTAATAAAATGGTTAATTAAATAAAACCAAATAAATCCCGTTTATGTAAGTTTAAAGAAATTAGTATTTCTAAGTCAAAAATATAACCCATCCTTTTTTTGTAAATGTAAATTAATAAATAAAAATTTTAAGTAAAATCTATATTTTCCTGTGAAATTCAATTGAAACATCCAGTGTAAAATCATTTCATTTAGGCTGGGATTGCGGTGTCTCACTTAAGATCAACTTGAAGTGTAAGTCCTAGACTCCCTAAAATCCGCGTATTTTTTCAGATGTAAACAATGAAATTTACAGTTAAGTTGCAGGAACAAAATTCAAGATGGCGCCGAATACAGCGACTACCGCAATGTTTTTTTTTTTACTAAAATTTTTGTTAATCATTCTCTTTTGGTTATTACAGCTGATTTATTACTAAATAAATTTACACTACTTTTTATTTTGATATAAATTAGCATATCTATATCAAAAATTCCAGGATTCGAAATGGAAAAATCCAAGAACCGGAACGCTATTTTAAAATTATTGTTTGCGGAATTTTTTTTTAAATTATAGAAAAATTTATTTCTAAACATACAAAGCAGTATAAGAAAAGCATGCAAGACTCTAAATAACAATGAAAAAGTTACCAATGTCAATGTGAGCGCAATAAGCTATATATCTATATTATAAAGGACAAACATATCTGTGCATAACGCATACGTCATTTTGCGAATGGCAACACTTTGAAATTTGAAATAAAATTTTGGTTTTACAATTTTCTCTACTACAAATTTCTAAACTTCTAAACATCGCACATTTTAAATTTTTACACCGTCGTATAAGGAAAAAATTGCTCTTTTTAATGCAATTTGTTTGAAAGCTGTATCTCAATTTATCTTTGAGATATTAGTTTTTTTGTAGTTTTTAATACCATTTTTCTTATCGTGGCAACAAAAGTTCCCCATTTCTATTAAAAGTCATTGAAAGCAAACGGAAAATAGTCGAAAATAGGAGATACTGTATCTTTTTGTTGCCATTTTCTCATAAAACCTGAAAAAAAAAATTGAAATTAAAATATGGGCTATGTCAAAAATATTGTCTGTTATTTCGTGATAATGACGTCATATGCATACTTTTCTATAGACGAAGTTTAAGTGTGGATTGCTTTAGTGGATGCAAATGACGTCATTTTATAAAAAAAGCGTGTATTTTAATTCTTAAACCTGAATTATGTTTTGTAGAAGTGCGTCATTTTCACAGACCAGTTGCTTTGAAATTCTTCAGAGGTGAAAATGGTTCACTTTTGAAAATAATGTAATCGAAATCACACACTGATAAAACGCAATGTTTAAAAAAAATTTAGAGTGTCTTCATAGAAGAGAGGTGAGATGCAAATAACAGCGATTTATATTACAGAAATTGATGATTCTGGCCTGGATGGATTTGCGTCGCCGAGTTAGACAAGCAAACAAATAATTTGGGTTTTAAAATAATATGTTCCTGAAGTTTTTTTCCAAAATTCTCTCGAATAATAAAATTTTAATGCTATTGTTGAGGACATTCTACTATAATTTTATCAAAATAACATAATTTGCTTAATTTAATTTTTCCTAATTTTATATAATCTATATATTTAAAACACAAATGTGTTTTTTAGTCAACTACCCTAATCTTTCTACTGAACCAATTTTGCTAATATTTTTTTTAAAACTGAAAGCTCTTCATTTGTAGATGTGATCGCACTATCTGTTTTTTTTAAATATCCCCACTTTTATATTTTAATTTTAAAAGCATTTTATGAAATTTCTTCAAAGTGGCCAAAGTTCGATAGCTTTTATTATTGCAGACAAGAGAGAAATAATGAGGTATTTTTATTTTTATTCGTGCTATTTTCTGATAAAAATTCAAAATTGTTGATAAAAATTGTTGTATATTGTTTAGTGTCGAAAATCCCATTAGGAGTAAATATTATATTAGGGGCATAATAACGGAAAATGACATAGAACTGCTTTTGATAATACGCATTTTTCCTCATAAATTTTCTATATTGTTTTTCCTTCTGCATGTGTACTGATACTAAGTTTCAGACACTAGGCAAAAGGCTTACTTAAGTGAAAATGAAGTCATATTTAAAAGAAAACAATCATTTTCTTATATAAAACTAAACATTTTAACACAAATGCGTCTAAAAAACATAAATTACGGAAATTTTTACTCTCCGGAATTGAGATTAGAATCTCAAGTTAAGGGTGCGTCTGTTCACATAAAAGATGTTGCTGACAGTCGTGACTTCAAGTTTTGAGTTAATGTGGTTTTTAAAGGATCAAACAAAATTCAATTTTTTTAAAAATGATGAATATGGATATCAGAAGTGCGTATGCAAATTTTAAGAAGGTGAAAATTGCTGTTTTTCGTTCCGAAATACCAAGCATAAAAGCCTCAATTGGTAACCACATCCTAATAACTGATCTTTATTACATTTTACTGATTAAGTATCTATATTATAAAGGACAAACGTATCTGTGCATAACGCTGACGTCCTTTTGCGAGTGGCAACCCTTCACGATCAAATTTCGGTCTTGAAATTTTCGCTACTGCAATTTTTTAATCTTCTGACCATCGTACATTTTCAATTTTCGTCGCATAGGGAAAAAATTCACTTTCAAATGCAATTTGTTTAAAAACTGTATCTTAATTGACTGATGTATTATATTTTCTAAAATAATTTTTAAGAATGATTTTTTAAAAAGTTTATCTTATCACGTGACGGTTCCAATACATAATAATAATAAACGTTTTGCACATAAAGCAACAAATATTTTTCAGCATTTGTTTCTGACTATTTTTGCATAACGAAATTAATACTTCCTTTATGAACAAATAAAAGAATACTATTTAAAAAACACCAATATAACATATTTGTGAAAGACAAATTAACGAAATTAATACTTCTTTTATAAACAAATAAAAGAATAATATTGTAAAAATACAAATCTAACATATTTGTAATCGTACAATTTAAATTTTTAGATCACCAAATAGGATTTTTTTTTCAAATGGAATTTGTTTGCAAAGTTCATCTCAGTTTACTGATTGTCTATGGTTTTAAAAACAATTTTAAAGCAAGAAATATTTTAAAATTTATCTATATCGTGCGGAGCTCGATTACGAAAGATTAATCCGTTTGCCCTTAAAACAAAATAAAGTGTTCATCATTTTCTTACGGCTAATATCCATTTAAAAAACTTCCCTATGAATAAATAAAATAATATAAATAAAACACAAATTTAACAGACATGTATAAGCTCAGAAATTATGAGAATATAAAAGGATGCCATAAGTAGCAAAATCTTGGTCAAATAACTCTTAGCATGCGGCTAATAAAAAAATGTCGCTTTTGATAAATTTCAAAAATTTATTTGATCGTATAATTCGTATTTTCCATGTGATTAATGCTTTTTTAATGTAAGTGAGCAATCTAAAATATTTATTGCATATAAAAAAATTATTAGTTTTCAAAAAAAAAAGAAAAAATTTTTTGACCTATATTCTTTAACCCGGGAAATCCCGGGTACGATCCCCTAGTACCGATAATAACATAATGACGTATCGATCTTACGATCGCTTTACTACTAGATGACAGCCACAGCATACGACTTTTGGAATCGAATTGAATCGATTTCATTGGTAATAATTTAATATTTTTCTAATTTTTTCTAATTTATACTATGTATATACTAGTATACTAGTATATATTCTAGTATAAATAGTTTTTATAAGTATATAAAACTTGGCTAATATTCAAACTTGAATTCTATGAATGATGCAATAAAAGCTTCCGCTTTTATATTTAATATTAATAATATTAATAACGGTTAAGTAATCAATCAAATATTATCAATGATTATACTTTAATACTATGAAAATCAATCTTTTTTCACAATAGTGAGAAAGTTTTTAATAGGATTTTTGTTTCCAAATACGGGATATCCTGGTACTTAAGATTTCACAAAATAAGACTGAAGAAAATATCCAACCTACATATTCAAGAACTAAATTGAAAATGGCTGACGTCGTGTTAACAACTCATATCAGTTAGACCACGTGACTTGATAAGATAGTCTGATTGTACATTGAACATTCCAGAAGGCATGATGGAAGCACGTGATATCTTATCGATTACGTCATAATCTGCAATCTGATAAACTGAGTATTTCTTTTCTGACTCTAAGTACGGTAAGTCCCACTATTTTTCGATATGTACATATCGAATAATAATATGTTGTATGAATATATAATTTGTTGCTTTTTATATGAATGTTTAAGTATAGTTGTTTTTTAAAGTTTTGCAATGTTGGTATAGCGTATTATAATATATAAAACTTGGTTAATACTCATACTTGAATTCTATGAATGATGTAATAAAAAACTTCGCTTTTATAGGAAATTTAAGTTGCTTCTAAATATATTATTATCCAGTTAAACAATGAATGATCATACTTTAGCAGTATAAAAATCAATCTTTGTTCACTAGAGTAAGAAAGTTATTTAATAGGATTTTGCTTGCAAATATATAATAATATGTTACTTAAGATTTTACAAAATAATAGACTTTGAAGAAAATATCCGCAGAGTGAGATGAAATGGATTAGTGTCTTGTTAATAACTCATATTAGTTAAATCACATGACTGATAATACAACCTGATTGTAGATAGATCATTCAGAAGGTATGAAGGGGGAGGCACGCAATGTCGATTACGTCACTATGTGCAATGCGACATGTTAAACGTTTCTTTTCTCAGTTCAGACATGGTAAATTTATTATTTTCTGGCATGCATATATCAAATTTTTACCATTTTATAGTATTTTTGAATACTTTATTAGGTTAAATTTTAAAAATATTTTTAATTTTTTAAACTGAAGAACTTATTAATATATCGCTTTTAACGTTTCGACCTGTATAATTATAGGATATAATGAGGGTAGGATGATAACATAAAGATTTATAATTATATAACTAAAGCATAGTGAAAGTTACAATGCATATATACTAAACGAAAACATAGTGAAAGTTTTAAAGTCTTATATACAGATAGATACGCAAACTCACTTTTAATAAATTGTAATTTTTCTCTGCTAACTTGTAATACTTGAACTGACTTGAATTTGAATTAATATGATTGATTGATTACTTGTATTTGAAATCTTGATTGATTGATTGATATGATTGAATACTTTTATTTTAAATCTAATTGAACTTTTTAAAAATGTACAGGCAGGTAAACTCGCTTTTGCAAACTTAATTTATGAAATTTTTAAATATTATTTTAATTTTGATAACTTAATTTTTTAAACATTTTCAAAAGTTTTAAATTTTTTTAATTTTGTAAACTCTATAATTTTTTCAAAGTTTTAATTTTAAATTTTATAAAGTTTTTTTTTAAAGTTTTAATTTTTTTAATTTTATAAAGTTTTAATTTTAAATTTTATAAAGTTTTTTTTTCAAAGTTTTATTTTTTTTTTTTTAAATTTTATAAAGTTTTTTTTTTTAAGTTTTAATTTTTAAATTTTATAAAAAAAAATTTCTTTCAAAGTTTTAATTTTTAAATTTTATAAAAGTTTTTTTTTCTTTCAAAGTTTTAATTTTTAAATTTTATAAAGTTTTTTTAAACTTTTTAATTTTAAAAAGTATAAATTATAATGTTAAGATTATTAGTTTAATGTTTTAAACTTAAGTTATACATATGCAAATTATACTCTAACACTCTATTATAAGTTCTAAAAGGTATAGCAAAATAAACATACATATTAGTAATGATATGATTGATTGATTGATTGATATAACTAATTGATTAATTGATTGATATGATATATATTATGTTAATGGTTTTATTCTTTTTCGAAGAATAGTATTAACTTTTTCGAAACAGTATTAACTTTTAATTTTTGAATGTATGAATCATAGTATTAAGATTTTTAGTGGGATATTTTTAATTACAGTAAAAGCTCAACTAACCGGCATGCTCGGGAAACGCCGATTGCCGGATACTTGAAAAGTCCGGATAGTTGAGCGCTACAAAATATGTCATAAAAGAAGGGGGGCGGAGGCCAGTGGCGTACCCAGGATTTTATTTCGGGGGGGGGCTGACTTAAATTTTCATAATGTTCTAAATCTTACGAAACACGTTGCATTGTGTTATAAACAGAAATCATTTTTGTCAATAAGGCCGTAGCCAGAGGGGGGGGGGGGTGCAAGGGTGACTTTGTTCCGAATTTTCCGAAAATTTGAAAAATTCGGTCATCAGTCCGAAAATTTGGACTTAAAAAATTATCGCGATTTTTGACAAATGGTCGCCGAAAAAAATCAATTTCGTCAATCGTTCGCAAAAAAAAAAAAAATCAATTTCGTCAATCGTTCGCAAAAAAAATCTCCAATTTCTTTAAAGGATCAAGGAAAAAACCGGAATTATGTCGTACGGCCGCAGATAAAATGCGAAGTTTGCCAAAGGATCGCGAAAAAAAAGTCAAATTTCGTCAAATGATAGCGGAGAAAACGTGAATTTCGTCAAATTATTCTAGAGGAAACGCTAATTTCGTCAAAATGAGCACAGAAAAAACCCGAATTTCGTCAGAAGGCCGCGGAAAAAACGTGAATTTCGAAAAAAAGATCGCTAAAAACACGCATTCCGTCAAAGGGCTGCGAAAAAGAAGCTAATTTCGTAAAGGATCGCAAAAAACGCGAATTTCGTCAAAGGGACACGGGAAAACGTGAATTTCGTCAAAAGGCCACAGAAAAACGCAAATTTCATCAAAAAGACGAAAAAAAGCGCGAATTTCGACAAAAAGCCGCGAAAAATGCAAATTTCGAGGAAGGATTGCGCAAAAACGCGAATTTTGTCAAATGACCACAGAAAAAACGCGAATTTCGTCAAAGGACCACAGAAAACTGCAAATTTCGACAAAGCATCGCTAAAAAAACACGCATTCCGTCAAAGGGAAGCTGAAAAAACACGAATTTCGTCAAAGGCACACAGAAAAACGTGAATTTCGTCAAAAGGCCGCAGAAAAACGCAAATTTCATCAAAAAAGACGGGAAAAAAACGCAAATTTCGTCAGAGAGCCGCGGAAAAAACGCAAATTTCGACGAAGGATTGCATTAAAAAACACGAATTTCGGCAAATGACCGCAGAAAAAAACGCGAATTTCGACGAAGGATTGCGTAAAAAAACGTGAATTTCGGCAAATGACCTCAGAAAAAACGTAAATTTCCTCAAAGGGCCGCAGAAAAACGCAAATTTCCTCAAAGGGCTGCAGAAAAAACGCAAATTTTGGCAAAGGATTGCTAAAAAAAGTATGCATTCCGTCAAAGGGAAGCGGAAAAAACGCGAATTTCGTTAAAGGATCGCAAAAAAAAAAGCATGGTCAGAAAGAAGGGCCACAGAGAAACGTGACTTTCGGCAAAAGACTGCGGAAAGAAGCGAATTTCGTCAAACAGCAGCGAAAAAACAAAAAAACACGACCATTTCCATAAAAAAACGCGAATTTCGTCAATGAGCCGCGAAATTTATCAAAAAGACGAGAAAAAAGCGAATTTCGTCAAAAAAGCCGCGAAAAAAACGCAAATTTCGACGAAGGGTTTCGTAAAAAACGTGAATTTCGGCAAAAGTTCACGAAAAAAAACTCGAATTTCATCAAAAACTCGCGGAAAAAACGCAAATTTTGACAAAGGATCACGGAAAAAAAACGCGAATTTCGTCAAAGGGTCGCGGAAAAAAGCTAATTTTGTCAAAAGTTCGGGGAAAATGCAAATTTCGTCAAAGCGTCGTGATAAAAACCTGCATTTCATCAAAGGGTCGCGTTAAAAACACATACAAATATCTGTGTTTATTATTATATCTATAGTTTTTAAACTGAAATAATATGCTGAACTTTTTAGAAATCTGGTTAACCCGAACCCACTCAGCCTGAAATTGACCTGAATATAAACAGAGTTAACCCAAACAACAACAAAAATAATTAGCAGCAGGAAGGGATTACCTCTCCTTTCCCCCTCTGCTGTAACCTTTCAGAAAATTTGCTGAGAATTTCAGATTTTTTTTTTTAACTCAGACTCAAATCTGGGGGGAAGGGGGGAGGGCACGGGTCCGATCCTGAGACCGTCCCACGTCGAAATCTGTTGAAAAGTGTTACTGGTTTTTTTTTTTATATACTTTCATTTAAAAGAAAGTCATTATAACATAAAATCTATTAAATTGTTCTTCCAATCCCCGAAACTAAATTCTGGCTACGGTTCTTGTTTAACAATAAATTAATATTGTAACAAACACAAAATATTTTTTGTATACACAAAATATTTTCATACACATATATAAAATAAAGACTTTGTTTATTATTTGTGCATTGCACAAGTAATAAGGAGGACTTTAAACCGTTCCAGATGAAAAATACTGGCTGCAAAGTTAAGACAGAATAGGAAGATAAGTGGGGGGAGGGGACATTACCGAACTCCAAAGATGTCTTTGCAGTCAAACAAGAAGTCACTGTGTATCTTACAGATACGAGGAAGTAATCGAGTGTTAAAAACAAAAGTTAATGAATATCATTCACAGTCAGCTCTTCCGCACATATATAGTGTCCCTGACTTCCGACTTACCAAAATTCTGAAGGGATTAGCTAAGGTGTCATTATGCACTAATATGGGACTAACAAGAAAGACAAGTGCGATGCATGACAAATATATATATAATTGAATTGATCTAAAAAGTAAGAAGTAAACTTTTTTACCATTTAATCTGACCGTTTTGGCAGGTAAAAGAGGTTTAGTCCCTTCAACCCTCCGCACCCCCATATTTCGGTGTGGCATGGAGATGCGACTGAAAAATGAAAGTTAATAAGCTACTTTTACAGTCAACTCTTCCGCACCGGATTTCAGATTTAGACGAAATCGACTTGAGATTAGCTGTGGTGTTACTGTGCATTAACATACCCCCGCATTGACAATCTTGGCGCCCGCCGACTATGGGAAAAATTTAAAAAATCCTTAAATTAAACTACTTTTAGATTTGTCGAATTTATTTGTAGGTCTCTTGAACTCAGTATATATGTTTTCATTTATCGAGTAAAACAGTGATTTCAGTCATTTGAAAATGGATTTTGGGGTCTCAATAAATTTGGTCGCAGGACTGAGGAGGATATTGGATTAACAGGAAAAACAAATTCGTGGCATGCCAGAAAATAAAACAAATTTATCTGAAAAAGAAGGAATATCAGCCCTTTTTTCATGTCACTGCGATCTCTACAGAGGTGGAATGGAGCTGTAACGTCATAACCCCCGTCCCCATCGAATCCTTTGGTGTATGCTGGGGCATCACTGTGCACTAATATATGGGACTAACCAGAATAGCTGCGTCGCAGAAAAAAATTAAAAATTAATCTCAAAAGAAAGAAAAAAAACTGGAATTTTTTTTTCATTTCATATTTGATTATTTCGGAAGAGTAAGTAACCCCATCAGCCCCTTCCCCTCATTGGGTATACTGTGGTGTAACTGTGCGTTGATATGAGACTAGCCAGAACGTGTAGTTCGTTGTATTGCATAAAACAAGTGCATTACAAATTCATCTCGAACAAAAAGAAAAATATCAGCCTTTTTTCATTTCATTTTCGACTATTTTGGGAAGGGACTGTAACCCATCACCCCCTTTCTACTTCTTTCGGTATAATGCGGTATCACTGTGCACTAATATGGAACTAAAGAGAAGAGAGTGTCTAGTCTGTTGAATAATAGGAGAAAAAAAATACAAATTTATCTCAAACAGAAAGAAAAAAAAGCAATATTTTTTTATTTCATTTCCGACTATTTCGGGAGGAGGGGGCTGTAATTCCATCAGCCCCCTCCCTATCTTTGGGTATGCTGTGATGTCAATGTGGACTAATATGGTGTTAACGAGAATGGATATTTCGCTGTATGGCAGAAGAAAAATTACAAATTTATCTCAAACAAGAAGAAAAAAAACAGCCTTTTTTTCATTTCATTTTCAACTATTTAAGAAAGGGACACCCCATTAACCCCTTTCACCTCTTTGGGTATAATGTGGTATCACTGTGCACTAGTATGGAACTAAAGAGAAGAGAGCAGCTAGTCTGCTGAATGATAGAGGAAAAATACAAATTTATCTCAAACAAAAAGGAAAATATCAGAACTTTTTCATTTCATGTTCGAATTTTTGGGAGAGGGCTGTAACTCCATTAACCCCCTTCTATCTTTTCGGGTATAATGTGATGTCACTGTACACTAATATGGAACTACAGCGAAGGGAGCGGCTAGTCTGTTAAATGATAGGGGAGAAAATGAGAATTTTTCTCAAATAGACAGAAACTTTTTCATTTCATTTTCGACTATTTCCAGAGGAGGAAGTTGTAATTCCATCAGCCCCCTCCCCATCTTAGGGTATGCTGTGATGTCAATGTGGACTAATATGGTGTTAACGAGAATAGCTATTTTACTGTATAACAGAAGAAAAAATACAGATTTATCTTTAAAAAGTAAAGAAAAAACACTTTTTTATTTAATTTTTCGCGATTTCTGGTTGGGGGGGGGGGGGCTGTAACCCCATCAACCCCCTTTCTCTTCTTTGGTGTCAATATGGACTAATATGGAACTAAAGCGAAGGAAGAGCATAGTCTGTTGAACGATAAGGGAAAAATGCAAATTTATCTTGAACAGACAGAAAAAATTCAGCACTATTTTTTCATTTCATTTTCGACCATTTCGAGAGGAGGGGGCTGAAATTCCATCAGCCCCCTAACTAATATAACCTGGACTAATATGGTGTTAACGAGAATGGCTATTTTGCTGTATGGCAGAAGAAAAAATTACAGATTTATCTTTAAAAAGTAAGAAAAAAACACTTTTTCATTTAATTTTTTGACTATTTCGGGAGGAGTAGGGGGGGGGCTATAACCCCGTCAGCCCCCCTTTCTCTTCTTTGTTGTCAATGTGGACTAATATGGGACTAATGAGAATGGTTTGTCCGCTGTATAATGGAAAAAAATTAAAAAAATTTCCATAAAAGAAAGACGAAAAATCAGCACCTTTCTATATCACTTTCGAAAATTTCGGGGGGGGCTGTAGCCCCATCAGCCCCCCCCCCCCTTGGGTACGCCACTGGGGGAGGCATCAACGTAAAAATGAAACAGAAAAATGATTTTTAGGCTCTTTTCCTGCCATTAGGAAGTCGATCAAATAACTCTTATTATTATTATTAAATTTGCAGTTGATAAAGTTATTCTTTCCGAATAAAAAATAAAATAAACAAATTTCTATATTTATTTATTAATCTTTTATAATGTTTTGGTATTAGCGTTGAATAAAACCAATAAGTTTTCTGTTAGTTGGAATGGTCCTGGCACAGTGGAAAAGAAAGTTTCGGAATCAAATTATATAGTAAATTTACCTCATCGTAGAACGCCTTCTCAAATTTATCACGTAAATTTACTCAAACCCTACCTTCAAAGAGAACAGTTAGTGAATTTAGTCATGGAAGGGCATTATGAGCCCAATGGAAACGAATGCGATTTAGAGATTCCGCAATTAACTAGCACCCCGGAAGAATACGATTTCCAAAAAATAGTGACAGACAGTGCTTTAGGAGCAAGGTGCTCGTCAGACCAGATAACGGAGTTGGCTGAAGTTTTATGTGGAAGGAGGGATGTTTTCTCTAACGACCCGGGAAAAACCGATTTAATTGAGCATGACATAGAGTTGATTAGCAATGTACCCGTAAGGCTTCGCTCTTATCGAAATTTACTAAGACAAACGGAAATTTTAAAAGCAGAGATAAAGCGAATGCTAGAATCAGGAGTGATAATTGAGGGTGAGTCGGAATATAATTCTCCTATGATACTTGTAGAAGCCCCGGGGCGAGATCCTCGTCCTTGCATTGATTATCGGAAAATTAACGCAACAACCCGTCCCGAAGTGTTTCCTTTACCTAACATAGAAGAGAGAGTCGAACGAGTGGCAAGGGCCAATTACATAACTACCTTGGATTTGACGAAGGGTTATTGGCAGATCCCTATGACGCCGAAAGCTCAGAAAATAGCAGCTTTCGTGACTAGTTGGGGCTCATTTCTTCCGATCATGATGCCATTTGGGTTGATAGGAGCGAGCTATAGATTTTCAAAATTTATGAGTACGTTACTTAGAGGCCTGGAAGATTTTTGTCTCCCATACTTAGACGATATGGCCATATTTTCCGATGATTGGAATGACCATATGAGACATCTAGGAATAGTTTTAGATCGAATCAAGGAAGCCAAAATAAAAGTAAAATTATCTAAGTGCAAATTTGCGCAGCGTACGGTCAAATATTTGGTGCAGAGTCTAAAATACAAGCGATAACGGAATTTCCAGCACCTAAATCGAAAACTGAAATACGCCGTTTTTTAGGAATGTCGGGGTACTATTCTAGATATATTAGAAATTATGTCACGATAATAGAACCTTTGACGAGGGCTTTGAAAGGGAAAGAACGTAGGCTAAAATTAGTTGGACTCCAGAGATGGAAGGGAAGGAGCATTCCTCACTTTAAAAAGGAAATTGACCGAAAACCCGGTTTTAAATACGCCAAATTATGCAGAGGAATTCATCCTTCAGAGTGACGCATCTGACCGTGGTATAGGAATTATAATGGCCCAACGCGTAAATGGTGAAGAACACCCAGTCATATACCTCAGTAGGAAATTCACTCCTCCAGAGCGAAAGTTTTCTGCGAGCGAGAAAGAATGTGCTGCTATAATATATGCGATAAAAAAATTAAGGCATTATTTAGACGGCCAGAAGTTTAGTATCGAGACAGACCACAACCCTCTAATTTGGCTTCAAAAGAACGCTGGAAATAATCCGCGACTAATCCGTTGGTCCTTGATACTTCAGCCTTATCATTATACAATCAGGCACCGTCCGGGGAAAGAAATAGTGCATGTCGATTGCTTAAGTAGGGCGGAATAAATTTAGGAAAATTGTATATAATTCTCAAAAAAATTGCTTGCATCATAAGGTATAAATAATTTTTATTTTGTATATATTGTTGTAATTGTCATAATAATGTTCCTGGAAAAGAGTGTAAATTTATGTGTTTTTGTTGTATTTTAAAAAAAAATGAATGGTGAACCTCTGTGGTGAACAAATTTTAAGTGCAACACTGACTTCACTATAGATTTTCCAGCTACGTGAAAAATCTCTCTTGGAGGGGGGATTGCTGTAAGAACTTTACTAATTGCGCCTAAAGACTAATTATTCACGAACTATTATTCGAGAGAAGATTCCTCTGGAAGGATCTTCTAAACTTTCCCACGCTAAATCTCATCGGTCATTTCTGAACAAAGCCATGGCGTCGTCAAGGCTAGAAATATCAATGGAGAAGACAGTACAATTTCGTTCCGGCACGAACTTAACATTCCATTGAATTGCAGAGAGAGCAGGAGTTTCAGCCTTCCAGTAAAAGAGCGGTGGCAACGGCTAAGGAGGAGAAAAGACTAGTTCTCCTAGAACCGGGAGCTTCAGCCTTCGAGAATTAAGCGGTGGCAACGGCCAAGAGGGAAAAGACTGGTTTCCCTAGAACCGGGAGCTTCAGCCTTCGAGAAAAGTGAGGTGGCAACACGGAAGGAGAGAAGAGGGAGAAGGACTTGGGAAGCGGCAGAGTGAGGACGCTTACGAGGACAGGTCTTGCTAGGCTTGGTGGTGGATATCGAAGTGAGGAGAGATAGATGATCGTCCCGATCAGTCCTCTTTCAGAATGAAGCACTATATCTATGGAAGCATCCCGTTAATTGAACTTTTTGTCCTGTTTAGAATTGACTAGAACCCAAGAATAATATTACTTAAGTTGTAAATACTCTTTATTAACCTAGAAATTGATGTAAATAAAGGACTTAGAAAAAAGAAACACTACGCTACCATTTCCTCTTGTCCAGTGATATCTAAGTCCCTACACCCTCTTTCTAAACGTCTAATAATGTCTAGCTTCTGAATTATGGTTAAAACAACTCGTTTCCTTTTATTAGGATTTGACTGATCTGCCATTTTTTAATTTGACAAAAAATAGGACAGAACACGATTAATAAAGGTTGAGAGCAATTTACTAGGCTAGCTGATTAAGCACAAGCGAATGGCAGTAAAAATGTGCCAAAACGAAAAAAAAAGCATCAGCGTGATTTAAGTCAAATTCTAATTGGTCAAACTGAATGTGTAGACCCAAATGGGCGGGATAGATGGAAAGTTCTACAGACAGATGGAATTTTCTAGTAACTCCAGGGAGGGAGGGGGGTACTGTGCATCTGGGGGAAAAATACGATATCTAAAATGACCATATCCCATCCCAGTTCTTAGAAAACAGTTTTCCTTCATGCTCCTGGCTGCCTCACATAGCAGTTCAGTTTTCGGAAAAGATGTAGCTTTCTACTGTTTATCACGCCTTCCCCCCCTCCCCATCTAGTTTCGCCAAGTGCAGAAAAGAAAGATCAAGCCTCTCTTCTCTTGTCTTCATTTTCCACCCCCTTCCTTCTCTCTTTCGGAAGGAAAAACAGCCGGCGCGGCGGACTATCGCGTACTATGACGCAACATGAAGTTATTCTGCGCTAACGAGCTATAGACAGTTCTTTATGCTATTTTATTATTTTATAATGTTCACTGTTATGAACATTCTCACAGATCTGTTTTACGCTGAATTAATCGCTGAGATAATTTGAGAATGCTAACAATAAATTTCCTAAAATAGTAGTAAAAATTTTTGAACTGTTTATGGGGGAATAAAATAAACGATTTCTCCGAATTTTTCCGGTTAGTTGAGCTTTCCGGTTACTTGAATGCCGGATAACAGAGCTTTTACTGTATTATAGGACTGTTTATTTCTTTAGTTATACATGCACAAATTATAACATTCCATTAAAAGTTGCAATAGGGGTACCATACTCGAACACTTTGAAAAATAAACACACAGGTTAAAGAGGATAGGAATACATTTTGTTTTAAACAATTCATTTTGAATGATGGTTTTATCCTTTTTGGAGAATTGTATGGTAACAGTTTTTTATATACAGGGTGAATGATAAGTAAATATTATTTAATTGAATAGCATTAATTAGACAAAATTTGAAAATATTATGTATTTTTCTTTTCAGTATAGTATTATATTAATACTTAGTAATTGTCTACTTAATTGAATACAATTTTTAGTAGAATGTTATATGAATACTTAGTAAATATTATTTAATTGGATACAATTACTTAAACAAAGTTTGAAATGTGTTATATTTTTTTCTTTTTAGTATAATATTATATGGATACTTAGTAATTGTTTACTTAATTGAATACAATTTTTAGTAAAATGTTATATGAATACTTAGTAAATATTATTTAATTGAACACTATTACTTAGACAAAATTTGAAATATTATATATATTTTTTCTTTTAGTATAATAGTATGTGAATACTCAGTAAATATTATTTAATTGTGCACCATTACTTAGAGGAAATTTGAAATATTATATATTTTTCTTTTTTTAGTATAGTATTATATGAATACTTAGTAAATGTTTACTTAATTGAATACAATCTTTAGTAAAATGTTACATGAATACTTACTAAATATGGTTTAATTGGATACAATTACTTAGATAAAATTTGAAATATTATACATTTTCTTTTTCTTTTTAGTATAATATTATGTGAATACTTAATGATTATTTACTTAATTGAATACAATTTCTTAGACAAAATTTGAAATACTAGCCATCCTGGGCGACCAGTTTGGTCTCCCTTAAAATTTATGTTTGGGGAAACATTTTGTATCATCTTACTTTTATTCATAATTTAATCTGTGGAACAGATGTGTTATTATCCCACCCTCCGCCATCTTGGATTTTTTTGGCGAGAAAACCCCTTTTCCGCCAAGTAGTAAATGTCGCCAAGCACCCGTTTATACGCATGTTTGGCTCAACGAAAATAAAATGTAAATAATAAACAAAATTCGCTAAACTGGCAATCAGTAATCCTTGTATGAGCGCTTCGCGCACATTTAACGGAAAAAAAAACCATCGCCGAATTCAGCATTTCTCGCGATATAGCATTCTCAAAATTCAGCAGTTCTCGTCTTGTAGCAATCTCAAAATGTAAAAAACTCTTAAAACAGCAAAATATACCTAAAAAACGAAACTCGCTAAAGTGGCAATCAGCAATAGTTGTATGAGCGCTAAGCGCTCATTTACCGAAAAAAAAAACATCGCCGAATTCAGCATTTTTCGCATATAGCATTCTCAAAATTCAGTAGTTCTCGTTTTGTAGCAATCTCAAAATGTAAAAAACTCTTAAAGCAACAAACTATACATAAAATTATCAACATACCTTAACAGACATCTGCTTTTTTGAAACCTACAGCACAAAATATAACACCGCCGTCATTTTCCAAAATAGGCTTAATACGCATTGACACGCTATAAACAAACCTCCCTTTCATGTCAAAATTTCCTCATATTTCTTAATTACTTCAGCAAGAGCGTTTAAACGGACTACAGAAACTATAGTCAATGAAATACATCCAATAAATTTAACATAAATATAAAAAGACAGCCATAGAACACGATATCAAAGAGTATCTGGTACAAGAGTCAAACAACCGTCAGCAACGACAGCACGCTCTCGCGTCGTAAAAAAGGGGGTTGTCATAATAAGTTACTAGACGCCAAACGCCGGGGTTGCCAGAGCGATAAAAATCGCCAAATACTCAACATCGCGGAGGGTGGGATAATAACACATCTTAGCCTAATCTGTTTGGACTCTCTTAAATATAATTAATATAATCCCGTAAGCAAATATTAGTTTTTGCTGATTTTCTGTAAGCAAGTAATCCCTATTGGTTCGTAATGAATGTCTACAGGAATTTGGCGGAATATTAGAGATATCGCCAAGTTGGCGTCCCTTTCGGCGACTAATTTTTCTCGCACCCTCTTTATAGTATGGATATGTATAAAATGTTTTTTAATAACCAATGAGTATTTTCTTTTTAGTAAAATATTATATGAATACATAGCAACTAATTTTTTAATTGAATACAATTTCTTAAACAAAATTTGAAATATGAAAATATTATTTAATTGAACATACTTACTTAGATAAAATTTGAAATATTATATATTTTTTTCTTTTTAGTATAATATTATATGAATACTTAGTAAATATTTACTTAATTGAATACAAATTCTTAGACAAAATTTGAAATATTATGTATTTTTCTTTTTCAGTATAGTATTATATGAATACTTAGTAACTATTTACTTAATTGAACACAATTACTTCGACAAAATTTGAAATATTATACATTTTTTTCTTTTTAGTACAATATTAGTTGAATACTTAAACAATATTAGTTGAATACTTAGTAACTATTATTTAATTGCTTATAATTATTTATACATAATTTGAAATGTGGTATGTATTTTGCTTTTTAGTAAGATATTATATGAATACTTAGTAGATATTATACAGTAATTATTATTAAATGTTTTAAAATATTTTGTAATAACTTAAACAAAGTTTGAAATATGATATTTATTTTTTCTTTTTAGTATAGTATTAGTTGAATACTTAGTAACTATTTACCTAATTGAATACAATTGCTGAGACAAAATTTGAAATATTATGTATTTTTCTTTTTCAGTATAGTATTATATGAATACTTAGTAATTGTTTACTTAATTGAATACAATTTTTAGTAGAATATTATATGAATACTTAAGTAAATATTATTTAATTGAATACAATTACTTAAACAAAATTCGAAATATGTTATTATTTTTTTTCTTTTTAGTATAATATTAGCTGAATACTTAGTAACTATTTACTTAATTGAATACAATTTCTTTCATAAAATTTGAAATGTTGGTAGAGCAAAAATAAAGAAGATGTTTCACTTACATACTATTTATTAATCATTTTCAATAGTTATATAAAGGCAAATAATTTTAAAAAGGTGTGGATATTCAAATAAATTTATATGTTTAGACAAAATTTTCATTTATGCATTTTGATATGATGATGTATAAACTCAAAAATCAATTTATATGTTTAGACAAAGTTTTCATTTATGCATTTTGATAAGATGATGTATAAACTCAAAGTCGAGTGAAAGTCATCTACATGTATAGGCAGGTAAACTCACTTTTACAAACTTAATTTATGAAGTTTTCTTAAATATTTTTTTTAAATTTTGATAACTTATTTTGTTTTTAATTTTTTCAAAGTTTTAATTTTTTAATTTTGTAAACTTTTTATTTTTATTTATGTTTTTTAATTTTTTTTATTTAAATTTTTAAATTTTTTTATTTAAATTTTTTTATATTTAATTTATTTTTTTTTTCTATTTTTTTTTCAAAGTTTTAATTTTTAAATTTTATAAAGTTATTTTTTTCTTTTTACATATAAATATTTTTATTAAGTATATATAAATATATATATATTAATCTTATGCTTTTATGTAATATAAAGAGGATACATATTATTAAACTATAACATAATGAAAGTCATATACATGTACAGCCGGGTAAACTTCCTTTTGCAAACTTAATTTATGAAGTTTTTTTAAATAATTTTTTTTAATTTGACAACTTAATTTTTTTAAACTTTTTTTTAAGTTTTTATTTTTTTAAAGTTTTTATTTTTAAATTTTGTAAACTTTTTAATTTTGAAAAACTTTTTTAAGTTTCTTATTTTTAAAAGTATTAAGATTATTAGTTTTTTATATTTTAAACTTCTGCTATGTAGATGATCTGTTAGTTCGTTTTAATTAATTTTCATGGTTTAGTAAATTAAGTATTTAATTTAAAATTACTATTTATCGCCAAATTTATAGCCAAATTTAATACAGTATAGTAATATAGCATTCAAAATTTATTGATATATTATCTGTATTTTTAAAATACAGACGATCTATTAGTTCATTTAAATTAATTTTCCTGGTTTAGTAGTTCAAGTATTTAATTTAAAATTACCATTTATCGTCAAATTTGATACAGGATAGTAGTATAGCATTCAGAATTTATTGATATATTAAAATTATTATATGTACTTTAAAAATGTAGATGATGTGTTAGTTGAATTTTATGTTGTTTAATATATTTTTTCTGTATGCATAAGATTTTTAGAAAGTTTCATTAATATTTTTATGTTGTTATAAAATTACATTAAGATTCAAATTATCTTAATCAGGTAATTCCTCTTAGTTAATTTTCATGTCTTACTAGTTCATCTATTTAATTTAAAATTATTGTTTATTGATAAATTAATAGTTATATAGCATACTTAAGTATGCTAAATAAAAAAAAATAATTACATTGCATACATACAATTGTATGTATGCAATTTTTAAGAATTTTCACTTGAATTGGTAGTATATAATTCAATGTATACAGTATTTGTTATTGATATACAAGGAAATCATGACTCTATAATGCATGTTTTGAATAACAGTTCTAAAGTAAAATTATTTCTGTATGAATAAAGTATTTTTTAATCGTTAATTTATAAAAGTCATTAGTATTAGACTTTGGTAAAGACTTTTTAATAATATCAATTGCATATGTTAACACATTTGTGATAGAAATTTAATTAAATCAAGAATAAATTGCAAGGCTTTGGGTTTAATGATCTTTAAAATAAACTGATGTATACTTCATAAAGAACTTATTTACAAAAACATGCAAAATGGTTTGCAATCAAAAATTAAGTTATTTAAAATAAGAGATATTTCTTCGATGCTTATAAAACTTTTACTTTGAAAAAAATATCAGGGTTAGTGACTAAATAATATATTTAAATTACAGTAGTGTGTTAAAAAGTAATGTACATAATTAATTTAATTGGAATGTTAACAAATCTCCTTTCTTAAAATTTGTGTACTTGTGAAATAATCTCCCTTAAAATCAATGAGTATCATTATTTACATAATAGTTAGTTTTTGTTGAAAAGGCTGATTACTTATCGAATGTTTGCGAAAGATAATGTTTAAAAGCATGCAAGTAAACGTTAAAGACGCAGTCTGGGCATTGGATAGCATATCAGTTATTAAAAAAAGTGACTTTTGAACCCCTAAAAATTTAGCCCCCTACATACTTCCTTTTCGAAAAGACATAGCCGAAAATTAAAAAAATAATAAAAACTATCAGAATTTTAAATGTTGTGATGCAATTATAACTCCCGTTAAGTTAAATTAATATTAAACGAAAGCATAATAAAATGATAAGTATTTAGAAAAGATAGTATTCAAACGAACTGTGCTCAGAACCCGGTTACGAATTCGTAGGACTCAAATCAAAAATGTATTCTCTAAAGTCATCTATCGAAGAGAAGAAACGAGCGAAGGGTGTATCTACACACGTCGTCCAGAACAAGCTTGAACATAAAGATTACGTCGACTGCCTTATGACGAGGAAAAGTAGTTATGCCATTAATCGAAAATTTTTGCAAGAGCAAATAAGAAATGCCTTTCTCCGTTCGACGACAAAAGATTTCTGTTGTCGGACGGGATTTCAAGTTTAGCATACGGTCACAAGGACATCCCCAAGCACAGGCTGCAGGATGATTAAGAAAGAAGGTTTTTTAAAAATTAATTTTACATAATTTATGTATTCATATGAAGAATTTATACTAATTGAAAATGCAGATTTTTTTTTTTGACACAATGTGGGCTATAGCGAGTGGATTTGTCTCCATGATACCCCTGCTTTCGAGCAGCTAATACGGCATATGTTACTTTTTAAAATATATGTCGGGGGACCCATAGCTAGTGTCAAAAAACATGCGTTTTTTCTTTTTTCAGGTTGGATAGCAGAGAAGGAAGAAGCGGGCTGTCAGAAGACACTTTCTATAATTTTCATCTAAACTAATACCACCCTACTATAGCAATATCTTTCCACACTTTACTCTTATCTCACTATCAGATTATCCTATCCTATCTCCTCTCCTAACACTCTTCTCAAACCCTCTCGTACTATAGTACGATTTCCTCCTCCACACTCCACCCTCCGTCCCAATCGAACTCTCTTTTCCCCACTACTATTGTGTTTGTAAACATGGGGAAATTTTTGTTATTGAGAATAGACGTCGAATAAAAATAATAGAACAATACAAATCGTGGTATCAAATTCGAAAGACACATCAATCAAACAAAAGACATATCAATCAAACAGACGCATCCATTTTCATAAAAAAAACCCTGATTATATAAGTTGGTTGCAACTTTTCAAATAGGTGACAGAGTTTCTATGCGAAACTCTTAAACTATATGAAAGCGAAGCCATTAATGGATTTTCTATTGAAATTCAAGTTTGTGTTCTTTATTTTCAAAGATAAGTTATGCGTAATTCTTTTATATTTCCAATGTATATCAATTTCAGCCCAAATTCTGAGTTTCAGCGAACTTTCGTCTTCGGTGAAAATATTGCCGCATATTCGGCCAGGACTAAAACTCATTGTATTCCAAAAATCTTGCTTCTTCCTTTGGAATTTTCAACATTGCTCATCCTATCAACTTCATGGTTTATAATTAACAGTTATCACCGACTCGAGATAAGTGTAAATTATAAGCAATGCATATATTACTTAACTTTAAAAAACATTAAAATGTGCAGATATAACTGTAGTAGAAAATTTGTAGTTTGAATACTGTAGAAGTGCTTCAAACGCACTCTAAGAAATGTATAACAGTGCTTAATTTCTAACAAAAAAAGTACCGGAGCCATAATCTTCTGCAGTATTAAAACTATAGCATGCCTTCCCCCCGCCATCACTCCAATTCGCAGTTTTGTATTTCATACATTATTTGCCTTGCCAAATTTAAATCTTTTTTTATACTCATATCTACCTGCATATACTTAACTGTCAGCTATTCCACTTTTTAGTTTATCACTCCTTCCGAATAGAAATCTTTGCTTAATTTTAATGTTAATTAATTGCAAAATTATGCAATTCACTAAGGTAAGGATTATGATACGGAAATAGTATTAACTCAAAAAAGGAACTGTTCACAGCTATGCACATATGTATTATATATATATATATATATATATAATGAATGAACAACTAGCAAAAACATTTATAAGAAAAATTTTCAGAAAATCTTACGTGCTGTTTTATCTCTGGTCTCTATTTGTGTGACACACTAGATCACATATAAGTCTTTTCATAGAAAAGAATGCAGAAACTTAAATATGGAAGGTAAAGGAAAGGCTAATTTTGGCTTTGGTTTTTCGGAATCACTTTTGCACTGGGCTCCAGAGCCCTGTATTTAAGAGCTCCGGTGAACTCCAACCAATATTTAAATATTTACTAGAAACAGAGAAGTACTGGAGCTGAGTTCCGGTGGGCTCCGGTGCAAATTAAGCCCTGGTGTAGAATAAAAGTAGAGAATAAAACAGCTAATGACCATTTTGAAAAGTCATTATAAAATGTTAAATGAGATATGTTTACCTAAAAACATTTTTTAATTAAATGACATTCTAAAAATAAAATGAGACAGAATTCTTTATACTTTCAAAATATATTTTTCGTTAAAAAGAACCCTTTTTACTATTTAGTTATTTGTTTGATTACTGTTTTAAATCAATTACTTATTCTACAGGTTGACCGAATATTCAGTTTTGTTTTCGGCCCAAAATCTTATTTCTGCGAATATTCGGCAGATACTGAAACACTCTGTATTTCTAAAATTGTATTTCTTTCTTCGGGAATTTTAAATATTACTCATCTAATGGAACTATTTATACAGTAGGCTCTCTAAAATCCACAAATGCCTAAAATATGCACATCATCACACATGTAAACAATGAAACTTTCAGTTCAGATGCAGGGGCAAAATGATGGAATTTTTTAGTTTTGTATCATTCCTTATGTATTTTAATATGAAATTCTCGATAATATGACTGATCTCGAGGTTTTGTCATGAAGAAAGTATAAATTTATTACTGAAAAAAAATCAAAATATTGCTGATATCACTGGAAATTGCAATCTTTTTTCCAAATATGTGTATTAATTAAGCTTTTTTGGTTATTAAGACATTCTAAATCTGATATAAAACTTCCTTACTTCGAATTTGATGTGAATTAATTAGGATACCTTTATGAAGAAAGTTTCATTGAATAATTTAAGGAAAATGTATCTCATCTTTATTATGAATATTTAATTACACATTAATTATTTACTTGACCTTTACTTTTAATAATTAAATCATTTTTTAAATTATCTTACTTTTTATCATTTTAGTTTTTTACATAATTATTTTAATATTTTACTGTAATGCGAGCATTCATTATAAATTTGATTGCATATTACATTTAAATTATTGTTTAAAAAATGTAAACAAAGCAATGACCAGGAATCAACACAACCCCTGGTTCCAAGCTGTGCAGATTTGAGAGAGTCTATTATAATCATCAGTAATCACTAACTCAAGACATGAGTCCAAATTATGAACAATGCTTATATATCTAAACTTTGAAAACGTTTTCCACGTGCTTATTAAAATTTACAGACTTAACTGTGATAGAATATTTTTTTTAATACAGCAGAAGTGCTTCGAGCGTGCCTTAAGAAAGGTGCAGAATAAAAGCAGAGAATAAAACACTTGAAGATTATTGACAAAAGCCATTATAAAGGCTAATAGGGTTTATAGCAAAATATTTTTGGCATTAAGGCTTAAGAAAAGTATTTTTCTTCGTTAAACATCTATGGGGGAACTTTCTGACACATTCATTTTTACATGTAGACTAACAGATCACCTGGCCTGATTCTGCCAAGAAATTTTGAAACTTGATCCGACCCCAATCTAATTTTATTTGGTGTAAAAATAAAACTGTAAAAGTTCCTAATGATTTATAGTTTTCAATAAACAGAAATAATGATGTCATAAATTTTTGGTGAGAAAAGGTAGTCAAATCATTTTCTCTCTCTGCTGGTTATGCAAGAAAAAAAAAAACAAAAAAAAAACTTTATAAAAATCGACAATTAAAAATGAAATTAAATAAATAAACTAATCTGAAAATTTCGGCTGGTCGATTTTAGGGCACACAACCAAATTACTTACATCTTATCAATGAAAGAACAGTATCTTTCTAACAACAGACAACAAGAGTTCAATGTAATAACTCAACCCTGAAAAAATCTCTCTATGGAAGTTTCTTTCAAAATTCGGAAATTTCTCTTTTCTTAAAGTTTTTAAAAATTCACATAAGTTTAAATTAATATTTTTAATAATAAGTTTAAATTAAGTTTTTATTAACATTTTTTTAATTTTTTCATTACTGAAGATTTTCTCCATACAGCGACATAAAATATCACACTGAACGATTAAGGTATCAAGAAGATTTAGGTTGATAAAAAGCAATGTCCTAATTTTCGACGAAAGGGAGACTTTAAAAAATCGCAAAAAATTCAAAAATAGCTTTATGAATTCTGAATAAATTTTATCAGAAACGGGATAAAATTTACTAGATTGGGTTAAAAGATAAAATTTTGAGTGCATTTATGAGTGGATCAAAATAGTTGGTTGAACTTGGAAAATCGAGAAATATGCAATTTTTTCCATTCAATATATAAAAAAAATTAAATCTGTGTTTCTTGTACATTTGTTCCTGTGTTTTGTCTATTCTGCACAAAATATTCAGACTGCTATGCGTAATAGATTTCTATAGTCTTCACCAACAAACTAACAAACAGATAAACACAGAGACAAAAACTTAATTTTATTAGTATAAAAGAATGAAATTATCAAGAAATGACTACTGAAGTGATTTGGAATCTAATTGCATTTTTAATTTTTCGACAAATTATAATGCATTTTAAGTCATAGGGTATTGTTGTGTCATACTGCTCTACCTATGAAGTCCCAAAATACAGTTCAAAATAACAAACTGGATAATATTTTCTGAAGATTCATTGGTGTAGCCAGGTTTTTGTGTGAATGAGCCGGGGTGCTCAAAATGTTTAAATTGAGTAAAAAAAATTCCTTATATAGTAAACCCTGATAAAACGGTCTCAGATGAGACCGAAAAGTTTTCCTTTTTAGACAGGTTTCAGTCTTCTACTGTATATACGAGGGGGTATCAGTAAGTTTTTGCCCTCACATAGAAATGATTGAGTAAAATTTATGAAATTGCTACATTGTATTAGTCCTTTTCTATATAGTCACCGTGCACAGTACCTAACACATATCTGCAAATGGTATTTCAAAAAGATGGGGGGGGGATGTATTCCAGGTGGCGCGATAGTAAACTCAAAAGGGGGCATTTTTCTAACTTTTGCCGACCTCCACACATGTGACATTTGTTGGAAAGGTCTGTGACCACTTATTCATGTTATACACATCCTGAGCCCCCCCCCCCCCAAGTTTTCCCTCTGGGGGGGCACTTTTCTAAATTTTGCGGGCACCATTCATGCTCCCCGGAGCAAATTTGGAAGGGCATAATCAGAATAAATGGGCACAGGCCTTTCCAACAATATGTCACATGTGGGGGTTGGCAAAAATTAAAAAAATGCCCTCCTTTGGGTCTACTATCGCGCCTCCTGGAATACATCCTCCCCCCTCTTTTTGAAATACCGTTTGCAGAAATGTGTTACTGTACACGGTAACTATATAGAAAAGGACTAATGGGAATGTCCATTGTTACTCTTGTGACTATTAGAGCAAATTTTCACAAATACTTCCAATTATTTTATTACAAAATATAATTAGAACAAAAATTGATATAACCAGTTAAATACAATTACGTTCCACTCGCATAAAATATATCTAATTTGTTACAAAAAGCATTTCCCTTGTCTATATAATCAATCAAAATTTTGTTACTCTTGTGACCAGAGCGTCACAAGAGTCATTTATTGTGTGAGTGCAAAAGTTCTACCCGTTTTTTAGTGAAAATAGAAAGGCGGAGAACACATAAAGTTAAGCACCTAGGAATTCACGTGAGCACCATCACTATGTATGACATCTTGCCATCTGTCTGGCAGTAAGTGAATCCCACGCCGATAAAACTGCTCTGTTTTAGAACCAAAATACTGCTCTGTAATGCTGTTTTTACAGTCTCCACATCATAGGAGGTTCGGAGAGCGAAGGCGTTGTGTATCGATAAAAAAAGGGAATGAATCGAAGGTGCAAGCTCGGGGTTATACGCTTCATGAGGTAAAACTTTCCAACCAAGGTCCAGGAATTTTTGCCGAGTCCTTAAAACAACATGAGGCCTGGCTTTATCATGATGAAAGAGAAACCCTCTCTAATTGATGAGTGCTGACCACGTAGATGTTGGCTTTGCTCACAGTATGCCCAATCGTTGGCAGTAGAGGTCTGCATTTATCGTTTGGTTCATTGCATGGATCTCCTAGTTGATTATTCGCTTGGCATCCCACCCGACACTGAGCAAAACATTTTTGGGATGTTTAGGTCGATGGAATATGCTCTGTATCATCGGCACACGGTCCTTTGACACTTCACATTACGGTACCGTATTCGCTTCTCATCATCCATTACAATTTGGTTCAAAAATGGTTCTTTTCTGTTACAGGAAAGCAAAGAAACACAGGTGCTGATCCTCTCTTCTAACAAAACCTTACTGTTGCCTTACTGTAAGCTGGTGTGGTACCCACTGACAGGGGCGCCATTTGAGGGGGGCTGGGGGGGGCTATAGCCCCCCCCCCCAAGGAATTTGATATTTCAGAAAATTTATCAACCATCAAATGTAGGACGCACCGAATAGGGATTTTGGCTGAATACCGAATATTAGGCCTGCAGGTAAACTGAATACCGAATATTCGGCCAGCCGAATAGTAACTGTTAAGCTGAATACCGAATATTCGGCTGGCCAAATACTTTTATATCTCAGTGCTTAACGTTAAAAAGTTAAATTTTAATTAATTTTTCAGCAGTGAAATTACGCTTGAAATTATTGAATATTAAAGACGTGAATTATCACATTGCTAACAAAGCGTAAACCAACTTAGTGAAAAATGATGTCCAAGCCGGGAATTGAACCCGGGTGCCTGGAATAGATCTCCAGTGCTCTACCACTAAGCCACAAGGACGATGCCCAGCTTGGCATCTCTCACTTATATAAGTTGGTAAGGCTGCTACCGCAGCACTAGATGGAAAAGTCTTCATGAGCACACAATCCAGCGGCGTAACATGAGACGCAAATGAACCCAGCATCGGAGAATATACAATTTTAATTAATTTTTCAACTACTTTTCAGCAGTGAAATTACGCTTGAAATTATTGAACAGTAAAGATGTGAATTATCACATTGCTAACAAAGCGTAAACCAACTTAGTGAAAAATGATGTCCAAGCCGGGAATCGAACCCGGGCCCCTGGAATAGATCTCCAGTGCTCTACCACTACGCCACATGGACGATGCTCAGCTTGGCATCTCTCACTTATATAAGTTGGTAAGGCTGCTACCTGGAAAAGTCTTCATGAGCACACAATCCAGCGGCGTAACATGAGACGCAAATGAACCCAGCATCGGTGAATATACAATTTTAATTAATTTTTCAACTACTTTTCAGCAGTGCAATTACGCTTGAAATTATTGAATATTAAAGACGCGAATTATCACATTGCTAACAAAGCGTAAACCAACTTAGTGAAAAAGTGTGGTAGAGCACTGGAGATCTATTCCAGGGGCCCGGGTTCGATTTCCGGCTTGGACATTTTTCACTAGGTTGGTTCACGCTTTGTTAGCAATGTGATTCATGTCTTTAATATTCAATAATTTCAAGCGTAATTTCACTGCTGAAAAGTAGTTGAAAAATTAATTAAAATTGTATATTCACCGATGCTGGGCTCATTTACATCTCATGTTACGCCGCTGGATTGTGTGCTCATGAAGACTTTTCCATCTAGTTTCTTGGTAGCAGCCTTACCAACTTATATAAGTGAGAGATGCCAAGCTGGGCATCGTCCTTGTGGCTTAGTGGTAGAGCACTGGAGATGTCCAGGGGCCCGGGTTCGATTCCCGGCTTGGACATTTTTCACTAAGTTGGTTTACGCTTTGCTAGCAATGTGATAATTCACGTCTTTAATAATAAGTTAAATTTTAAACAATTTTTTATAATATTTAGCACAGATACTTCCATTTTGACAAACACGAATATTTTTATTAGTAAATTTTGTACTAAAATAAGTATGTTTTGAGTTATTATTTAAGAAGAGGATGGTTTAAGAAAATTTTAAATAATAAAATATAAATTCCATGACTTCAGTTAATTCAAACAAATGGAAAGAATTCTCTCATATTGAACAAGAAGTAACTTATCATTCCACTTCTTTCATCAAAAATGAAAGGTGTACAAGCCGTAACAGAATTTTCGTTTATGGCTGTATAAAAATGAAGATATTTTAGCGAAATTTGCATCACATTAATTTGCTTGTACAGAATGTGCTGATATCCTTGGAAAAGACTGGATTTTGGCCAGTGGTACTAGCTGTATTTTTAATAAAATAATGTCTAGCTCAGTGCTGTTTAGAAATGAACGGTTGCTATTTCTAGCACTTCTCGTCATGTTATCATATTTCACAGAAATTAAAGTAACTCTGTTGACAATATAGTTACAATACCTTCATTATTGTTAAAGTAACAAAAGAAAATTAAAGTTTGACTTGGAGATACACTGTATTTCTGACTGAATAAGTGAATTGCGATCCTGATTTACTGGACAAAAAATTACCTGTTTTGATGCTTATTATTACCCCTGAAATTTTCTTCCATTTTTTTTAGAAACACCCTGTTTGCGAAAAAGCAAGAAACGGATTATTTACCAGACAATGCTCAGTAACTTGCATTTCCACATTTATTAATTCTCATGAACAAATGACATGTCATTAATGGTTAATTTTTTTTAAGTGACAGTTTTAAAACAACAAATAAATAATATAAAATCATTCTCTTTTATTTAAATATTCTAATCGTTCTGAATATCTTTATTAATTGACAGTTAAAAGTAGAAGTTGTGTAACGTTTAAAAAAATATTTTTAAGAAGTTTTTTAAGTATTCGGCAAACCGAATAGTTTGATATTCGGCCTAACAGAATATTCGGTAGTATGGCCGAATAGATACCGAATATTCGGTGCATCCCTAATCAAATGTCAGACTCAAACAAATATTAGAAAATTGCTCAAACTCTAAAATAACTTATCAGATTTTATTGCAATAAAAACATATACATTAGATAAATGCTTATGCATAGACATTAATAATTATCAAAAAAGCCTTACTATTCGAACTCCCTCAAGTTGAGACATATATCTTTAATAGGTGAGACGTATATACTTTGGTTAATTTTAAAATACATGTGAGAATTATTTTTATCAGTTGCTTCTCGGATCACTCTCGTGTGCAAATTGATCATGGGAAAACTCGTCAAAATCATTGACACAACAATCACAATGATTTTCTTCTAGCCAATTCTCAAATAAGCACAAAGAAAATAATAACATTTAAATCCCACTGATGACGGTCTTGTGATGACAGAAAATGTTCTGGGTTTTTCTAATGTATTTTAAATAATTTTAAATTATATGTATGCGCATGAAAGTAATTCTTGTGCATTTATTTGTGCTTTTTATATGAATATTAATTATAAATTTTACCTTTTTTGTAGAAAAATGAAGATATATAATAGTATTCATTAATGTTCAAATATGTAGTTTTTTTTATCTGAAAAATATTCAGAATTTCTTTGAAAAATCGGATTAACATGAAACCATCTCATAGTAGTGAAAACACAATCCGAAAAAGTTAAGCTTTACCTTCACTTGCAGAAAATCACTAACGAAAATTTTCTTATACTTACAGATCACAAAATTTTCAAATTTCGTGACCTATTCATGACGTTCGTTGGCTGATTGAATTTCATGATTTTTTTTGCGATCATCTGCCGAAATTTGCGATTTTTTCCACGATCGATTCACGGAATTCACGATTTTTTTCTGAAAGCGTTATACGAAATAGATTTTTTTCGCGCAAGCACTTGCCGAAATTCACAATATTTTTCCGCGACCAACTGATGAAATTCGATATTTGTTTTCGGGATTTTTTTGACAAAATTCACGATTCCTTATCACTAACATTTATTGAAATTCGTGATTTTGTTACTGCCACCGACTAATAATATTTGTGATTTTTTTGCGCGAGAGTTAGACAAAATTTTGGACCTTATTACGCAATCGTTTGACGAATTTCTCCTCGATTTTATTGCGCGATTGTTCGACTAAATTTTCGTGATTTTTTGCGCAATCTTTTGACGAATTTCGCGTTTTTTTCGCAATCCTTTTACGAAATTCGCGATTTTTTTCTCAATCCATTTACGAAATTCAAGATTTCTGTTTGTGTGATCATTTGATGAAATCTGTATTTCTTTTCGCGATCTCTGATGAAATTAGCGATATTTTCTACGGTCGTTTAAAGAAATTAGCGATTTTTTAAGCGACTATTTTGAGACTTTTTTTTCAAAATTTCCAAGATTCGCGATTTTTTTCTGCGGCCCATTGACGAATTGATTTTGCGGATTTTGAAAGAAAGAAAAATTGCGGACTTTCACGAAAATTAAAAAAAGAATTGTGGGATAATCACATGCTTGTAAAAGAAGTTATGGAGACAAAATCACATAGAGCATGTTTTATTGTGCGCGATTTTTTTCCTGTGTGATTTGTGCAGTTCTGCAAATTGCGCAATTTTCCACGTTCCCTGTTCCTCAAAGAAAAATTTTCCTTGTCCTTCGTCAGGAAATTCATGAAATGGCGAACCCTTTCAATAAAATTTCGAAAGGGGCTAGAAAAAAGATCCATTTAAACAGGTGTGTAAATTTGCGTCTTAGCAAGTATAATTGTGTGATGTTTTTTCAACGAAATTTGACTTTTTCCCCTTCTAGAAAGAAATCTGTTATAGACATGTTTCGTTTTCACAAGTTTTACTCTAATACATCTCTTTTGAGAGCTATACTATGGAGCAGATGGTTTAACAGTCAGTGAGGATACCTACAAAAATGAAACCTGTCTATAATAGAATCCTGTCTAAAAAGAAAAAAAAATCATGCCCAATATATCAAAATTTTACCTTCTAAGACGGAAACCTATCTAAAACGAAATATGTTTTAGGTTCTGAGTTTCCGTATTCGAAGTTTTTACTGTTATTGTTAGCATAAGTCAGTAAACGTTTCTCGTGCGGCAGGGGGGGTAGACCTCCCCTGTATCCTACCCTTAGCTATATAGCATCCCTCAAAAAATGTTTGCCCCCCCCAAGAAAGTTCTGAAACGGCGCCCCTGGAGCTTGGTAATGAAGCCAAGCGCATGCAACAGTCTTTCTACTGTTGTTCTGTGTTCCGAGAACGTTTCCGCTAATTTTTCGACTGTTGGATGAGGGAATTTGTTATGGCTGTGTCCAGATCCTCGTCCGAAACCACTGATGAGCGTCCAGAACGGGAATGCTTTTTACAGCTCCTATCTCCGTCCCGGAATTTCCTAAACTAACGGCAACAGTTGCTACCATCCATGGCACCATCGGCATACACTTGACAAATTCTGCGGCTGCTGTAACGGCTCTATCATACTCTCACAGTAAACTATGTCTGGTGTGGTCTTTCTTGCTCGCCATGTTATTTCATGTTCGGCATAAGTTCTTCTGACAAACGTTATGCCTTATGCATACTCTACTGCTCTACGCGTTATTGGACACTTTCATGCCCTCGAAACATCATCTGTAACGTCCGTACTCCACTTGACATTTACATATCTTCAAAACGGGTAGAACTTTTGCACTCACCCAATAATATTTACAATATACATAAGTAAAATGCTTTTTGTTAATAATTAGATATATGTTTGTGTGTGGAACACAGTGGTATTTAGCTGGTTATATCAATTTTTTATCTTAATTATATTTTGTAGTTAAAATAATTGGAATCCTATATGAAAATTTGCTCTAATTATCACAAGAGTAACGAATGGACGTTCCCTAATACAATGTAGCCATTTCATAAATTTTACTCAATTATTTCTATGTGAGGGCAAAAACTTATTGATACCCCCTCGTATAAAATGCAAATGGAAATTTCATTTCAGCTGTTTTTAACCTGACTTCTCTGAATGGATTTTCATGCGACTTGCACTGTTATGTAAGTAATTTTCCGTGGACCATTTTAGTATAAAAAATATCGTTCCACGTTGCTTATCTATAGGTATAGGGGTAAAGATCTATAATAAGATGAACACGATTATGAAAGATTTGCCTTTAAAAAAAAGATTCTTCTGAATAGATTTCGTTTGAACTTGCGTTGTTAGTTAGATAACACAGGTCTGCAACCAAAAAACTACATAAGTTTTATTGCCTGTTTCTTACAGGTTTTAACTTACTGAAGCCGGTAAAAATATTAGTTTGAAAACTCCATCACGTTAGGTTTTCTTGTGAAACTCGTGTTTTAAGTTTAATGAAGCTTAAAAATTTTCCTTTTAATCTGAAATCTGGTATTCTATTCTTAAGTAAAAATACCATAACCAATAATGATTCCATATATTAGTTTAATATTTCTAAGAGTGACACTCAAGAAAAATACAAATAGAAAATGCCAGGAATTTGAGGTACGAACAAAAACTGTTGCACACAGACATAAGCGTCTACCACGATTCACACAACATCTACTGAAATGTAAGGTGTAAGTAAGGTGGAAAGTATAACTTGGAACACAGTTACTTTTAATAAAATATTAATTTTTTTCATCAAAGTTGTGCATTTTTAATGTAAACATCCCATGTATTGCAACAATACTGTACGTGGTGGAGGAAAATGGAGGTCATTTTTGGATTCAGTACCCCAAAAAACATATAATTAACCAAAAATATCGCATGCAGCTCAAAACAATTATTTTTTGATGGGTTAAGTTATTATGATAATGAATTAAATAGCACTTGTGCAAGCAATTATAATAATTATTATGGCTAATTAGCAATTATGATGTTTACGAATTAAACGTTTTACTGATATATACACACATAAAACAAAACATTTTTAAAAAGAATTCTCATGTCATTAAAAAAAGCAGACACCAGGAAACAACAACAATGAAATTGTATCACAACAGTTTGATGAGAGAAAATTTATTTGGATATTTTACAGTCTTTAAGAACAGCACATAAACATGTGTTCAATAACAAATGATAAAAAAAGTAAAATTAAATATGTTATCTAATATTTAATTTTAGATTGGTTTGTTCATTTACAAATAAATGCATGCCATAACAGAATAAAATAATTTAACAGCTAAATAAATATCAAGCAAAAATAATAATTGCATATCTAAGTTTGTCAAATTTTTTAACTTACATTTATTTTCCTTTTTAGAAGTCCGTATCCAAGATTCTACCAAATGAGATGTTTATTTTTTATAATGCATATTAGAATTATGACATTTGGAAACCTCTTCAATCCACATTCATAACTGATACATAAATTATTTTGAAATAAACTTTTTACACCTCACACCCAATAAACTCCCACTTCAAAAACTAGTGAACTATTCAAAATTGCATAAATTTTTCAGAATCTGTTCTAACTATATGGACAGTAAGAAATTATGTATTAAATTGGCATTTTGTCAACCGAACTCGTCGTCTAATTACTTGATTTTAAATAAAAAATTTAAAAAAATGTCAGGAATTTTTGGCTCACCCTGTATTAATCAACAATCGTTGATATAAAACCGTATAAGGAGGGGGGGGGGGGGGTGAAATCGCGGGTTAGCGACTTCCTCGCCAAATAGATAGTGCTACGTCATTTGATGAAAATCATTAAAAATGAAATATTTTATAAACATTCATTTTATTTTTTGTTGAATTTCTAAAAAAATACTAAACTATTTTTGATGGAATTCAAACGGGACCAATTCGAGATTTTCCTCTTTCAATTTAACTCTTTATCTACTGAAGGTACTTATAAGTACCGTTAAAATAGCTTGTTATAAAATTCATTTAATACATCAATTAGTTGTAATACAGTTTAGAATGAGTTATAGATACATTACTTTATCTTGTTCCAAAAGCATTATGGGTTACACAAAACAAAAATATTTTAAAAGGATGATTTCTTTTACCTTTGTATCTTTTCAGCTTTCTTGGCGTTGGGGGGGGGGGGGATTTTTCAATTCGGAAATATTTCTATTGCAAAAACATTATATTTGTACATTTCCTAATTCTACAAAATACTAAGAAAAATATTTAAAATAAAAGATTTGAGTGGGGTTATAAATACTGCACAAAATCCCTATAAATTCAAATTTAATGAATCCTTCTAAAATGTATTAAATGATTATGTAAATCTCCTAATGTAGTTTAAACAATTCACGAAAAATGCTTTAGAAGATAAAATGTTCACGAAATCATAATTCAGTACATAAAGGGTTAAATAAATCAAACGTATTGGTAGCATAGTTTCGAGTAATAGATGAACATACATAAAAAAATAGATATGTATCGAATTGAGAACCTTCTCATTTTCCTGAAGTCGGTTAAAAAGCTTTCATTCTTTTATATATTTATTTTTGAACAAAACAAAAGATACACGTCAAACAAATAACCAAAATAATTGGAAACGTTCAAAATTGGTTATTTATTTTAAATTCAGTATAAGGCTCTTTGTATATTTTAAAGTAAAATAAAGAAAAGAATAGTTATGTTTGCCATCCTCTAACCTCAGAATTCCTTTTAACTTGATAAAAGCTATTTCTTTTTTAAAACATTGGAATAAGTTATATACCAGTGTTGTTTTTCATTGTCTTGTATATAAAAAACAAAATAACAATATTTAACTTAACCTTATTTTAAATATATATAAATCTTGCACATAAAGCAATATTGGGTTTTATGACAGTAATTATTTTATCATCATCTAAATTTCAGGTAAAATGTTTAATTTTTAAGCAAAAAATATGTTGCAGACTAAGTAACAACTTTGAGGAGGTTTAAATGTAATGATAAAATATTTTATATCAGATGCCATATTGGTAGACACAGACATACTACAGAATTTCTTTCCAAACCATTCAAATTAAGCACACGATCTCTTCGAAATTTATTCAATCAAAATAAAACACATCTATTAAACAGAGTTTAACTTTGTATTTCTACACATACATTAAAAAACAACTGCATGAAACCTACATTTTCTTGAAAATCCTATATTTCACAAATAAACAGTTCTTAATTTGCATGAATTTTAAGATGTCGCTTTAAATTATTATTATTAGGAAATCCTTTTGAACATACATCACAAGTGAATGATTTTTCATCTGCATGGCTGTGATAATGATCATTTAGATATTTCTTTCGAGAGAATCGTTTGAAGCATACATCACAAATAAACGGCTTTTCACCCGTATGTGTATGATAATGATTATTTAGATGTTCCTTTCGAGCAAATCTTTTGGAGCACATATCACAACTAAAAGGTTTTTCTCCTGTGTGAGTGCGTACATGTTTCTTCCGGTCGCCACTTTTCAGAAATCCTTTGAAGCATATATCACAAACAAATGGCTTTTCACCTGTATGAATGCGATGGTGTTCATTTAGAAGTTCCTTTCGAGAAAATCCTTTAGAACACACTTCACAAATAAATGATTTTTCCCCAGTATGTATCCGAACATGCCTCTCTAAATTACCACTTTGGAGAAATGTTTTGGAGCATGTATCACAACTAAACGTTTTATCCCGTGTATGAATTCTGAGATGTGTATTTAAACTTCCCTTTTGCGTAAATCCTTTGAAACACACTTCACAAGTAAATGGTTTCTCACCAGTGTGTACGAGGAGATGCTGATTTAGATTTCTCTTTCGAGGAAATCGTTTGAAGCATACTTCGCAAATGAATGATTTTTCACCTGTATGTGTATGGTAATGTTCATTTAGATGTTCCTTTCGAGCAAATCTTGTGGAGCACACATCACAACTAAAAGATTTTTCTCCAATGTGAGTAAGTACATGTTTCTTCAGGTCGCGATTATTGAGAAATCCTTCGAAGCATACATCACAAACAAATGGCTTTTCACCTGTATGAAGGCGACGATGTTCCTTTAGAAATTCCTTCCGAGAAAATGCTTCAGAACAAACTTCACATATAAATGATTTTTCCCCAGTATGTACCAGATGATGTTTCTCTAGATTACAATTTTGAAGAAATACTTCGGAGCATGTATCACAACTAAATGTTTTTTCTCCAGTATGAATTTGAAGAATTCCTTGTGCGTGATTTGGAAGATCACCAAGAGAATTTTTTAAAGAGCTATTTGAAGAAATTTTTTCATTATTAGTGGACAAGTACTCTTTTTTCAAGCACTCCTCTCTGAAATTCTTCGCAGCCATATTTCAAAAACACAAGATTTTTCTAATATTTTATTTTACTGCTCTGTGGATGAAATATTATTTTTGTAATTTGCTTTTATCCTTTAAATTTCTAGTTTGTTTCATTTTTAAATATACAATAAAATTGCGTTAATGTTTTTTATTGTAACAATGAAAAGGGTTTGCTTAAACGGAACTTTTCCTAGGTATGTGAGCAATGTTGTATTTATGCACTTTGCTTCCAACTTTTTGCTTTTACTATATTTCATTGATAAAGTTGTATGCCTTTTACATCTGAAATTGAAAAAAATAATGTATTAAGTCAGTCTTTTCAATAGTAGTTATTAAGTGGCATTATATCCACTACAATTTAATTTAAAAAATAAACAAATACATAATTCCTATCATCTTTCAGAAGAAAAAAATACAGAGTTTTTAAAGGACAAAATTATTATCTGTTTAGAAAAATAAATAAATTGTATTTCACCTTTAATATTAAATACATAATATAATAGAACTCTTGATAGGAAAGTTTTCCATACATAAAATTCAATGTTTTTTTTACAATCACGAGATGCAGCAATCACCTTTAGTCAATCCTTTTTCGTTGCTCCTAAATAGTTAAAAAATATAATTCTGAATGATACATAGCTCTAAAGATAAGTGTGTCAAAACAGAGAAAAATAAATTAATATATGATCGTACGCTAGAAGTAAAAGAAACAGGAAGAAAAAACAAGTAAACTGCAATATTTACTATTTCCCTCCTGGCAGACACATCTGTCAGCCAGTCTGGTTGTTTACAACTACTGCTAATAATAAATTGAGGAGCTAAGAAATATAAAGCAAGTCCATAATGCTTAATTGGGAATTGCCTGATACATTTTCAAAGAAAATAAGCACTTTCTAAAGACTACTTATAAAAAGTAAACACTTTTAAGGGACCCAAAGAGTGAAACGTAAAAATACTTTAAGAATCCTGTAAGAGAACCATATAAAAGAAAATGTGTCTATTTGATTTACATAACAACATTGAATTATTTCTTTAATATACGGCATATTGAAATACTATTATGAAACTCGGAGGGGAATAGGTGGAGCAGCTGCCCCATGTGCTGGATTTGAAAGAGTTCAAAAATGATAAATCGTGTAAGAATTAAAAATAACTTAGAACTTCACAACCAAACTATCAATAATTTTACTAATAAAATATATAATACTTTTCAAACACTAATTTTTAGATCATCCTTTTATTTATTCAGAATTAATTTTTTAATCGTTTCATAGGTAAAGATGTAATTTTTTTTTGTAATACTCTTTTGGAGAAAAAAGGCGTGTTCTAAAAAGTCTGAATTACCCTTTAATTTTTCACCTTTTTAAGATATGTAGGCAATGTAAATTCCAAAAGAGTTGAAAATAAGGTAAGAATTAAAATTATGTTGATGAAATAGACCTGTCACTAGTTTTTAAGAAATTACACTTTTAATTTTTTATGCGGTCTAAATATTTTCTAGGCACATGTCTTTAAAATTGATAAAACAAAAAAAATTAATAATGTATCTGAATTAAAAGTTACCAAAATTTTAGCCAAGTGTAGAGGAAATGGTTCAAATATGGGCTACGACTTTCATTTTGGTACCTACTGATTTATCTACTTACTTAAAATGGATACTTCTGTTGTCACTTACTTCTAAAAACAGCCTTGAAACTAATATAGAATTTCAAAACGCTAATAACTAGTCTTAATTTTCCAAAACCATTTTATTAAAAAATGACTGTTTTTCAAGGGCTGGTCCAAATGCGAGCCACTTAGCAATTTATTTCATAAAAAAAGCCAAATCTTATTCAAAAACCTATTAAACTACTGTCTTGGGACTTTATGTAAAAAAAAAAAGGTATTTTCTTCATTTTTTACTTCCAGAAATCACAGATGTATAATTTGTTTCCCATTTGAGAACATTCGGAATGTGCCCAACTTCCAAATTTATTACACTGCATCCAAACTTACCCTCTAACATTACCGAAAAAATACATTGCAGAAAATGCATATTGCATCATCGTCACCAGGTTTATTTTCCATAGGAAACACCAACTCGTAATGGTATCCTATTTTTAGACCATCAAGTATTTCAAGTTGATAGTCTCAGCAGACATCATAAAACAAACAAATCGATCGAAACAGGTACACTAAATCAAGATCAGGACAACTACTTTGAAATGAGATGAAAGCAACTTACTTTACTGAAGAAACTAATGAAAGGAGAAATTAAATTTTGCGACTTTGAAAAGATATGGATTCCTAAAAAGTAAGCTTTCGGATGAAAACAGTTCTAATTAACTTTCGTGGGTTAAGGATAACGCCAGCTTCTCACACTTTTTACTGTTCTTTTTGGTGCCAGTCCCATGACCATGCACAACCCCCCTCCCTTTCCCCACTTTTGGCAAGTAGTCCGCATTTAAACCCTAATCCGTTTTTAACTATTTTCTCGACAATTAAATCGAAATTTATACCTTTGCTACATCATCTTCGTAATATCCTGTTAACCCGCCCCTCCCAATCAAACGCCCCCCCCCCCACACCTTTTGTAAACAAATTTGAAATTTCCAAAATATCCCGAGAAAGTGCACCCTACCCCCCCAAAAAAATTCCACCCCGCATGCAAAATCAATACCAAGTATTTTTTCAGAATGCAAATTATGTCAAAAGATCACTGGAAAAGCAAATTCCGTCTAAAAGAACGCTAAAAATGGAGATTACGTCAAAGAATCGCGAAAGAAAAGCAAATTTCGTCAAACGAACGCGAAAAAACGTGAATTTCGTCAAAATATTGCAGGACAAAACGTGAATTATATCAGACCTAAAAAAACGCAGTCAAAGTGTCGCTGAAAAAACGCGAATTACATTAAAAAAATCGCTGAAAAAATGCGAAATAGATCAAACACTTGCGAAAAACGCAAATTTCGACAAAGGATCGCGGAAAAAACGCGAATTAAGTCAAAGGAAGTGAAGGAACGAGAATTTCGTCAAAAGATCGCGAAAAAATGCAAATATCGTCAAATATAGGGGGGAAACACAAATTTTGACAAAGGATCGCTGAAAAAACGCAAATTACGTCAAAAGACGTCAAAATGCAAATTATGTCAAAAGATCGCTAAAAAGCACATACTATGTCAAAGAAACACGAAGAAAAAGTAAATTTTGTCAAAGGCTAGCGGAGAAAACGCAAATATTGTCAAAAGATCGCGTATTCCGTCAAAGAATCGCGAAAAGAACTGCACATTTCATCAAAGGATCAAGAAAAAAAGCACATCTCGACAAGGGATCGCGAAAGAAACGTGAATTTCGACAAAGAATCGCGAAAAAACGTGAGTTTTGTGAAGGGATCGCGGAAAAAACGTGATTTTCGTGTGCCCCGAGATTTACCACCGTGACAAATTTCATTTCTAAGGATTTAGCAAATTTCAGATACAGTTTTGCCTGAATGGAAAAGCACCATTTTGAAAAAAAATGTATTTATTAACTTATATTCCAAGATTCATCATCTTGAAAAGTTATTTTCTAATAAATAGATGTTTCAAAGTCCCCTTTTGCTGAAATTGATTTTAGCTTCGTTTCCTGTTATCTCTATGCAATCATACACTATACACAAACGTAAAACTTTATCCTACTAAGTAAATGCCACCAGTATATTTAAAAAATAATATTCGGAAAAAGCTTTGAATTTCAATAAAAAATTGCTAAAACCAGTAAAATTTTGTGTTTTTCAGATACTTTTTATATTTCTGTAATCATTTCTGGATAAACTCAATGCAATACTGAATAATTAGCATGTTTGTGATAAATGTAAAAGTTGAAACATTCGGCGAAAGGAGAGGAAAGATACATTCCAAAAAATGGAAAAACGTGAGCTCTGTAGAGGTAAGTCTGTTCGGGAAAACTTTTAAACGGGCTTTGCCTGGCCGTCAGAATAAAAGCAATTTTTAAATGCGCCAGGACGATAAAAAATAAATGGCCCAGACGGACCAATAAAAATGTATGGGCCAACCAGTCCGATATAAGAAATTTAAAAGGTTCGGAGTAAGCCGAGAAAATATGAACATTTTTTAATGGACGTGGTTGGGCTGATAAGTTATAAATCTGCTGAACGAGCCGATACTAGTGCGACAATATCAATACAGGATTTTAACATATCTAGTATAGAGATCTGCATTAGACAGTTACACTGTGCCTGACCCTGGTATTCATTATTTAAGCAGCCTAGCGCCAGGACGGGCTTAGGAGATTATATTTTTTTACGTATTCGCACCGAGCCAAACCTGGACTTAATTATTACCAGGACGTGTCGGGAAGAAAAATCTGTTTTTACAAAAATAATATTAATAATGACCTTTTGTTAACCGAATCTTTCGAAATATGATTTAACTAATTAAAGAGAAATAATTTTAAAAAGCTAATTTGTTTTATTTTACAACTTTAAGAGAATCGATGTTTTTAAGCACATTTTTTCTTTTATTCTATACTACAATAATTTTTTTTTTCATGAGCTTTTATTCGTATGTAATAATCTAAGTGTCTAGCTAATCATTAAAGTTTTTATCCTGTATTCTATGGCTTGCAGACATATAATCTTACAATATAATGTGAAATTTTAGCAACTATTCTTGAAAATCATATTCAGAAAAATGATATTTTCTTTTGTAGAAATTGAGTCCAGTCGGCCCTGATTTAACTGATTTTTGCACGGGCCAGGCCGGACAATAAATTGCGAAAATATTGCAAAGAATAAAAACTTTTAGCTTTTACGCTGGGAAGGCGGAACCAAGATAGCTTTCGTTCGGCTGTCCAGGTCCTAGAAAAATTGCCCGGTGCAGATCTCGACTGTGTAATCTGTAGTTTGCATTTCTGTAAGTTTTCGTCAATTTCACTCAAGAATTGGTCATGAATTTTTATTGTGAAATTCTTGTTATTATGATTAAGAAAAGTTTGCCGTGAAATCTCGATTTTAAGCCCCTTCCCCCTTTTTTAAAGCAGAAACAGCTAATTAGCTTTTCTGTAAGCTTTCGTCAATTTCACTCAAGCTTTTGTCCATGATTTTTTATGATGAAATTCTTGTTATTATGATTAAGAAAAATTTGCCGTAAAATCTCGATTTTAAGCTCCTCCTCTTTTTAAAAGCAGAAACAACTAAGTTTGGAAAGGCTTATAATCGAGATTTTACAAAAAATCATTGAAAAACTGTTTATCACTAATTGAGAAACAAAACAGATAAATACAGGTGTGAGAATCTTCCACATTTTGGCGGATTTCTGCTTAAAAAAAGAATTCGAAATTCTCTCCAAAATTTTGTGTCTCCCCTCCTTGCACACAAAATTTAACAACTTTGAAAATATTTTTTCATTTCTTTCTGCTTCATTTGTTCTTTTATTGTAACAATAAATAATCAAAAGGCTAAATCTCCCCCCCCACCCCCACCCCGTCGTAAATACCGCTTCCACTTTGCCGTCCCCTGATACCAAACACATATAGTTTAAAATTTCTAACTTTTTAATTTAAAAAAAAAATCTGATCTATTTAATATCATAGTAACAATAAATAAATAATCTATTACCTAAATTATCTTCTCTTTACAAAATTTCTGCTCCTTCTTGCATCTCATAAAATTTAAAATCTTTAAAATTATTTAATTTTGTTCTGCTCTAGTTGTGATTTTACTGTAAGATTAATTAATTAATCATGTAAATTATCTAATCCATCCCCCCCCCCACCCCCCACCCCCCAAAAAAAAAAATGTTTTCTGATTTTCCTGTGCTACCATCCCAGTACATACCAGTGATGGAACAGTAGCGCAGCAGTTGTGCGATTGTCACCACTAAATTTTAGTAGTATTCATCAGATTAAAAAAATTTAGAAATTCTGTCCTGAAATAAGATTTTAATTGTATCTAATTGTATTAAAATTTAGCGGTGTCAATTGATTCTCTGCTACTACACTGTTCCATCACTGCATTTAACAAATTTTAGAAGGATTTAAAAGGATTAATTAATTTGGAATTTATAGGGATTTTGTGCAATATTTATAACCCCCATTCAAATCTTTTATTTTAAATATTTTTCTTAGTATCTTGTAGAATTAGGAAATATGCAAATATAATGTTCTTAAAATAAAAATATTTCCGAATTGAAAAATCCCCTCCCCCCTCCAATGCTAAGAAAGCTGAAAAGATGCAAAAACAAAAGAAATCATCCTTTTAAAAATAATTTTGTTTTGTGTAACCAATAATGCTTTTGGAACAAGATAAAGTAATGCATCTATAACTCATTCTAAACTGTATTACTACTAATCGATGTATTAAATGAATTTTATAATAAGTTATTTTAATGGTACTTATAAGTACCGTCAGTAGATAAAGGGTTATGTATATCTTTTGAAAATCTATCCAATTTAAATGTGTCTCTTTTAATGAAACACAAATAATAGACCCAAATATATTATGGGCTTATTTTTGATTAAGAAACACATTTGGTTAGTTCTGAAATTAAGTGGAAATTTCACTTTGGTAATTTGTGGAAAATAAAAGTTGAAATTGTCGCGTTTAAGTTGTATTTCCAACATTTTCTTAAGGTTTTAGAGATAAATAAATCATGATTAGAGGTCAAGGTTAATTTTTTAATTTAAAATTAAATTTCATTTTTCATAGAAACATGGAGGTGACACATTATTCCATGGAGGTGACAACCTTTAACAGTAAGATGAATATAAGTTTTATTGTACATTTACTAGATTGGAAAACATTTATGGTTGCGATATTAGGTTGTTTTATTGTTTAAGAGGTATAATATCGCTCACCCGCAAGAAAAGTGAGACATTTCGCAAACATTCATTTTGCGTTTTATTCCACTAATAAGTCTGTCATAGTTGTGTCTTGCTGCACATACTTTTCATAAGTGTAGTTATATGGAAAATCACTTTTTTTACGCTATGTATCCATTCGTAACAACAGAAGAAGAGTGGATTGTGTGGAGAGGTAAAATTGTCCAACTCTCCAAATCTCATCCTACATTTTCTTTCTTAAAGGTTTTATCCACTTTTTTACTACTGCATGTAGAGCTAAGTGCTGTAAATTCATGTTACAATAAAATCATGCAAATTTTCTTTTGCCTCTCCTGTGAAATTTGCTTTTGTCGAGATGTGTCACTTTTCTTGAGGGTGAGCGATATGTTATTTCAATGAAATACAGAAAGTCAGATAACACATAAAAACAAAATCTGGATTACAATACAGGTAAAGAACGCTACTCTTGAGTAACATGTTAAAAGAAAACAAAGCTCAAAATTTAATTTTTATTAAATAATATTGCAGTTTTGGCGGATTAAATCAAAGATATATTGTAACCGATTGTTCACTTTCGGCTGTTTCAACCACACAAATTTATTTTTCATATCTTATGATTGCTTGAATATTAAAGACATGAATTATCACATTGCTAACAAGACGTAAACCAACTTAGTGAAAAATGTCCAAGCCGGGAATCGAACCCGGGCCCCTGGAATAGATCTCCAGTTCTCTACCACTAAGCCACAAGGACGATGCCCAAGTTGGAGATGCCAAGTATAAGTTAGAGTAATTTCATTGCTGATAAGTAGTTGAAAAATTAATTAAACTTATGATTGCTTCTTACTTTTTACTGAAAACAAATTTGTTCTTGGATCCCGAACATCTTTGCATAAATTTAACTTCTACATAATCTTCAACTGAGGTCACATTTGCTAAATATAGATTAAAAGGACCTAACTGAAATCTTGTGCATACTACCGTACTTCTTTATTATTTTTTTCAGAAAGGACAAATCCAAAGGCTTTCTTTGACTTTTAAGACTGCTCATTTTTTTCAAAATTTTTCTCGATTTGAGGGGTCAATGCTGAACTGAATTCCAGGCATATTCTGACTTTAGGAGAAACATTTTCACCTTTCAATATTTTCTGTACCTTCTCTTTTGGACTGTTTAATTTTTTTCTTTTACTTATGATGCGTTGATATCTTTTCTTATAATAATCTTTTTCTTTTTTATTTCAATTTTTCATAACATTTTAAAGCTCTTTTTCAAGCAATTTTATTCTTTAGTATACCTCTGTTTTATTTCTGTTAACAATTTTTCGACCACTTTTTACCCGAGTGGTACCTGCTCTTCCTAGCACATCTTTAACATTTGCAATATGATTGTTTATAATTTCTGGATTATCATCTGTTTCTGGTGTAGTAGAAATTAAAAGAAAATGCTGTAATTTTTCTTTATTGGCTTTCTTCTCTCGACTTTTCCTTGTTTTTTGTACCCAATTCTTTATTTGCGCACGCTTCTGTTGTTCACTCATTTGAGAAATCTCTTTTATTTTTCCATCTTGTTTCTTCTTGTAATACATTTTGCGTTCTTTTTTCTTACATTCTTTATGAAATTCTGGATTTTCTTTAATTTTATCCCGTCTTATCTGCTCTGCTTCTCGTTTGAGTTTTCTTTTCTACAGAAATGTTTTTGCGTTTTGCTCAAGCCATGATAACTAAAAAATATTTGCAAATATTATCGTGCAATTAGATAAAAATAAGTAGATTAATAGATAATAGAAAATACAGCACTTTAAATATACGACTATAGACTACTCTAGTGTGGCCATATTATTTAAATATATTAAATATTAAACAAACATTTTGTGTTTTATTTTAATTTATCAAATTGGCTGGCAAAGAAAAACTGAAAATTTAAATTTAGTTCTATTTTCATTATTTTTTTTAAGTTTATGTGATCAGGAAATTTAATAAGAGGCTTTAAAATGAAGTTTAATTAAATATAAAATTTAACTTGAAAGAAATACTGAAAGGCATTAATAAATCAAACTTATACAAAATTAAATATGTTAGAGTTAAAATTTTTCAGTTTCAAAAAATATTTTTATTAACATAAATTTATCCCTAAAATAAAAATATAGGTTCAGTAATTAAAAATATACTTTGAGCACCCTTAAAATATTATTTGCATCAATAAATGTCACATCAATGGATCAATGTCACCTCCATGATACAACAATGGCATGGAGGTGACATTTCTGAGATTAGGCCAAATATTTTCTAAACTATGGATAACATTAACATAATGCTACTTGGATACAAAATTGAATAAAGCAATTTAAAGCTACTTATCAACAGAATTCTGCTATTTTTAAAACTGACAAAATTAATGAGACCATGGAGTTGACATCCAATTAAAGTACACTATGGTAATTAAAGGTTTTTAATTAAAATTAGATGAAGTAACAACTTACCATGCTTCAGAAATATTCCATCCAATAAATAGCTACCTGTAGTATTACAAGTTCTAGATTTTGCTGCCAACTAGTAGATTTTTATATAAATATAACTGATATGTCATGGAAGTAGCTTTAATTCTGGGGACTGAAGCATCTTGGTCTTTAATTTTTTTTTAATATAAAGTTTCAAAATTTTCTTTTAAAAAGTAAGTAAAGTATATCCATTAATTAACTTAATATATTTTATACGGCTCTTTTCATTTATCTGATGGGATACATTCATCTTGAAAAGTAAAAACAGACATGGAGGGACATACCATGGAGGTGACATTTTGTATGATTTTAATTTTATTAAAATAGGTTTAAATTTCAAATTTATTCTAAAGTATTTTTTAATACAAGTTTTAGATGTGCCTTCATAGATTATCTATTTAGTTGAACAATTATTTGCATAAAAGTACAAAAAAATTAATTGGGACTCAAATTTCCACTTAATTTCAGAACTACCTCATTTAAATTATTAAAGTTTAATAAATTCAAGTTTATGAATTTATTAAACCTACTCTATTCTTTATATAAAAGAATGTCATTCAAAACGTGACTATGTGATTTTATGGCTAATTCCTAACATCAACTTTGAAGATATAGAGAAATTAAGCTTTTCAATGGTCTTATCTCTTTTTTTTTTCTTTTTGTCTGTTAGCATTCGCAGAATAAATAATTTTAGAACATAAATGCAAAATTGAAGTTTCATTAATATAAAGTAAGTTAATTTTATGTTTAGAGCATTTATATAATTTTTCTAGCTACTAATTGAATATTCTTGTGGTCTTACTTGTAAGATCTTAATTTTATCTTCCAAATTTCATGAATAAACCTTTAACACGATTTTCTTTTGTAGCCCTATGAAGCATTGAGTAAAAAAATATATAAATTATACTTTTCCAGGCTGTTTTTATCTGCAGAACTCAAGTTCTAAAAAAGGCTTTACCATTTGAAAAATTAAAATAGACACAATTTTAATATGCAGACAACATCTTTTTTGAAATTTACATTCAGAAAGAAGACATCATTTCAAGTCTAACAGCAAACTTTTTGTGATCTTATTGTAAACATTCTGTGAATAAAGATTGGTGGATCTTTTTTTGGCAATGAGCTGTATTTTTTAAAGCAATATTTGTTCAGCTTAGTCACCATATGTTTTATGCCCCCTCTATCCATTTATCAAGTTTTTACTACGATTTACGCAAGCGTAATGAAATACATTTAAAATATTTATTTAAAAGCCACATTCGTTAGTTGCCTTTAATTAAAAATGTGTAATTTTCTTAAGCTTTGGCACAAACATGAAACAGCTAATTCGTCAAAGGTTACAATTTAATTCCAGTTTTTATTAAGCTCATATAGTAATGGATTTTTAAAAGTAAATATCTATTCGTATAGTCATGTTTCGTCACTCAAGAAAATAGTAAAAGCACACTTCAAATATTTCTTTTCTTTTGTAAGAATGGAAAGATAAGAAATTTATATTTCTAACAAACCCTATGGAGCATGTTTGACAAATGAATCTTATTTTTTAGCATTAGTGCAAATTCTAGATTTGAATTTTGATCACTAGGCATTTTTTTTTACAGGAAACTGTAATACAAGAATGTTTCCTATCTATACGAAGGTGGCGTAATGTTTATAAAACATTTCGGAAAAATACTATATTTCACAAACAAGTGACCTTTATTTTGCATGAGTTTTGATATGTCTCTTTAGATTTCCACTAGCAATAAATCCTTTCGAGCAGACATCACAAATGAATGGTTTTTCACCAGTATGTGTCCGAAGGTGTTCGTTGAGGCGTCCCTTATGAGAAAATTTTTTACAACACAATTTACAATTATATGGTTTTTCCCCAGTATGAGACCGATAATGTTCATTTAAACCGCTCTTTTGAAGAAATCCTTTAGCACAAACTTCACAGATATATGGATTTTCTCTTTCATGAGATTTAAGGTGTCTCTTAAAAAGTGTATTATCAGAAAAACCTTTAGAACATATATCACAACTAAATGGTTTTTCACCCGTATGTGTGCGAAGGTGTCCTTTTAAGGAACCCTTTTGAGAAAACTGTTTAGAACACACATCACAACTATATGGCTTTTCGCCTGTATGCGTTCGATAATGTTCATTAAGATCTTTTTTACGAGAAAATGATTTAGAACACATTTCACAAACGAATGGCTTCTTCCCAGTATGAGTGAGATAATGTTCATTTAGATTTCCTTTTTGAGAAAATCCTCTAGAACACACTTCACAAATGAATGGTTTTTCTGTTGTATGTATGCCAAGGTGCCTCTTTAGATTGCCTTTGTTAGAAAATTCTTTGAAGCATACTTCACAAATAAATACCTGTCCCTCAATAGGATTTTGTTGATCATCATGTGAAGAATATTTTAAAGAGCAAACATCACTAATAAAAGGCTTTTCCTCAATATGAGTGGATGGTTGTTCTTCTGTGGGATATTCCTGGGTGACACTTTTTTCAGACATACGTCACAAAAGGACTTTTCAAATAAATTTGCTGAGCTTTCTATGAAATTGAAGTTTAGTTTTTTAGCCGATTTTTTTGTCTCGGAAGAAGCTTGAATGAAAAAAAGTTCTTTGCTTGTAATGGTGTGAAGATGAATAAGAGGAAATTCACTTCACCAAAAATGATTTGCTCTGAAAAAGCTTTTTATAGACGAGTTATATTGCTCATACTTTGCTTTAAAAGAAATCCATTGCACTGAGGAAAATACAGTTTTTTCTACTTTTATATCTGAAATAAAAAAAATCTTATTCGTTAATCAGTCTTTTCTATTGAGCTAGTGATTTTTCTAAAAATAGGAACAAAAATTGGATTTAAATGAATTTTTTTAATTGAAACTGTATTTTTATATATTTTTTTAATGAACATATTATTAGTTAACTTATATTTATATTAGATTACATATAAATATAGCACAAAGGCGATTCTCAAAAGGTGGGCACTGGACACACGTCATAACTTTAAGCCTTTCAAACATAACTTTAATTATCATTGACTTTATTTTTTTTTTTACACTGAGTTTTTAATTCTATTCAGAGACAGAAAATTACATAATTTATTGTAAAAGCTTTGTATAACTATCTTAAGATTTTATTATTTTATGCTAAAGAGGCCCATTTTGGACATTCATAACGTTAACTGCACCAATGTACCACCAAGAAAAAGAGTTTTAACTTGTTCCAGGTGGTTCTAATGGTAAACAACAAATGCATAAAGGAAACGGATGATTTTTTGATAATTTCGTTAAGAGATGGCAGGCTGATTTATTGCTTTTTTGAAGATAGAAGGACTATTCTATAAAGAATTTTTTTGTATTTTGTTATGTCCGAAAGTAACGTACGCGACAAAGCATTTGATTTTATTATTATTATTACTGGATAACAAAAAGTTAATTATACATATATATATGTATACACATACAATTATAGGACACATTTACTACATTCTTAGTCTTAAGAATTTTTTAAATACTAAGCGCAACGTCCAAAATCTGTAACGTACGTGTGAAAAAATGTCCAAAATTTGCAATGTACACAACTGCTAATTAAATGCTTTAATAATTAATTTTCCAGAATAGTTGCTGTCTTTTAATGTTTGTGTATAATTTTGTAGGTATGCTATATAAAATATTTATATATTATATTTATAGACAAAATACTATACTATTAAAAAAAATTGGCCTTAAATTTGAAAAGTTGAAAAATTACATATAATTAACGTTTAATGATCCCACCTTTTGAGAATCTTCCACAAATTATATTTAAAAAATATATAATTTATACTCCAAACTATTACTGCAGCCTAAAACTATTTTATTGTAGTATGTTTAAAACAATTTTAATTCAAATGTATCTTACTCAAATCAAATGATTGATATATAATTCGAGATCTTATTCAAGCTGGGAAAATTTCAAATGGAAAACAAGCATGCTATAAATACAAATAAAGTTTTGTTTATATATAATACTTAAAATAAAACTATCTGTCAATTACTAACAGAAATTTAGAAGAATAAAATATTTCCTATTGAAGATCAGATACTAGTAAACAAATTTAGAAGCTTTGAAATCCCAAGTTTTAATTTCAATAATGCAAAAATAAAAAAATTCATTTTATAGAAGCTAATGAAGCTACTGCAGTATATAACCTGTAAAATTCACCTTCTATAATTCTTCATAGATCAGTCAGATGGCAATAATATATTATTGTATACCAATTTTTGTCAGTCTGCTACACTCTCAGAAATATTTTCTGAATTCAAGGCAAGTTCCAGATCCATCCACTAATATACTGGCTCTTCAAAATAATACGTATTTAAAACAGTATGTGCTTACATGATCCAACAGATTACGGGCAGATAACTTGTGCTTGAAGATAATTTCTAATTTTACGTAATTTCGGTTAATCAAAAATTAAATAAATTATTTTTTTATATATGATGTATAACTTTGCTTTTGAGATTACTTTTTTTGAGGGGAAAGAGAGGTAATACAGGTTTTAAAAATATCATTAATTATTGATATGGAAAAAAAAATTGATCCTGGAAAATAAATCAGTTTTAAAAAATGAGTACGAACTCTGCAGTAATATTGTGTATAAACTGTTAAAGCATTCATCAGATAATAATAATTTATAGCATATAAAATAAACTTCCAGATTTAAGAAATATACATTGAATATAAATGTTTACCTACGTTTTATTTTTTAAGTGCTTATGAAATTTATAAGTTAATTTTGCCTAAAATTTTTTATAATCAATATATAAAGAACATACAGCAGTTAAAATGTAGGAGTATTGTATTTTTTATAAAGTATCAAATTTGATATCCATGGAATAGTCAAAAGAGATTCCTGACTTAACCAACAATGCATTGTTTACACAGAAATACATACTTTTTTTAACATGCTTGATTAAGTCATGTTACCCCTTCTCTTCTAAATCAAAAGGTGAATGAATACTTAGCTGAAAGAAAAGAAAATCAAAATGTACTATTTTTTTAATATTTTTATTCTCTTTTCTGTACATAGTGCTTTAAAAAATATTAGGTAGAATTTTTTTGCATAATTAGTAGTATTGGTTTTTTAACCTCACATGAATGAAATCGAAAGAAACAGCTATATATAGATATGAACAATTATGGAAAGATAAAAAAATATACATATAAATAGCATTTCTACACAGCAGATGTCAGACAAAGAAATAAACACTTACCTATCACATTGACAATGTGCAAGAAAATAATTACCACATTTGGTACTTTGATACAGAATTCGCATTGGTTTCAGACACAGAAGGGACCCACTGGTTGTAACAGAAAAACATATTAATACATCTTGAGATGAATTATTTCATATCTTAAATGAAACAAATACAAAATAAAACTAAATTTTTGGTAACGGTACCATTAAAAATATATACACACACAGACCATGAATATTTGTTTCAATCATACAAAAAGCATCTCCTTAAGTTCTTACTTTACATATAAGTGAGAAAACGAATGCATAAATATAATTATTAAAATTAAGTCAGTTGTATAATGATGACTTTATACATCCTTTGTAAAAAGTTATCCTTAATCCAAATGAGCATTTTAAAAAACAATATTTCTTTGAGGAGGGGTGGGGGCAATATGGTAAAGAAGTATACAACATTTGATATTCAATTATGAGTGATTAAGAGTACTTCTACACAGCTTTATTATATATTTAATAGAATACATCTAAAGAATAATCTTACATAAAAGTGCTAAATGGCTTATATAAATGGTTAATATAATGCACTCTTGATGGTATGAGAAATTCAATTAAATGCTTTTTAAAAAGTATCTTTCAGTCCATGCATACATAAAATTTTGAATTTTGAATTAGCCTCAACATTAAATAGCAGAATAAAACAATGTTAGATGTTTTAAAGATCACATTAAAAATGGGAGAGAGGGGTGGGAGGAGACATAGATATATGTATGTCACTAGGCCGCATTTTTAAACGGGTTGCAAGCACAAAAACACCTCTTTATAGGGAAGAATGAAAGCAGAAGCTTTTGGAGAACTTATGAATTAAACAGTTAGATTTTATTTAAACATGTACAGAATCAATTTAACAACACACTTATTGTTTTTCGACAAGATTTCATTAGAACTGCTGACTTTTACAAACTGCCATCTTGCGAGTATCTTTTTTTTTTTTTTTTTTGTTTAACCCTTATCGGTCGAAATACTCTTCCCATGAGTACTCCTTCCCAAACAAGTCTATCTCTAATCATATTTTGAAAATTACATGTCAATGTTAACTTTCTTAATCTACATACTTATTGGTCAACTGATCCATTTTGCTCTTGAACTGCTTCATCAAATACAGATATTTCATAAATTTCATTTAGACATGACTGAAAAGTTCTGACAAGGATTTTAAAATTGAGTCTGACTTTTTCCTATCCTCTTCAGGAATAGCTAAATGTTGTCATGTTGAAATATAGCGAATACTTTTAAGCAAAGTAGCAACTTTAAGTGCCTCATCTTTTTCATTTAATCCAGTACCAATTGAATAATTTATCCAACTTGCTTTAAAGAAATTCCAATTTTCTAACAGATTTGCACTTATATCAACAGGTTGCGGTGGTGGAATTTGATTAGTAGTCATTTTCAAACTTAGTTCAAGATTTAGCAATAGATTAGGCTTAGCAATATTTCAAACTTCAACTAACTCTAAAATATGATTTACTCAGAAAATCTTAAGAACTTCTTAATTCCTGACAACATGTTTTAAAATTCTTCATATGACATCACAAAAACTACTAGTAACCTAGAGATACTTTAATTTAAACATTCATATATATCTAAAATACATCACTTCAAGACATGATACCACCGGAACATTCCCCATGCAGGGGCGGATCCAGGGAATCGTTTTTTTGTGGGGAAAGGGGGGGGGGCAATATCGAGTGGCATACTCGTATAATCAACATAGTCAAAATTTCTGCTGGTTAAATCATTCCTTGCATTTAATTATTAAATGAATATGAAATAATTAATGCGATTTAAAAATACTATACCCTCTCAGTTTATAGTATATTTTGATACTATAAACTGAGTACTTCTGAACGTCAGACAAGTTCAACTAACCGAAACACTTGGTTAACCAACCTTCTTATTATATAATTCCCCACTCTTCTCAAAATATGGCTTACCGTTACCTAATCCCCATATGGAGGCTTTGCTGTTTCGATCAGACCGTAAAGTTTAGTATTAACTGTTTTACTACATTTTCTCACTTTAGTCCTCTCCTTTTGTGTGTCTTCTAATCCTGATCAAGCTATTCACAATAAAGAAATATGGCATGCCCCCATGTTTCTACATATCCAATGAAAATTTCGGACTTCTTGAAACTTTACAGCTTACAAAATCCTTTAAATAATTAATAAATTCCTATATAAGGAGCTCAGGGGATGGGGGGACAGGGTAGAGGGAAATGCCAAGTGCTTAGAAATATACTTTCCTTAGAATCTGAATTTTTAAAAAGCAAAATAGATGCAGTTCATTCAAAGATGGGGCTGAAAAGAAATCTTAAGGGGCTTAACATCCTTGAAAAATCAAAATGTGTCATCTAAGCAGTGCGTATACCTCCTCATAAGCTACTCATTATTAGTGCATCAAAGTTGACATTTGTCACTGAGGCTCAGGTCTGTTTTCACAGCTTCTCTGCAAGAGGCAGAAAGACAATGAAAATGATAAACCAAACAATTAATGGCGGGTGACAGTAACGTGACATTTTCAGTTCGAAACACTTAGAAGAACTTTCATACAATAAATAGGGGAGAGTGGTAATGAATGGGCCAATTTTTGGTTTTTAATTTTTGTAATTTTTTCTAATAATTTTTCTTGGCTAAAAATTGGCTCTTCAGTTATTTTACTTATTTGGTTATATAAAAAAGTCATAAAAATTAGATTAGAAAATGTCTATAATGAATGATAATAGAAAATAAAAATATAGAAATTTGGCCCATTCATCCCCACCCATGGGGGTGAATGGGCCATTGATGGTAATGAATGGGCCACTAAATGAATTCAATGAAAAAAGGTGAAATTAATCTTTTATTCACCAAATATAACAAAATGAATGGTACTTGACATGATATGATCAAAGCATACTGAAATAGTAAGTAATACACAAAATCTATGAACATCAAAAGTGATACAGTAGACTCCCTCAAATCCGCACAGCTTGGGACCAGAGGTTGTGCGGATTTTAGAATTTTGTGGATTTCTGGTCATTGATTTGTTTACATTTTTGAAACATTAATTTGATTGGTAGTTAAGCAAGGGAAATTATAATGAATGCTTACAATAAAGTGAAACATTCAAATAAGTAAAATATTAAAATAATTTATTAGTTTAAAAGTAAGTAATTATTAAAATAATTATGTAAAATAAAAATATTACGAATGAAATCGATTCAATTCGATTCCAGATGTCCTATGCTGCCATCTAGTGATAGCAAGGAGAACAGTGTTAATGCTATTATCAGTATATATAGCTTATTGCGCTCACTGTAACTTTTTCCATTGTTATTTAGAGTCCTGAATGCTTTTCTTATACTGCTTTGTATGTTTAGAAATAAATTTGTCTATAATTTAAAAAAAAAATTCCGCGAACAATAATTTTAAAATAGCGTTTCGGTTCGTGGATTTTTCCATTTCGAACCCTGGAATTTTTGATATAGATATGCTAATTTATATCAAAATCAAAAGTAATGTAAATTTATTTAGTAATAAATCAGCTGTAATAGCCAAAAGAGAATGATTAACAAAAAAATTTAGTAAAAAAAACATTGCGGTAGTTGCCGATTTCGGCGCCATCTTGAATGTTGTTCCTGCAACTTAACTGTAAATTTCATTGTTTACATCTGAAAAAATACGCGGATTTTAGGCGTTCGCGGATTTTAGGGTCGCGGATTTGAGGGAGTCTACTGTATTATTAAATCACATAATTGTAGCAGAAAATGGCAAAATAATGAGATTATAAGAAAGAAAGAACATAAAATATACATAAAAAATAGATAATACACATTATGATTTAACGAAATTTATATTTTTCAAAATTAATATTAAACGATATGGTTATAACAGGGTTGGAACTGCCTATTAATTGACTATTTAGTGTAAATTTCTGGTATTATTTATTCTACCCATCAGATTCAAAATATAAACAATTATCCTAGTTTTATATTAAATGGAAAAATACTAGTAGGTGTGGTCAACAATTGGACAGTTCACCTTAATCATTTATACAATTTAACTTATGTTTTTAATAAATAACTAATATTTCTTAGGGTGAAAATGTGCAAATTATTTTTTAGACATCACTATAAACCTATTCCAACTAGACAGTAATTTAATCTAAATCCATTACAGCCAGTTGTGTTTCATATTAAAGAGAAAATCATAAAAAAAGAAAGAAAAACCATATTTTCATGATCAGGGCAAAGGTGGCCCATTCATGACCATGATATAGTGGCCCATTCAGCCCCAGCTATACTTCTGGAATATATTCAGGTTATTTTAGTACATTAAATTCAAATAACATCTAAATACATCCTAAAATTAGTTCACAGATATACAAAGACTTGCTAATACACATATCTGCAATGAAATAATACATACTTTTTAGCTTATTTATTTTACTGAAAAGGGAAAAATTTACTTTTCAATCAGATTCTTGACCATCGTACTCTAGTGGGAAAATGGCTTCTCCCAAACAATGGAAAATTTGATAAGTTTGGTAGAACAAATAGCTTCATCTATTGGTGGCATCTAAAATAATTTTATGCAAATACTTTTTCATATTTTATTAATGGCCCATTCATTGCCACTCTCCCCTACATAAGGAAAGAACCATTTTGCCATGTTGACTTTTAAGAAATAAACACAGCATTTGCATTTTAGCTTTTAATTGACTAGGACATAATTCTTTTTCTGTTTATTCATCAAATACCTTTTGAAATTCATAAATGTGGGTGACAATAACAGTAAATTTTTTACATATTAGTGGCTTTCTTCAGAAAATATTAAGATGCTTGAAGTTTTCAAAGACCCTTTCTTTTCCCTGTTTCTTTCTTTGTTTGGAAATTGGTACGAATCCCATTCATTTCTCAAACAAAAGAGCACTCTTCAAAAATATCATTATACAGAAATTAGAATTGCAGCTTTTTTGAAAAGATGAAAAAGTTTTCACACTTTAAAGAGATCTGCATAATGGTGTCAATTTTTTGTTGTAGAGATCGGACAAAAGTACACGAAATGGCATTGTCCCTCACCTTAACCCATAGAGTGAAAATTACGGCGCCATATGCCTTTTCAGACGACATAATCCCTTTTTGTTCAATTAAATTGCCGAAAGTCTTTGAGGTTTACCGTTGACACCTGAAAACTTTTTGGTTTCTGTTTGTGTGTCCCCATGCTCCACGAAAACTGTCTTAAAAAGCATAGGATTAGACTGATATTTGGTAGAGGTCCCAGGATTTAGCTATACAATTTTTGGTTAATTTTGGTTCAATCATTCGAAAATATAGAACATTTCTTTTCTTGTCAATTGCTTTTCTATGGCAATTCAGATGAATTTCAAATTTTTCATTCGTTGAAAAGAAAATGACGCATTTGATTAATGGATTTAAATGGTAAAATATGGAAGCTAAAATTTTCCAATGAGGATCCTAAATTATTCCAATTAAACTCCAGTACAGTAGACTCCCTCAAATCCGTACAGCTTGGAACCAGAGGTTGTGCGGATTTTAGAATTTTGCGGATTTCTGGTCATTGATTTGTTTACATTTTTGAAACATTAATTTCATTGGTAGTTAAGCAAGGGAAATTATGATGAATGCTTACAATAAAGTGAAACATTCAAATAATAAAACAATTTATTAGTTTAAAAGTAAGTAATTAATAAAAATTTAGAAAAATATTAAGTTATTACGAATGAAATCGATTAAATTCGATTCCAAAAGTCCTATGCTGCCATCTAGTGATAGCAAGGAGAACAGTGTTAATGCTATTATCAGTATATATAGCTTATTGCAGTCACTGTAACTTTTTTCATTGTTATTTAGAGTCTTAAATGCTTTTCTTATACTGCTTTGTATGTTTAGAAATCAATTTGTCTATAATTTAAAAAAAAAAAATCCGTGAAAAATAATTTTAAAATAGCGTTCCAGTTCGTGGATTTTTCCATTTCGAACCCTGGAAGTTTAGATATAGATATGCTAATTTATATCAAAATCAAAAGTAATGTAAATTTATTTAGTAATAAACAAGCTGTAATAGCCAAAAGAGAATGATTAACAAAAAATGTAGTAAAAAAAACACTGCGGTAGTCGCTGATTTCGGCGCCATCTTGAATTTTGTTCCTGCAACTTAACTGTAAATTTCATTGTTTACATCTGAAAAAGTAAGCGGATTTTAGGCGTTCGTGGATTTTAGGGTCGCGGATTTAAGGGAGTCTACTGTATTTGTTTTGTTAAAATTTTTTTTAATTAGGTGTATAACATTTTAAAGAGTTTTATACATTTGCTCGAATAAAATAAAACATTTTGTTTTATCACTTTACTTAATTAACATATTACATATTTCACCTTTTCTCTTTTTCTTTCATTGAACCCTGAAAAAAGGTACGTTTTTATCTAAAAAATTGCAAAAATAAGCAGTTCATCACAATTTTAGAATATCATTGCATAATATGTACTATGTTCAATTCAACGCTTTTAATTTCCAGAACCTTCAAAAAATTTTATATGCTTATAAATATTTATGTAATTTATAAAATTCAAATTGCATATTATAGGACATTAAATATTATGCAACGTGAGATTAGAAAATAATGACTTGCTGAGCTGACGTTAAGTTGAGGCCCCTGATCTGTAGATTTACTAGTTTATTACCCATGGGTATGTTTGAGGAGTTAAAGTTTTACATTATTTTAACACTAGTTTCACCCGAAATGGAATTAAATTTCATTCAACTTACTTTAGGTAGTAAAAATTCCCCAAATTTTTCTTGCGATGAAATTATGATCTTGTTTTATGAAAAGGAAGAATAAAAAATCATGCATCAAGCCTAGACCATGTAATACTTTCCAACACTTCCAAAATACTTTTACAAATCTTTACCGCTTAACACTAGAATGACGGTGAGGGGCCATTTTGGCCCCAACCATATGGATATATTTTGGTTCGAACCAGAAGTTTCTTTATAAGATAAGTTTAAAAGACACAAAGGGAAAAAGAGCGGTACTTGTTAGTTATCCCGTCGACCAATTTCGCCAAATTATATAAATCGCAAAACCACCCGCCAAATTATACAAATTGACATAATTTTTATTTTAAATAACGAAAGAACAAATAAATTAGTGTAACATTAATAAAAATACAAATAAAACATCGAAATAAAAATCACTTGACGTAAACACGTGTTGTCAAGTGAATGTGACATTTACGATCAACCATTATTGGCATTCAATCTTACAATTTGGTGACAGTAATTTGGTCAACGGGATATCTAACAAGTACCAAAAGCGCTAATTAAATAACTTAAACAGTTTTGAATAAAAATTCTGGTATTAAATATTTTTATAAAACTAGAGTAAAAATTCCTGTCTTTCTAGTGTTGATAACATAAATTATGATGTCTAACTAAACAATTTGCAAATGCATAACACATGCAAAAACCCAACTTCAGGAATTGTCCACAATATTCGTAAAAATATCCGATTTCTTTTGTGCAGCTAGTATATGATTCATTTTTTTGTGCAGCTTGTATATTATTTAAAGATTTGGATACATAGAATCCAAAATTTAGTTCAATTGGGAAACGCATAGCACAGCTTAAAATTACCCTTCTGGAATTTCCATGAATAAACGAAAATGTACTTGAGATCTTTTGTGCTGCCATGTATATGATCGATAGAACTTATACACACCACGACAAAGGCGAAAAAAATTAGCTTACTTTAAAAATGTGTCTGAAAATGCAGTTCCGGCGATTATTGTTAACAGATAGAACTTTAACCGAGTTCTGTTGTGTGTCCCCATAAATGAATAATGAATGCTATACTTACAGTAAGCCTCTTCTGATGCACCTCAGTGATATAAATCCATTTCAATATGTTTGAAATAGCAAACTATTATTAATATAAACCACAGAAGATCCCCCCCATAGACTGTACTGTAATGGAATTATTTTTAGTGTCCATGTAAAGGAAGTACAGGTGCTATCAGGGGTCTGTCCAGACTTTTCTCACAGGATCCTGTTTTTGTGAAATTGTGAAATTTTTCTTATTTTTGTGAAAGTTCTAGTCATAATTTTGTGAATTTTAAATTATCGATGTCTTCATGTATAAAAAGCTAAGTAATATGCTCTTTGGTGAGTTCCAACTGCTTACTTACAGGCCAGATTTTTTTTTTAAATGACTAAATTTGTAAAAAGTACAATTTGAAGGTGAAAAAATCCTGTGAAAGGTCTATTCAAGAGACAAATAATTTTGTGAAGGGTCCTGTTTTGGGATAAAATGTTTTGTGAAGGGTCCTGCTTGAGGATGAAAAATTTTGTGGAGGGTCCTGTTTTAAGATAAATTATTTTGTGAAGGGTCCTAAAATTTTCCTAAACATATCCCTGGCTATGCACACCATATTCTACAGTAAGTCTCTTGTAGTGCTCCTCAATTTCAATATGTTTCAAATAGTATATAACATCATTAAAATAAACTGAAAAGGATTTTCCCCATAGATAGTAATGTAACATAATTCTTTTGAATGTCCTTGTAGAGCAATTATAAGTGCAACACAATTCATTTAAAATACAAAACATGTTCGAGTAAACCTTGATAACATAAATTAATTGCATGACAATCCGAGTATATTTACACAAGTTAGAGCATGGAGAGACAGACAGACAAATTGAAAGACCACCATTACAGCATCTAGAATACCTAGTGTGGAAATATGCTATCCAAACAATGCTAAAAATTTGTATCCCTTAAATGTGCAACGATACTGTTAAAATCCCAAGTGTCGATCGCAGCGACATCTGCGGGATTTTCGTATTACATTGTATAGACTAGCAATATCTTGCAGTTGTAGAAAATATCCTGCAGATGTCGCTGCGATCTGTATATTTCAGCAGCATTGTTGCACATTTAAGGGATACAATATTTTAGCACTTTTTTAAGTATTACAGGGATAGCCAATTTCCACACTAGGCGCTATACCAATGTGGCTCAGGGGTCAAGGCATCACACCGCTAATTGCTTGAGAGCATAGGTGGGTGCGGGTTCAAATCCCGCTGACTCCATTGCACACTCTTTGTGGTGCTCCTGGCTGTATTTCTCTGGTGTTGTAAATTTCCTTGTGTGTGCTATCTCATCCCTGTATATATTGACGATGACTTATAAGCGGGTGCTTGATGGCAAGCACCCAGGTCAAATGTATGTTAATAAAATGTCAAATGGCACAAACCGAATTCATACAAACTTTTAAACTAAGTTGACAAGTGTTAAAAAACACTCTATTTTTTTCTTCAATATAACAAAGAGATAAAAGAATGCCTAAAAGTATGCAGAAAATACAATATCTAAAAACTGTAATTTTTTTTTGCCCATTTATCCATGCCTGTCCCTATTTTTACATGTGCTTCATCCACCGTATAATTAAAATAGACAATTAAACATACAGTTACCAAACAGTGGGGTATTTATTCAAATTACTGAAATTGTAGATTGTTGAATAAACTTTGTTTCTCTCCCCAGCCGGCTGCTGATTCAGATTATGTAATGCGAGCTTGGGAAAATGTTTATTTTAGTAATGCATATCACATAACTCTTGAGTTATTTTGTAAATGCAAATAATTTTGATATTTCCCATATTGGGATTTATTTTATAAGCATGTACCGATTTTTATTATGCATCAGCTTATGTATATAAAGAAAATTATTTTTTTTACAATGATGAAACTTACTTGCTTACAATTTCTATCAAGAAAAACATCAATCATAAGGTTACGCATCTTAGCCGCTACGTGAAATTAACATTCTCAGTCAGCTGTTTCATTATAGATGTTGCAAAGTTACAAAATATTGAGAAATAAACATGGAAATTATGTTCAAACAAAAAATATTTTAAACTTTTACTTTAGGAAAAACAAGTTCATCGAGTGAAAATTTTAAAATAATAAAATCTGAATAACTTGACTGACTTTGACAAGAAAATAGCAAAAAATTGTTTCCTTGCTTCACTATTTCATTAATATATCCCGCATCACATAAATTTTGTAGCACTCAACTATTCGGGCATTCAATGCATTCGGCAATCAACATTTCCAGAAAATGGTGGTTACAATATATATATTCTTTCTTTTCCAGAGATACATAATTTTAATAAGTTTCATTAGAAAACTGAATTATATTTCTAAATTATGTATTATTCTTAACTATGTAACTAATAATTCATTAGTCTAATAAATTCATAATTTTTTTGCGCTTCTTTAAAATCAATATCCGAGCTGGAGGGTGTAAATACATTTTTACTGACGACTAGAATTTTTTGCTGGCTACCAGATTTTATTCAAATTGTAAAACCCTGTATATAATCATTAACTAATATCTGTGTTTAGAATAGCACTAATATGCTGTCCTTTTTATGCTGATTACTTTTAAAGATCACATTTTCAATATTTAGGGGATTTATGCCCATACTTTCAGTTTCCCTTAATTTTTATCTCACTCCCATGATTTCTCATCTTAAGCAGTTTAGGCTTCAGAGTATTCCTCCTTCAAAATTTTTGCTTAATTCAGACTATAAATTCTATCTAAAATATAGTTTCCTTTTCCTTTTGCATATGCAAATCACTCTTATTTTGAATATTTTTTTTTTTTCTCAGGATTCATTCTTGCTGTCCTCCTCTCTGAAATATGGTTATTTCCGGCAAGGAATGCCAGAACTATTCATTTCTCAATTACCCTCCTTCTCACTACTTATACTATATATTTCATAACTGAAATAAATCTTCAATATAGACCCCACATCCCGCATAGCTCATGTGCTTTCCCAAGACCTCCTCTGAAAGATAGAAAATCAAATACTATCATCTCCAAGCAATCCCGGAAGATGCAAAAAAAATGTCATCAGGAGATCCTCAGGAACCGAAAATGTCCATTTCATAGCATCCTGGGGAATTCATGTTCCTCCTCAGAAAGTTCTGGGGAAGATCACAGTAAATTGAGAAACTTCAAGGTCACTTAACAAACTCAAAAATTAATTTGTAATTATAATTATCATACATAATATAAAGTGCAGAAAGTATAATTATGATGGAAATTATTTACATATATTTTTTTATTTAATATTTATTAGTTTTAAAAATATTACCCTAAAAAATATTTTATTTAAACCTTTGATGAATAAATATGCATATTAAAGAAATCAGACACTGTTCACTCATCTGGTATTCGGAATAGATCTAGCTGACAATATCGTAAAGAGAATGATTTTTAACCTATGTTCACTCCGCTGTGTTTGAACCTGGGACCTTTCAATCACTAGATGTGTGTCCTACCACCTGAACCAGCTGCTCAAGTTCGGCGATTCACTTTATAGGATATTTTTCATAGAATTGGTGCAACTTCTTTCTCCTGTGATGAATGAACTTTGCCCATTGATAAATTATTTTCTAATTCGCTATTTTTTCTATTTTTAAGGTTTAAATCTTTAGGGGGTTATTGCATTCCTTCTTGCTAGGGCTGTAGCTTCTTTATTAATAATTAATAATAATATGTAGATTCGTTATAATTTAATAAAGAAAACAATAGCCCTAGCAAGAAAGAATGTAATAATCCTCCTAAGGATTGAAACCTTAAAAATAGAAAAAATAGCAAATTATGAAAAAATACATAATGCCCTATTACAAGAAGCAACTGAAATTTGTACTTCTAAAACTGAAGTTTGCAATGACATGACACACATGACTATCGACTGTTGGAGGAACAAAATGCTAGAAAAAGAAGGAAGGGAAAGAGATAAATGAAAAACGTGGGAATTTACTGATCTTAAACATGATAAATACAGAAGCAAAGGCATTTAGAAAGCACAACTGATGATGCCCCAGTAGGAGTGAAAAAGTTCTTGTCATATATTTTATATAATCAGCAGCGTGCGAAGAGAAAAGTGTGCCCGGGACAGAGTTCAAATTTGGTGCTCCCCCCCCTCCCCAATTTTTCTTTGTGACAGGTGTCACAAAATTGAAAAGTGCAGAAACAGAAACAAAGTCTATTGAATACATATTTCGCGTTTGTTTTGAAACTTTAAGTTTAATTTTAATTCAGAAATTAAAAAAAACTAAGTAACATAAAAGAAAATTGCACTTATATTATGGAAAAGGAGATCTGGAAAATGAGTGTAGAAAAAAATTATATAAGAGTACAGTATAACAGTTTGGAACCCTTTTATGTTCCAAGAAACCCTATGCTATTTTGAGAGTATATGTTTTCATCACAAGCACAGACTCAGAACAGAGAAAGTTAACAAAAGAGACAAAGACATAAACCTGAAACAAGTTTTGAAAAGAAAGAAATTCCTTATTCATAAATTTGTATTTCGGTATGAGGTAAAGGAGAGTGCAATAACTTTGAAACGAAAAATGTTCGTACTTTCACTGAAAAAAAAAAAAAAATAATAATATATGTAAGTATAAATTTTTTTTTTTACAAAAAAGAAGAAAAAGACGAGGTTTGTAGTATAAATTTGGCGCCCCCTCAAGTTCCGCGCCCGGGTTGACTGCCCCCTTCGCTCCTAGCTTCGCACGGCCCTATATATGATCATAGTACAGAATAACATCTTTAATCTGGAAACTTCTGTAATCTGGACATTGCGGTATGCTTATTCATTTTTATTTTCAATTACAGATCATAGATAGCGTCATAGCACATATATGAATGAATTTCAGAAAGTGATTAAGAAAAATGAAAAGACTACCTAATTCACTACAGTTTTTATCTAATTTTAAAATTGTGAGAACTTTCTGAATTACATATGCAATTAATATAGATGTCTTTTTTAATATTAAGTTGTAAAAGATTCCGAATTATTATTAATTTTACTATTTTTTTTTTCTACAAAGATACAAAGTTGGCTTCAAAACATCACGAAATTGGATTTTATTATTATTATTTCTTTTATAATATTAGAAATATATATCACTATTTTAAATATGTTAATGTAAAGTTATTTTTTAAATGAATTGTAAGCCTTACTTAAATTTTTATAAATTTCCCTATAAATTTTTTTGATTTTAGGATAGTTTCAATATTTTTCACGATATCTCTGTTATTCTTGTTATTCGTAGTATTTAATGAATATTTATAAATCAAAAATCGTAATAAAAAAATCCTATGATTACTGTTTTTTGTAACATACAACAGATGGCGACACTGCATAAAATTTACATAATTATTTTAAAAATATATATACTTTTGAGCATTTTCAATTGATTTTTCTCAATGTTTTCAATTATCAAGTTCCTTGCAGTTTTGTATTGCCATATTAAAGAGAGATATATATTGTATTATTATTTATCGAAATGCATTCTAGTTCCAAAACTTCTGTAATCCAGAATTGCCATAATAGCGACAATTCCGGATTAAAAAAGTTTATATATTTTATCATATATCATCATACATTTTAATAATTTTGCCTTTATATCAAACTTTCAGATCAACAAATTTATAAGAAATTTAATGGAGTGACATTTGTGTGTAACACATCTGCTTAAAAGAAAAAAAAAATCATGATCCTAAATAAAACAACAAAATGCAATTAGAGTCAAACGTATGAAAATGGAGAATGTGTATAATGGAATCCCGCCTTAGAAAGGAAAATTTATGGTTTCGGTGAAAAAATGCAGTATAATTATGCCTGTAAATATGGAAATATGTCTAAACAGAATTTTTCCCTGTCCTATGTGATTCTGTCTCAATAGGTTTGATTGCATAAGGGATGCAATATCTGTTATGACAAAACCTCAAATTTTTTGCTGCAATTTCCCCATTCCACTGCAAATCTTTCTTAGTAAGATTTATTCTATCTCAGTACTCCCTCTGAAATTATGTCTTAATATATACTACAGACTTAGTTACTTGTGTGTCGGCTTCAGCAACGGAATTACTACAAAAAGATGTGAAAGTTTCCTAATGTAGAAAGAGATAAGGAGCATTTCAAACTCACTTAAATCCACAATCGTAAAATCTGCAACTGCCTACAATCCACACGTCATCATGGATGTAAACAATTAAACTTTCATTTCAGATGTAAGGACAAAATTACAGACTTTTTTATTTTTATATGTATTTTAATGTGTTTTTCTTGTTAATATGACTGAACTCATGCTTTTTCATGAAGGAAGTATAAATTAATTTCTGAAAAAATTCAAGATATTTCTGATATCACTGGGAATTGCAATCTTTTTACCAAATATATTTATATAGTGTTAATCAAGTTTTTTTGGCTACTGGATCCCGCTAAATCTGAAATAAAATTTCCTTATTTTATGATTTTGATGTGAATTAGCAGGGTACCTTTATGAGTCAAGTTTCATTCAATAATTCAAGAAAAATGTATCTCATCTTTATTATGCACATGTAATTATACATTATTAATTATTTACTTGACTTTTATTTTTAATAATTTAATCATTTTTAAAACTATCTTGATTTCTATTAAATACTTAATTATTTTACCATTTTGTTTTTCATTATAATTTTGATTGCCTTATTAAATTCAAATTACTGTTTTAAAAATATAATCAAAGAAATGACCAGAAATCCACAAAATGAACAAGGGTAAAAAAAGAAGGTATTTTTGTTGGTCCTTAAAATGAAAAAACCATTTCACGGTCCTATTTTTAAAAGGAAATTGAATGCAGTCAAGGTAGTAGAAAATATGAAATATTTTTTTAAACATATGCAAATTGTTTGAAGGAGATTAAATAACTTCAAAATTAGGAAGAAATTATGAAGAATCTATACCCTACTTTATACATTTAGAGCATAAGGAGGTCTCTGAAACTACACTTTTTAGATTCTTACTTGGTCTTTTTTCTAGACTAAAACTGTCTTTCCTAAAAACAGTATTGTGATGGAGCAATTTCTAAGACAAATTTGGAATGAGGAATGTCAAATTCATAAAAGTTCACCTATTTGTTTTGTAGGGAGGAAATAATAATTTTATTTATATTATTTTGAGACCAGTGTTATTTATTTATAATTGCAATTAATAAGTTTTTAAATAGTAAAAATACAAGTTTTCTTATCTGGAACATCTTAGGCTGTGTGACTCACAGCACTGTAATCAACCCTTTCTGATTCAAGCGAAATAATATCCTCTCTAGAACAATAAAAAATTGAAATCGATTACTAAACCAAATAAATTAAACACTGGAGCAATATTTGGTTAGAAAAATATAAAACATAACTTACCACACCCAATAATATGTACAATAATGCAAATAGGACTACATAAGGGCAACCAACAGACGCCAAAAACTATTCGATTAAAATTTCGATTTCGATTAATAGTGTGAAATGAAGGAGAGAATTGATTCTTAATTTAATCTGCGTATATTAAATGGAAAATATATGCTTCAAAACTCTTTAAGGATAAGAGATAACAGCACCTATTCCCCAGCAAACAAATTTTGAGTTTGAAAAGAATCGAACATTTAATCGAAATTAAAGAGGTCATTTCGCCATTTTCTTTTAGGTGACTGGGCGTGGCACTTTGTTTTACACTTATCAAGTAAAGCATTGTGATAGTACTTTTTTTATTTGTATTGTACACATAGACAAATAGGTATTGTGATAGTACTTTTTTTATTTGTATTGTACACATAGACAAATAGGTAAGGTTTTAATGTTTTTTATCTATCATTATAGAGAAATCCAGCTATTATTTCAACTTATTCTGAAAAAGGGCTGTTTATAAACTAGTAAATCTGCAGATCAGGAGCCTCAACGTCAGCTCTGCAAGTCATTGTTTTTAGACACACTTTGGTAATATTCAATTTCCTGCAAACCCCAATTTAAAGTTTTCAAATTATGTAATTATTTATAAGAATAAAAAATACGAAGTTTTCAGACATTAGAAGCATTAAATTAAAGCGTTGTTATGGAAGGATATTTTGAAATTTTCATGAGCTACTAATTCTGGTATTTTTTTTAAATAATAAAATAGATTTCTTCAGGGGGGGGGGGCTCTGCCCCCTGAACCCCCTGTGGTCTCATTAATTTACATATGTAACTTGCGCTAATGGTTATCGCAAATCTTAAATTTCTTTTTACACTCTGAGCCTTAATTTTCAATACTGGTGGACAGAAAATGACGTGATGAAAACATTGATGCAATTATATTAAAAGTTTAGGTTTTATGAATGAAAATGTAATTTCCTTTTAAAAATAAAATAATTTTCATTCATATATTCTGAAATGAGGAGGCATTAAGAAGTAACACTCGTGATAAAATATTTTTTCAGGCAGTCTAGTTAATGCTTGGTTTTTAAGAATGAAAATGTTTATTTCCCGATACAATGACGTCATTTGCGACAGCGATAATTTTCAGTGTATAATTTTGACATTTACTATATATTTGCTTTTTAAAAGTTTTTTTTTTTCTCATTGAAATTTTCGATTAAAAATTAACATTTCTGTTAGCTGTGTGCAGACGATAAACCATGAGATATTAGTAACATTTCTTTTAATAAGAAGAATTAATATCATAACACAAGCCCTTTTTATTTCAACCTCAAAGCATATTCATTTTATTTTTGATATATGAGATCAAACTCACCCTCTTTTCATATTTTAGTTTTATTTCCAATATGAAGACGTATTCATGTCTATTTTTTTTATTTCATTTTCCTCTTGCACATGAAAATGTTTCAAATCAAAATTAACTGTTTAGGATAAATTATTATTCTGGGATCAGATTTACTTGGCAACGGTAAAAAAAAATATTGTTAAATTTTATAACAAAATGTCGATTTATTCCTTATGAAAATAATGAACTTCTTAATTTAAAAGAAAAATGTTTGGACAAAATAAGTAGAACATGGTCTTTTTTTATTTCTGCGGTAAATTCCATCTATATGTAAAGTCACAAAGGCATTAATTCGTCCCTTTTGACTTTGATTTGACTTCAAACAATTACACATACTTTCACATTTACAATATTTTTAGGTGTAGTTCCGTTGCTAGGCAACAGTTAAAAGAAAATAAAAACAATGAAATATGTGCTTTGAAAAAAAGTAAATTTATAAAAAAAATATATTATTGGAACACGTATATAAAATCCCTCCATAAGTTAAACACCAAATTTAAAAACTCTGACAAATGTATACACAAAATTTCAAACTAATATGAATAATGTATGGTTCTAATTAGGAAATTTCATCATCCATAATTTACCATTTAAATTTTAAATCCTTCAATCATATGAGCCATTTCCTTTCAACAAATAAAAATGGAAAAATCATCTGAATTGCTGTAGGAAAGCATTAAGTCGCAAAATAAAATGTTCTATATATTCCGAACGAATGAACCAAATTTAACCAAAAACTATACAGCTGAATCCGGTGACCTCACCAACATGCATCCTTAATTTTAAGCTAATCGGATGCTTTTTACGGCAGTTATTGCAGAACAGACAGACAGATAAACGGAAACCAAAACTTTTCGTGTCTCCACAGTAAGCCTTCACTGACATTTCGGCAATTAATATTGTATTGTAACTATGTTAGGATAGCACTTGGTATTTCAAGTGTGTTGTTTCATTTTTAGAAAATGCCTGTAAAACTTGAACTGTGAAATCCATTTTAATCATACTCGCATTTAAGTGGTAACACCACTTTGACGACTTGAAATTTTAGATTTTTTTTTGAGAAATGCAAAGCAGTTATAAAAATCCATAAACAGTTAAAATTATTATAGGTACATATATTAAAGTGAAAAGTGGATTTTTTGTAGTTGGTAAATTAAAAAATGGCAGCCCTATCAGCTGATGAACAGGAGTGCTTCGAATTTTTAAAAAACCTTTGCTTTGCTAAAATGCTTTTAATTTTCTGTTGTTATTTTATCGAAAATTAAATGAACAAATAGTTAAAGGGTGAAGATTGCCGGATTGTGAAGGTTCTGATTGCTTTTATACAAGGAAGATTTTGTTAACCTAAAATGGCTCTAAAAAGAGAGTTAGTTGAACTTTCAAATGATAAAAAATATGAAATATTAAATTTTATTATCTTCTTAAAAATACTTAAAATTTACGTAGACAATTTTTTAAAACGCACATCATCGGGATCTGATGTCTACTTTCTGATGGTGAAAACGGTATTTTAATGATACTTTAGAGAAGCTTTACCGTTTCCAGACTCTTGATTGGTTACTTGCGAGCCAGCTTTCCGAGTTCCTAACATCTAGTTTGAGAATGATGCAATACTGCAAAAGAAAAAAATGAAAATAAATAGGCTACAGTAAGAAAATTACTTTTAAATACTGATATCCAGAGCATTTGGAGCCCCGATTTTCATGGGACACCTGGTAACACTACTGGTAGCAAATGCTGATCTGTGAAAGTACAATATTCGTTAAAACGTAAATTTATCAAATATTTCTTCTTCACTCCTCCCGCAATTGTGGGCAGGGAAGGGGGACACAATTTTCAAATTACCTTGCCTTAAAGCTCAGTGTAAATCAGGTAAAGCAGTTGGTATGGCCCTTAGCTGACATATTTGCTGACATAATTGCAATTTTTAACAAAATTTAGCTGACATATTTGCAATTCTGATTACAAATCACTAGCAAAACCATCTAAGTTTTATTCCAGTATTAATGTCTTCATGATTGAGAAATTGGGTTACTTATTTAACTCTAAATCAATTAATTGTCATTAAAAACACTTTAAAATGTGTAGTTTATAATTACAATGCTTCATTGTATAAAAGCCAATTATGACCAAAAAAGGCCAATTTTAGCCAAAAAAAGCCGGTTAAAACCAATAAAAGCCACCGGTGTGGCTTTTGTTAAATTTTAGTCGGCTCTTTTGTAACCTTGATTAGTACATTTATAATAAATTTCAAACTGGAAAATCTGTATAAATTTTCAAATATTATAAATAATTTTTTTTTAATAAATTTTAAAAATGTTTAAACACAAATGTAATAAGCATTTTTTACTTGATTTAGCATCTGTATTTTTGTTTATGATAGATGTTTTTAAAAACCGGAATAAATGAAATAAATTTAGGATTCAAATATGCAAATTGATTTTTGTGTTTTATATTGATAGATTGTATGTTCTTTGCTTTCACTGAAAAAAAAAAAAAAACATGCTTTGTTGCTTTTGATAAGTTGAATTTAGAATTTTATCAAGATCCTATTTTAACCACTTCACCAGCGACAGGTGTGGGGAAATAGTGCTTTTACCCCCGACTTATCTCGGGGCAGCCGGTGAAGTGGTTAAAGACAGTAATCTAATACATAAATGTCCTTTTGCTATTTTCTAATTCCTGACTGTCCTTTCCAAAATATTTCTTAAATTTCTAAGATATTTTTGTTCTATAACAGAATTGTACGACCAAATGGATTTTTACAACCTCTATTGTCAGGTTTTCTTTTCAATGACTAAGGGGCTCTACCACCTATGAGCTATGGCTGCCAACCCTCTGCCAGATTCCACAAGTCCTGAAAATGTGCTAATTTTCTCTGTTTTAAAAAGATTACACAATTATGAAAAATTGAATGTTATTACTATTACCAGCAGTGGCAATCTTCTGTAATCAGGTTGTATTTCATTTGGTTTGACTAGAGCATTTTTCAGTTCCCAAGGCTACATCCATCACTGTCATGGCAGCTGATGGCTGTTTTCATGATTGATTCAGCAAAATCAATTACACATTTTAAATAAACTTGTATAAAATGGTTAAATAAATAATGTCACTGCCACTTAGACTATTATAAAATGCAGAAGAAAAGTTTTCTTTCTGAGGCTATAAGAAAATTCTTTTAAATATGATGCAATTTTCACCATTAACCCTCGGACTACCAAAAAAAAAAGCATCATACTAAAATTACAATAATGCATCCAACCACAGTTAAATTTCGTTAGTTTTTATTCAATATTCTTTTATAGATTTTTACAAAATTAGATTTAAAAATACAAGTTTACAAGTCAATTTCTTAATTTAATCACATTCAGCTAGATTTTACTGTGTTTCAACTAATTCTGTTTTTCTTGTCCGGTCCATTGGACCCATCTGGTAGGCAGAGAGTTAAGTGCTCTTCTCATGTAATCATATATATTGAAACAGAAAAGTATTGCTGTAAGTATCGATTTTTCAGGCAAATGCACATGTGCCAAAACTCTTTTTTGGAGTTCTTCAATTTAGAGGAAAGTAGAATGAGTTCCTGGTGGCAGAGAGGTCTAAGGTGCCAGTTTAAAGCTCTGAATTTTTGTAGAGGACGCAAGTTCAAATCCAACGCCGAGCAAAAAGACTTCTGTGATATTTTTGGTGATAATTTATTTCAATAATGACATATTTTATTAGGAGGAGAAGTTATATTATTTTTATTTTATTATTAGTGTTATTTGAATGCTTTATAATTAATAAAATTTAATACTGAACAATATTAATTTTGGATGTAATTATCGATAAAATAAATTGAGCTGATCTACATTTTTTTTATATTTTCTGCCCATTATCAAGAATATATAGATGTGTGTGTGTCAGAAAGGTTTGCTTTTCTTTTACATAAAATATAAAAGGGAAAGAAAGAAAAATATTCATATAAGAACTATAAAACAAATTACCTTGATATCCATGGTTTAATATTTAAAAAATGTAAAATAAAATTCAAGTAATAAAATATATGTTATATATTGTTATCTGCATCAAGTTTCAAATTTGGGGTTTTAGAGAATGAGACTGATAAAAATAAAATTCATGGCGCTTTTAATGGCCATGTAGTTTAAAAAAACAATAATAAATGTTGTTTTTTATTTGAAAAAAATGATACCGTAGTATGTAAAAATAAATGCTCTGTCCAATATTTTTAGTTAAATTTCTTATAAAAAGTAAGCGAAATTGGTTGTAAAATATAAACTTAAAATTCTCTGGCTTCATTGAATAGGTTTGGCTGACAGCATCCGCTATCGTCTTAAAGAAATAGGAATCAATTATGCAATATAGAAATTTGTCACAATTTCAATGATTACTTAAAAACAACTAATTAAAAATTCAAGAATTTTTCTAAAAAAACATTCAAGTTATTTACCGTCAAATCTGGACGGGTACTATCTAGTAATTTAATTATTTTAAAGTTTGTTTTCTTGTTTAATGTACAGGTGTAAACATATTTTTCAATTGGAAAGTGTTTGGATATATTATTATTTGTACTTCTCTTCGTATATATTGGCAACAATAAATAAAACTGCTATTTCAAACTATGAATTAAATCTCTATTTTGATGTTAAAATTTTGATTTAAAAATTGTAAAAAATAAAACTTAAAAAAATTAGATAACTAAAAAAATTATTGGACACTGCACACCACAATCTAGTCAGGTATATGCATGGTAAAGATGGTTAAATTGCTATGTATAATTTTTTATCCTATAAAACTTGTGAACTATATTGACTTACTTCAACATTAAATAGTGCTTAAAATAATTCTTAAATTAAAAAATTTCTTTTCAATGTTTTTTATCACATATTTCTGTATAAATCTACCAGTTTTCATGTTTTTATTACCTTTTTTGCAGTATAAGCTCACAAAATGTAAATGTTATAATAATTCAATTGTGGAAGCAGCAGTGTTAGTTACTTTTTTTCAGACTAGATATTCCCTTCTGTGTAGCATCTTACTTTAAAAATAGTAATTTCATGTAGAATCATTCTTTCGCCAGTTTCTAATTCCTGACTGTCATTTTTAAGTATCCAAAATATGCCTCCGGGTTTTTTTCAGACTAGATATTCCCTTCTGTGTAGCATCTTACTTTAAAAATAGTAATCTCATGCAGAATCATTCTTTCGCCAGTTTCTAATTCCTGACTGTCATTTTTAAGTATCCAAAATATGCCTCCGGGTTTTCTTTTCAATGATTCTCTTCTAAATATTTAAACAGAATTTTTTTTCTGATGAAAATTTCATTTTCACTTTTATTAGTGTAGTTTTTGAAACTCATTTTAGTAATACAGTAGACTCCCTCAAATCCGCAATCCTAAAATATGCACATCATCACAGATGTAAACAATGAAACTTTCAGTTCAGATTTAAGGAAAAAAATTACAGAATTTTTCAGTTTTATACCATTATGTATGTATTTTAATACGTAATTCTCTATAATATGACTGAACTCATGGTTTTTCATGAAGAAAGTGTAAATTTATTTCTGAAAAAAATCAAGATATTGCTAATATATCCCTATTAATCATAATCTTTTTACCAAATATATTTATGTATTAATCAAGCTTTTTTGGTTATTAAGGCTGACTAAACCCAAAAAAAAACTTCCTTACATGATGATTTTGATGTGAATTAATAGGGTATCTTTATGAGGCAAGTTTCATTGAATAATTCAAGGAAAATGTATCTCTCATTTTTATTATGCATATTTAATTACACATTATTTATTAATTATTCACTTGACCTTTACTTTTAATAATTTTTTAAATTATCTTACTTTTTATCATTTTAGTTTATTACTTTACTTAATTATTTTAACATTTTACTATATTGCAAGCATTCATTATAATTTCAATTTCATTATTGCATTCAAATTTCTGTTTAAAAAATATAAACAAAGCAGTGACCAGAAATCTGCAAAATTCTAAAATCCGCACTAACTCTGGTCCCGAGCTGTCCGGATTTGAGGGAGTCTACCGTATCAATGAGATAATTCCTTTGATCGTTTTACTATCAAAATAATTCTGTTGTTTCAAGGTTTAAATGGTTGACTCTCACCAGAATTTATTAATAAATTGATTTGGAAAAATATGCTTTTTTCTCCCATGTGTTAAAAAGCAGTTCTTTCCAAATATTCTGGTACAATTTCGGCAGTTGAGAATTAACACTAGATTTGCAGAACCAACGTGTTTCCATATTTATACTTGAAATCATTTGAAAATATAACTTATTTTTACAGCAATATGAATTTGACAGCATTACGATGAACATTACCTAACCCATTTTCTCCACTGGGTCTCTAATTTTGTGTACATATTTAAAATGAATTAAAGTTATTTAGAAAAATATGCATTTTTTTCTAGTACACTTCCCATAAATCTAGTTTTAAACTTAAGGGTGAAATATACGTTTCACCACCTTTTAAAGGGTTAATTAGAAAATAATATAAAGTGTTTTACATAATTCTTATAACCAGTGATACTGTAAGTAGTTGTTATCATATATATATATATATATATCACCAAAGGACCTCATCCAACTCTTAGTTATTTAAAAAATTGAAGTTGAATTTTTTTTTTTTTTTGCTATTTTATTTAACAGTTATCAGCAGATGATCTCCCTTGGGATAATATAAAAATGAGATCCACCTCCAGATGTCCACTTCCCTGAACGATCATTTTTTTTATGGAACGAAATTTATTCCTATAGTCTCAATACTAATTTTACCTCCATTCAGAGACCATCTCAGATGAACTCCCTCCATGAGCGATTCATTTCTTTTAAGAAAATTCTATTTTTTCCTGGTCGCTTGAAGAAGGTTTTATTAAAAAAATATTCCATAGAGCACATTATTCATCAAATTTTTAAACTAAGTTTAGATTTTTTTTTTAAATCCCGGTAACTTTTAAGTGTTTAAACCCCTTTGTGCCTTTTCAGGCAATGAATTTAACGCTCATGACAAATTAAGAACGACGGTCAATAAACTCCTCTGCCCTTTTCTGTCAGGGAACTCTCAAAGAAATAGATAAATTAATGAAATCGTCCTTATTTGTTCCCATCCAAAAAAAAAAATGCATTTATTTACTGAATTTCAAAAAGACTTGGAAATAAAAGTTATAAAAGGTAAAACCGTAAAATCAAAGCAAACGTCAATGTAGTCATTTTTTAAACTCTGCAGTAATTAACTTATGTTATTAACTTTTGTTTTGATACTTAAATTTTTATATTTTTTCCTAATGTGAAAAATGAAAGCAAATTTTAGTAATTGTTACCCTTTTTCAACAATTAAAATCTAGATTTAAGCATAACCTACCTCTCAGAGCGACCAATTTTTATTGGAATGGAACGTGGTCGCTTTAATGAGATTTTACTGTATGTGTATGAAAAGACCTTATAAATTAAGTAAATTTATGTGTTTGAAATTTTGCAGGAATTATGACTCATGACACAATCAGCATGGTCAGCATGTATCAAATTTGTTTTCACTTGTAAATATAGTAACTTTTTCAGATAAATTATCAGATTTAAAGAAAAAAAAAAATCCACGTCTTTCTTCTGTAAATGACTCTTAAAAATGTAAAAGTGTGATGTTAATTTTGTTTAAATATATAATGATGAGACATGGTAAAATTGTGACATAACTTATAAATACTGTCATAATTCTTTATTTTCTGATAACACTAACCAAAAAAAAAAGAACTTTTATTTGCTTCTTTGACCCTTTAAAGCCCTAGAATGCGTTCCAGAAGTTGTGAAATTCAAAGAATCAGAATTCATACCAAAAAAGCTAAATAGTGAATTTTGGTTATTTTAATAACGAAATGTTTGTTATTAAATAAATCAAAAATTTACATTTTAAATTTCTGGTGTGAATATGGAATATGTGAATAAAAAAATCCACTGAATAAGAAACACTGATGGTATGATAAATGATACCATGGGCTGGGCATTAAAGGTTAATGAGAATAGTCAATCTTTAATAATTTGGGGTCGAGAAAACCGAATATGATCTCAAAATGTTTTTAAGATACAGTACTACTGCTATACGAACTTATATAGTATAAACCTGTACAGTGTTATTATGATATCTGTAAATCAGTTTTTCCTCTCTGTTGTCTATACTCAATCTTTATTAATTTTGGTTTGATAAAATCGAATATGACCTTAGAATTTTTTTTATTAGCTTTAACTTTGTAAAATATAGTACTATTGGTATATGAACTTATATTGTAAAAATCAGTGTGGTATAAATATAAGATACAGTCAGCATTAGCATTACTTTTAATCCACTAAATGTACAGGTTAAGTTATAATATATAATTTATATTATCTTATAAAAATACGAGGGCAAGCCAGTAAGTAGGTCACAATAGCCAATAAAAAAATGTGGAAACCAAGATACATACTTAAAAGGCATATTTATTTCTCTATATAATCGTCATTTACATTGATACATTTGTTCAATCTCTTGATGAGTTTTCTAATACTTGCTGCATAAAAATCATTGGACTGCACTCTCAGCCATCTGTGTACCTCACATTCAATGTCTGCATCAGTCGGCTGTAGGCTAAACCATGTGAACAACCTGTTGCAGTTGCTATGCTTTCTATTGTTGTTCACCTGTCAACTCTAATCCTTTCCCAAACCTTCTGCACTGTGTCTTCTGTTGCAATCTCAACAGGACGACCACTTCATTCTTCATCAACAACTATTGAACGCCCCTGCTCATCTTGTACAACTGTTATCTCATAAATGTGAAATTGACATCTTACAGCTGAAGAGTGCTGCCAATCCAGGGACCGCGCTAAGAAATTAAGAGTATTTGCCAACACATTAGCCAAATTTATCTATTATTAGCCAAAAGTATATATGCATATATTATATTAGATATACATATAGGATATAGATATACACTGAGGTGACAAAAGTCATGGGATACCCTGCTAATAGTGTGTTGGTCCTCCGTTTGCCTGGCGAAGTGCAGCAACACGACATGGCTTGGACTCCATGAGTCGTTGGAAGTCCTCTGGAGAAATATTGAGCCATGCAGTCTCTATAGACGTCCATAATTCCAAAAGTGTTGCCGATGGAGGATTTTGTGCGCGAACGGATCTCTCGATTATATCCCATAAATGTTCGACGGGATTCATGTCGGGCAACCGTGGTGGCCAAATCATCCGCTGGAATTGTCCGGAATGCTCTTCAAACCAATCATGAACAGTTATAGCCCGGTGACATGGCCCATTGTCATCCTGGAAAATTTCATCGTTGTTTGGGTACATGAAGTCCATGAATGGCTGCAAGTGGTCTCCCAGTAGCTGAACGTAATCATTTCCAGTTAATGATCAGTTCTGTTTCACCAGCGGACCTAGTCCATTCCATGTAAACACAGCCCACACCATTATGGACCACCATCAGATTGCACAGTGCCTTGTTGACAACTTGGGTCCATGGCTTCATGGGGCCTGTGCCAAACTAGTACCCTTCCATCAGCTCTTACCAATTGACATCGCGACTCATCTGACCAAGCCACTTTTTTCCAGTCGTCTACGGTCCAGCTGATATGGTCACGAGCCAGGGAGCGCCGCTGTTGGCGATGTCGTGCTGTTAGTAATGGCAACCGATTCAGTCTTCTGCTGCCATAGCCAATTAAATCCAAATTTCGTCGGCCTGTCCTAACGGACACGCCCATCAGACGTCCTACATTCATTCCTGTGGTTATTTCACGCAGTATTGCATGTCTGTTGACACTGACAAGCAGGCGCAGATCCACGGGGGGGAGCGATCGGGGTGATTCCCCCCCCCCCAAAAAAAAGATATAAATCCACCGATTATTGCAAATTTCGACAAATGGTCACCAAAAAAAATCAATTTCGTCAATCGTTCACAAGTCAAAGGATAGCAAAAGAAACGCGTATTATGCCAAAGGATCGCGAAAAAAATGCCAATTTCGTCAAAGGATCGCAAAAAAACACGTATTTCGTCAAAAAAGCGCGGGAAAAACGACAATTTCGTCAAAGGACCATGAAAAAAACGCAAATTTCGTCAAAGGATCGCAGGAAAAAAACGCGAATTTCGTTAAAGGATCGCAGGAAAAAACGCGAATTTCGTCAAAGGATCGCAGGAAAAAAACGCGAACTTCGTCAAAGGATCTCAGATAAAACGCGAATTTCGCCAAACAATTGCGGAAAACTAATTTCGTGAAAGAATCGAGCAAAAAACACTAATTTCGTCAACAGATCTCTGAAAAAAATGCGAAATTCTTCAGAGATTCGCGAAAGTCGCCAAAGAATCGCTAAAAAAACGCGATTTTCGTCAAAGGGCCGCGGAAAAAATGCACAATTAGTACCGGGAGGAGATTCCCTAGGCGCGCATCCAATGGGGGCGAAGGGGTCGATCGGGGCAAAGAAGGAAAGAACAAATTTACCAAGTTGGTTTTTAAGAAATCAACACACCATACGCACTTTAGCTTTTAACTGACTAGTATTAGGACATAATCCTTTTTTGTTCATTCATCAAATACCCCTTGATTACCAATGTGGATGGCAATAACAGTACATTTTTTACACATTAGTGGCTTTCTTCAGTGAACATTAAGATGCTTGAATTTTTCAAAGGACCTTTCTTTTTCTTGTTTCTTTCTTTCTTTGGAAATTGCTATGAATCCCATTCTTTTCTCAAACAATAAAGCACACCTCAAAAATATCGATATACAGAAATTAGAATTGCAGCTTCTTTGAAAGAACGAAAAAGTTTCATTAAAAGGATCCGCATAACGTTGTCAAATTCTGCTGTAGAGATTCAACAGAAGGTACACGAAGTGGCATCGTCCACAACCTCAACCTATAGTGTAAAAAATTATGGCGCCATATGCCTTTGACAGGATATAAACCTTTTTCGTTCACTAATTGCCGAAACGTCAGAGAGGTTTACCATTGACACCCAAAAAAGTGTTTGCTTGTCTGTCTGTTCCGCGAAAACTGCCGTTAAAAGCGTTGGATTTATATCTTGGGGGGGGAGGCGACCGTCCCGATCGATCCCCCCGTGGGTGCGTGCCTAGGGGAATTTTGTCCTGGTGCTAATTGTGCATTTTTTCGCGGCCCTTTGATGAAATTCGCCTATTTTTTCGCGATTCTTTGACGAAATTCACATTTTTTGCAAGATCTGTTGACAAAAATCACATTTTTTGCGCGAAATTGGCGTTTTTTTTCGCAATTTTTTGACGAAATTCGCGATTTTTTTTGCGATCCTTTGACGAAATTTGCGTTTTTTCGGGATTCTTTGGCGAAATGCCTAATTTTTTGACGAAATTCACGTTTTTTTCCGTGCTTCTTTGATGAAATGGGCGTTTTTTGCGCGATCCTTTGACGAAATTCGCGTTTTTTGCGATCCTCTGACCTGCGAATGATTGACGAAATTGATTTTTTTCGGCTCCATTTGTCAAAATTCGCGATAATCGGTGGATTTATATTTTTGATCCAAGGGAGGGGGGCGATTTCCCCCTTTCCTTGGATCTGCACCTGTGATCTGTGCCTGGTGCGCACACCACTTAGATGACACATTTTGTCTTTCAGAATGTTAAGGCCCCTTCAGATTTCTGAAGGGGATTCTTTTACAGAGTCTTTCAGAAATCTGATATTAAAAAATGGATATGATGGTTAAGTTTTTCAGCTTTCGATAGTTGGTTCTTATGTATTTTTTAGTGTTGAATCCAAAAATGACCTTCATTTTTTACCATAGCATCACGTCAGAATTTTTCACAAATCGCAAACTTTTAAAAAGTCGAATTATTGGGAAAATCTGCTACTATAAGAGAGACGTAACTTTTTTTCATAATAATTTATTCATTTTTTTTGCTTATACTATGCATTTTTACAGTTAAACATGTAAAATATTGTGTATTTAAAATCCTTATAATTTTATTCTATGCTTGGAAGTTTCTTTGAACCGCTCATGCTCTGCTTCGCGCTTTTCATTTTAACTTCTTTATGGGGTTCTTCTCGGTATTCTCTTTTTTTTTTGGCGGTTGATAAGGCTGGGAAATTTGTCGCAGATGTATTTAAAACATTTTCCTTCTTTTGTTAAGGCTTTTGTTAAAGGTTTGTAAAGACAAATTGCTTTGAGAGATTTTCGCTATTTTTTTTACTTTTGAACTTTGAAATTTAAGATTTGTGAAAATCGTGACGTGATGGTTAAAAATGAAGGTTATTTTCGGATTCAGTGCTAAAAAATACATCAAAATCAATTATCAAAAGTTAAAAAACGCAATCATTGCAGGCTTGTGCTATTAATGTTGTTAAAACTTTCACTATAACTAGAAGAACAAAAAATAACATAAATAATTACCACAGTACAAGAATAAAAAGAAAAAAATAATAAGACATTCAGTAAATAAATTTTGTTATAACGTTTTAATTTTTCAACCTAATAAGTAACGGATCTTCATGCACACGTCAGGGGTAATTCTGATTAGAAAAATAAATTCTGAAAGTTTACAGCAGAGAACGGGTATGAGCTGGGGGATATCCTCCGGACACTATGCGTTCTTTCCGCAACCGTTTGACGAAATTCGCGTTTTTCTGCGATCTTTTAACGAAATTAAACGTGTTTTTCTCGCGATCTTTTGACGAAATTTACCCCTTTTTTCACAATCTTTTAACAAAATTTGCTTTTTTCCGTATCTTTTGACGAATTTTGCTTTTATTCGTGATCTTATGACGCAATTTGTGGGTTTTTTCGCGATCTTTTGGCGAAAGTTTCTTTTTTGCGATCTTTTGAGGAAATTTTATTTTTTTGCGATCTTTTGACGAAATTTGTGGAGGTTTTATCGACCTTTTGTTGAAATTTGCGTTTTTTCGCGATATTTTGGACGAAATTTAAGTTTTACCGCGATCCTTTGACGAAATTTGAGTTTTTTCCGCGATTCTTTGACAAAAATTCGCGGGGTTTTTTTCGGTCCTTGGACAAAATTTGCTTTTTTCGCAATCTTTTGACGAAATTTACGTTTTTTCAATGATCCTTGGACGAAATTTGCGTTTTTCCGCGATCATATGGCGAAATTTGTGTTTGCTTTCTCGATTCTATGACAAAATTGTTTATTTTTTCTGCGAAAATTTTCCGTGATATTTTTATGTCCGAATTTTCGGGCTGGATGACCGATTTTTTTTATTTTTGGGACTGGAAATACGGCCGTACGCGAACCGAACTCTCGCTAAAAACGGAAATTGATTTACGTTCCAAAACATGATTACAGCAACAAAAGATTCCCAAAAAATCTTCCGCCAGCATTTTCGCCATAATAATCTTTTTCTCGCCAATTTCACGATGTATTCGCATTTGGCGAGTAGGCGAATGGTTAGCACTGCCCCTGCAATCTATTGGCATATTTGGAAACAATTTACTACTAATTTCCGACCTCTCATATTGGTTTGTGACCTATTTACTGACTTTCCCTCGTATTTATAGATCTATAGTTTTCCATTGAAATTTCAATGTATTTCGTAACACTTAGCAAATTCAGCATTTTAAATGTCATATTCATTTTTTTCATGCCAAGACTTTACTCAAATTCCTCGTTAAGACTTGACACTTGAGTATCTGTAAGTTTAAAAAAAAAATCAGTCATTCATAGCACTCTGTTAATGGATCTTTCACCTGATTAGCCAATTATATACTTTTTTACATTGCTAACGAAGCGTAGAACCAACAATGTGAAAAATGTCCGAGCTGGGAATCGGGCTCTGAACCTCTGAACCAAGTGCTCTACCATTTAAGCTAGGAGGATGATGCCCAGTTTAGCATTCTTCACATATGTTGGTAAGGCTGCAACTGCAGCATAAGATGGAACAGTCAATATTGATTAACAAATATTTTCCCCCTTTTATTTAAAAAAAAAAGAAACAAAGAAATGTTCTTTATAATTCATTTTCTCCACTAATAAAGGAGGTACGTTGCCACGACATTATCCCCAGAAAAAGAATAAAATGCACTTCTTGCCCGGCCAAAATCTACAGAAAAAAATGTAACACCCGTGTGTTTCAGGAAAAATGAAGTTCCGGCCCGACACAACTTTTCAAAAGTAAAGTTCTGTCCAAGTCGGTCTAAATCTTCAGATAAAAATTAACTTTTACCCGAGTTTAATGAAAGAAAATTTCACCGAACTCGGGCTTTGGGACAGGCCTGTAAGCCTATGCTCATAGTGACCTCTAATGTACAGTATGAATTCCGGCAACCTCGTCAGGCAAATTCTGGCGCCGCCCCTGATTACTATTCAGACCCAATAAACATAGTATTTTACACTAAATTGCCCTATATATTACTTTGCCATCGACTTTCAAGATCAATTAATGATTTAGAAAAAGCCTATATATTAACAGTACGTGAAAGAATGACAGTTTGGGCATGACTTAGTACAATGTGAGAAGAACGGGGTGCCAATACCATGTTTTGACTGCACTATTACGTCATCAAGTTATGGCCTGAAATTTCAGCAAATTAAAGATAGCGATTAGTATAATACAAATATTTCAATCTGCCTTGTGATATCTTGGTACGACATGAGCAAAGCAAAGAACCAAGGAAATTTACAATGTGCGCTACTTTGCGAAAAAGGCAGCTTCGCATCTATCAAAGGTCTCTTTACTCTTTCAAGACTACTCCAGAACGGTTGCAGCAGAACCGACCATGGAATATCTAAACAGGAAAATTTAAAAGCGAATATCTACAATTTTTAGACATTGACGAGTGGGTCTGCTAGGCTCGGGTGACTGCAAGAGCTTCATGATCATTATAGCTCTTGGCAACAGTTGGGTGTGGGGGGGGGGGGATAACAGCTGCTACTTCACAAATAAGATATCCACATGGTCGTTGGAGATCCCTGTCCCCTTTTCGACACTTAACCCTTAAATGCCTGGTGTTGCTTTTCGGCAACATACCCAATTTAGGCTCTGAAATACAATTAGAATAATATTGAAGCTATATTGCCTAATGTTGCCAATAAAATACATTCTGAAAATATTATAAAATCGATTTTCAACATGTAGATGGCAACACTTGTGCTGTTTAAGAATAAAGATCGATTTATTTTTTCAATTGTTGCTACTTGTTCTTTTTGTTTTGTTTGGAAGCTTGCGAAATACCCTATTTTGGCCTGCAGTGATCAAGTAAAATTTATTTCTTATTATAGTTGCTAAAATTCTTGTGTGTTTAATGTTATAGAATTTTATCAAGGGAAATTATTTTTTCAATTAAACACCAGTATTTCCGATTAGTAACAAACTGTTTTTTAGCCGTAAACTATACTTAAAACAAAATATGATTTTTTAAAGTATTTTTCCCATGATTTATTTAAAAAATGAAAGCCGAAAAACATTATTACAATGATTTTTGAAAAATCAGGCATTTAAGGGTTAAAGGAAATGGAAGCAGTAGTCCCAATCACGGAATATATTACCAGAAAAGTTTAAGACATGAGGCAGATAAAGTGGGGAATTCAATACATACCATGGCGTCATCAAGATCGTTATACCTCTATAGGTTAAATTTTAGGCCTCTAGAGGTTAAATTAATTTGACGTGTTAGTATTGCCAAGGTGAAGAATTCCGCCCGCTCTCCTTAAATTGTACAAAGATACTAGGAGGCTGACTGAAACATTTATATTGCATTAATCTGTATCTGTAATGTGCTAAAATTTCAGGCCGTTACTCGATGGCATGATAATAAAGTCAAAATGAAGAATTGGCATCCCGCTCTGCTCATATCGTACAACGATATCATGAGGCAGACTGAAATGTTTGTATTGTACACATCTGTATCTTCCATGCGTTAAATTTTCTTGCCATAACTCAATGACGTGATAGTACTGTCAAAAATGAAGAACTAGCTCTGCTCCTATCATATCAAGATATCATGAGGCAGACTGAAATATTTGTATGGTATTCATCTGTTTCTTCCATGCGTTAAATATTCTTGCCGTAACTCGATGACCTGATAGTACCGTCAAAAATGAAGAATTAGCTCTGCTCCTATCATACCAAGATATCACGAGGCAGGCTGAAATATTTGTATTGTAATAATTGGTATCTTTAATGAGCTAAAATTTAATGAGCTAAAATTAATTTGGCACCAGTTTCATCTCGTAACTTGGCGACATGATAGTGACACCAAAATGATGAGTTGGCACCCGCTGTTGCTCATATCGTACCAAATTCTGAGGTTAAATTATTCCATGTATGCCTAATAATCTTGTCTTACATCATCATTTCATCTCATAACTCAATGACGTTCGCCCTATCCAAAACACAGCATATACACTGTTAAAAATATTTTTGTAAAACAACAGAAACTTTCTAGCAGCAAAAAGTTGCCAGAAACTATTTGTTTTCAGAAAATATCTGTTAACGAAAGAATGCGTTATCAGACGACAGAAATACGTACTCATACAGGCACTTCGTGTTGACAATTGACGCTTTTCCCAACAGTCAAAATCTGTAGGTCGATTCCTGTTGGCGAGGGGGGGGGAGAGAGGTTCTATTTAACAGAAGAATCGCGTATTATAGGTTAGGTACACGGGAAATTTCTATTTACCGATCGATTTGTTTATATTAATAATAATAAATATTTATAGGAATTTCTCCTCCAAACTTTTATAAAATTAATTTAAATAGTTTATTCGCAATAAAATATTTAAACAGTTGAATTGATATACATTTGTAAATTAAGTACATAAAAGACTGGAATAAGTGAAAGAAGGTATCTTAACCCCCCCCCCCCCCAGAATAATAAAAAAATATATATACGATATAAGGTAACTCCCCCCTCCCTCATAAAAATATTTATTAATAAAATAAATATATGTATTGAATGTGATTTGTAATTAAAAGAACTTTAATATTTATTCGTGCAATATTTTTGAAAATTGATTAGGTTAAATCAGTGACTTTGGTTAATTATGTAAATAATAGCCTGCCAATTTTTATAATTTTTTCGACTAGAAAGCTTTGTATATATAAATGAGTAAAAGTTGACAGCTATGATCAAAGATGAGAAATGAAAAAGAAGAGCCACTAAAATCTATATAAACATCACCGTAAAAAAAATATTTCATTTCAGCTAAAGTGATAAAATGAGTTTTCATCCTTCTTAACAATTTACAATGTTTTTCCGTATAAAGTAAATGATCATCAACTAAATAAGAAAAAATATAACAATATAATTTAAATTAAAATGTTAAACAAAATTAAACTTGCTGATTCTATAAAATGAATGGTTAAAGCTTAAATAAGAATTATTTTCAAAATAATAGACACAATTGTAGCTCAAAATTTATTTCATTAAATGGAGTGAATAAAATTTACAAATTTTAACTAAACCACTACAGGTAACTCTAAGATTGTACTAAAAAAAAAAAAAAAAAAAAAAAAAAACATTTCTTCAGAATCAACATATGGAACGATTAAACAAAATATCAACCACTCCATTTTAAACAACATAGTAAATAGTAGGAAATATGATATATTTAAGCAATAAAAATATATGAACAGCGTCAGATCTAATAAATATTATTCTGGTTAATGTTAAACGAAAATAACAGTTATCTATAACTATAATAATTAATGCAGCTACTCCGTGTTTATTATTAAAACTATCACTCCAAAACTAATCACGTGTGTCAATTGATGACAAAATTGATTTAAAATCTCAATCAAAATTTCTGGAACTAATACATATGAAGTAAAATTAAATTCTTAGTCATAAAAAAGTTAAATATAATAAGTAATCATTCTACAGCTATGTAAAAATTCAAGATTTGTAAACTAATCATAAACTTAAGATTATTTATTTAACTTAAAATAAACAACCGATCAAAAAAATAATCTCCAGCTATTAACAGAATTAGATCAACTAAGTTACTAATGTGCATAAATAAATGAAGTATAAAATAATACTAATAATTTAAGTAAATCATACATTATAAAATAATAATAATAATAATAAGTAGTATTGCTTAATTAAGATTTTTAGCAAATAGGAAGTATTTTTCATACATATTGTTACGTTTCGGAAAAACATTGTTACATATTTAAAAGAAGGAGGAAAACATACCTTTTGCTATGTTTGTTTTCTAGTATTCGAACTGTAAATCCTAATCATTGAAGAAAGCGGTTCTGATGTCAAAGGTGTGCGTCGCCGGTTTCAATTGTGAAAATGATTCTTAATTTTCTGTTAAAAATTCTTTATATATTATTCTTTTTCAATTAGATCAACTGCTTTATTGAACGAACTGCCATTTTCAACAGTACACAAGAGACAAGGCACTCAAATATTTCACGTTAGAAGAGACGCGTTAGCGTGGGTATGATAACCAATGCTTATTGGTCATTCTAAATGACCTTTTAGACGTCATAGGGGGTGACCTCCCGTTTTTCTGTTATCCAACATATTATCCTGTCGCAGTGGAAACTGATGGCAAAGAAAACAGAATTTTTTGTTGTTTAACATGAAAATAAGCGATATGAGGATGGAATGACATAAGAAGTCTGTTAACGCAATTTTTACTGTCAGAATTCGAACATTTTTTTCTGTTGTTTTAAGATTTTTTTTTACAGTGTATAATGAAACCATTTTATAGAAAAAGCTTAAATTTTGCATACTGGCATTATTGCAACATAAATTTTGTAAGGACATGATTGATTTATTAATGAAATATGAATTTATTATTGAAGTGTACTTTATTCAAAGATAATTGCCATAAAATCCAAAGTATATGCTCCTTTTTTACAAAAGCAAAAAACAGCTATATTTTAGGACAGAGACTTATAATAGAGATTTGAAAATATCATTAATAAAATTTGTTTTTATCATTAATTTAAAAGTAAAAAACTTAAACACAGGAGTGAGCATCTTTGGTATTTTCGATAGACTTGCGTTTAAAAAAAAAATCACCTAAATCCCCTTCTTTAAATTTTTATTGCACCTCTTACTTCACTAAATTTAACATCTTTAAAAATCTTTACTTAAAAAAAAGTCACTGCTATATTTGTCATTTTATTGTAACAGTAAATAAATAGATAATTAGTTATCTGAATTTCCCACCCCCACCTCTCTGGTATCAAACACACAAAATTAAACTTTCAAAACTCTTTATGTTTTTTATGACCAGTTTGTTATGCAATGGTAACAATGTATAAATAAATATCATCTAATTTATCCCCGCCACCCCCCCCCCCCCCCACAAATTCATTATTATCTCCCTTTGTGTTCATAGATCTGCATCACATGAAGTTTTAAATTATTTTAAAGAAAATATGCTTTATTTGTGACTTTGCTGTAAACATAATGTATTAATTAAATTTCTTCTGCCGCCCCTCCCCAAAGAATGTCCTCTTTGCCTCTTCCCCTGCTCCAATACACAAAATTTAAAATCTTTAAATGTATATTTTTAGGTAGATTTCATAAGAAATACTACCTAATGCAGTCGTTACCATGGTGCGACTTTTGAAAAAAATCTTTCATAATTTTTCATTATATGACCCCAGGAATCCAAAACCACCCCCACTTAAAAAATTTATATATATGTATGTATGTACTAAATTTTGTCTGCACAATAAAAGTCACAATTATGCACCGATTGTCTTCAAACTCACCAAACATATTGAGATGGCTAATACCTCGGCAGGCGTTGCAAATAAGCAAAATCGGCTCAAGGGGGTGAAAATGGGGAGGGTTAAAAATTTTGAATACCGCTTTAACATGATTCTGATAAAACCAGCTCTAACAGAAAAATGAAATTAAAAGTTCGTCAAAAGCGGCCAGATAAAATTGTTAAACTGTATTTATCTCTAATCTTAATTCTTGTTGGCGAAATTAGTACTGAACTTCGAAATCTACCTCTGCCTGTAGGCCGAGCCGGCAGGGATTTTTTTCTTTGCTCTTTTTATACCTTTATCATAGCAGTAATTAAATAATCCTCTAAATTACATCTACACATCAAACAAAAACACATCATTCAAAATCCCTTTGCTCCTTCCCTGGCACATAAATTTTCAAATCTTTAAAATTCTATTATTATTTTAAGATTTTTATGCTACATTGTTTCTTCAGAGCAATAATAAATAAATTCTCCCTTTAAACCCCTATTTCTCCATTTCGAGAAAAAAGTATAAATTAATTGGCATGAAGACCTGGGATATTATATTTTTCATTTTGCAGTTTAAGAGGCTACTTCAGTTAAATGAAAAGACGCATTCGCTAATGCTAATCCTATGGAAGAAATTTATGAAGATATCTCGGTCGCATTTCAATATTTTTAAATGATTTCTTTTGCATTGAATAGTTGAGATCGATCTGTATGCAGACCGTTTTTTACTTTTTCGATTTTGATTGCAGATATTTTTTAAGAGGATGCTTTTACTTTCGAAACCGGTTCCGAAAATGAAAGTGTCCTCATAAGAAATTCCTATAAACTAAATCGAAAAAGTAAACAACGGCCTTTGTACAGATCGATCTCAACTATCCAATGCAAGATTGATTGATTTTGATTGATTTTGTGACGGCCGATTATCTACACTAGGGATATAGGCCCGGGGGGGGAATGCCCTTCGTGGGGGTCTTTCTAAGGGAACCTAACCCGTATTAACGCATGGAAATCCATGGTTCGAAGAAAACCATGAAAACTCCGAACGATTAGGCCGACGGGCGCGATTGGGATAGAACCCAGCACTTCCCGCCTACCAGTTTCGAGAGCAGAACCTCTCAGCCACTGGTGGGGCCTATCCAATGCAAGAGAAATCATTTAAAAAAAAAATATTGAAATGCGACCGAGATATCTTTATAAATTTCTTCCATAGGATTAGCATTAGCGAACGGGTCTTTTCGTTTAACTGAAGTAGCCTCTTAACTGTTCTTACCCCTGATTTTTTATTAATGGGAAGGAAAAGTGATTTTAAGGAACACATTTATTTAAAATAATTAAATAATATATGAGAAAGAATACCAATCTGAAAATTCAAGAGAAATTGTGTTTTGCTTTGTCTGCCCCTCCCCCACCTCCCTCTCCCTATTTAGCCTTCTTTTCTTGAAATGAGAAATAGGGCAGACTTAAAAAAAACTAGTACTAAAAATATTAAATTGTTTGCTTTGTAATCGCCTTGCTTAACACTAGATTACTATCCTTGTATCTTTAAAGTACACAGTTTAGACTTAATCTTACGATAACATTATTTTGAGTTTTATTAGTCTAATATTTCATAATTATATTCATTTTTTTGGTGTTATGGTTAAGGAGAAAATAACACACATTTCTAGTTAATTATTAATTTTGCCCTGAAATATCGCCGTATAAATACGAAGTTATATTATGAATCTCACAGATACAACGAAAGTAATAATGTATTTTTTAAAGATAGTGATCGAGTGTTAACTGCAGACTTTCTAGCATTTATTCTGAGATTAAATAAGGCGAAATATTCTGTTAAAATCTTGTGGCAACACTGAATGCACCCTGTGTAATGGAATCGTTTTATAGCAAAAAGGCAGAAGTTTTGCATACAGATATTATTTTGTAAAGATATGTTCATCAATGAAATGTTAATTTATTATTAAATTGAATTTTATCCAAGAATCATTTCTGTAAAATACCAACTATAAAACTCCTTTTAACAAAAGCAAAAACAGTTAAATTTTAGAAGCTCATGATGGAGATTTCAAAAATCATAAAATTTATTTTTATCATTAATTTAGAAGTAAAAATAAGGTTAATTCAAGGGAGAGAATCATCTGCATTTGGGCAGGTTTTAGCATAAAAATCATCTAAACTTCCCCCTTCCTTTAAAATTCTGTTTTCTCTTTCACCACATTGAAAATCCTTAAAAATCTGTATATTTTTTAAAAAGCTATGCTCTGTTTATTAATTTATTGTCACAATAAATAATAATCAATAAGCTAAATACCCCCACCTCCAGAAAAAGCAACGAATTTCTAGGCATGAGTGGCAGGGAAATGATTTTCCTCCTTTTTGCAATTTAGCTTTCTTACATACGACTTTTTGCTAATGGGATGGAAAAGTGATGTTATAGAACATATTTGCATAAAATATTTAAATAATACTTGATGATGGCCTAAAGATGCTTGCTGCATCTAATGAGTGTCTAAAGATGCTTGCTGCATCTCAAACCTATCATCTGCAAAGCACATTGCATTCCATGCATAGAAAAGAGTTTCATGTCAAAAAGATATCTTAAATGTACTTACTTAATATTAAACATGCAATATAATTTATTCATTCTTTTTAAATAAATAGTTTTTTGTCCTTAAAACTTCTTATTTTTTATTCTAGAAGAATAGGAATTATGAATTTATTTTTTTTTTACATAAAACAGTAGTAGTGATAAAGTTAATTAATAACTATAATTAGAATGACTGATTGTACAATATTTTTTCTATTTCAGATGTAAAAGTCAATGTTGACAGACGTCTTTATCAATGAATGATATCAAGGATTTTATCACAATCAAAGTACACAAACAAGTTGTGTACGTGTCTTTTAAAAAAGCTTTTTTTAATTAAATCCTTCTCATTGTTAAAAGCAAAAGTATTGTTCATTTTTCAATATAATCTGAAATTTAATGAAACTAGAAATATAAATGAGAAATCTAAAGCAGGAAACTAATTCTTCATACACATATAAATGAGAAAGTTATTTCAAAAATCTTGTGTTTTTGAAACATGACTGAAAGGAGTATCACAGAGGAGTGTACGACAAAAGAACACCTCCCCACTAATAATGAACAAAATTCTTCTCTTGATGATGACTGCTCTTCAAAACATTCTCTTGATGATCAGCCAAATAATGCAGACAGAAAAGCATTTATTTGTGAGATATGTTCCAAAGGGTTTTCAAAAAGAGCAACTTTAAGACAACATCTTCGATTACATACTGAGGAAAAGCAATTTATTTGTAACATATGTTTTAAAACATTTTCCCAAAAAAGAAACCTAGATGAACATTTTCTCAAACATACAGGAGAAATGCCATTTAGTTGCGATGTATGCTTCAAAGGATTTCTCCGAAGTTCTAATCTAGAGAGACATCGTCGCATTCACACTGGGGAAAAACCATTTATTTGTAAAGTTTGTTCTAAAGGGTTTCATGAAAAGGGAAATTTAAATTATCATCTTCGTGTGCATAAAGGAGAAAAGCCATTTGTTTGCAATACATGCTCCAAAGGATTTTTTAGAAGTGGTGATCTGAAGAAACATCTGTTCACTCATAATGAGGAAAAGCCGCATGTATGTGAAGTGTGTTCTAAAAGGTTTTCTCATAAAAATAACCTAAATGTACATATTCGCATCCATAGAAATGAAAAACCATTCATTTGTGATGTATGTTTTAAAGAATTTCGTCAAAGTGGTGCTTTGAAGACTCATTATCGAACCCACACAGGTGAAAAACCATTTAGTTGTGATGCATGCTCAAAAAGATTTTCTGAAAAGAAAAATTTAATTATACACATTCAAAGTCACACTAACGAAAAACCATTTATTTGTGAAGTTTGCTCCAAGAGATTTTCTCAAAAGAAATATCTAAATGAACATTATCATACTCATACTGGTGAAAAATCATTTATTTGTGATGTGTGCTCCAAAAGTTTTCCACGAAAGGGATATCTAAATGAACACTATCGTACTCATACAGGTGAAAAACAATTTATTTGTGATGTTTGCTCCAAAGAATATTCTAGTAATCGTAATTTAAGACGACATCTTAAAACTCACACAAAATAAAAGTAATTTATTTATTGGATATAGGATTTTATCAAAATGTTCTAAAAATTCAACACTACATTAATGGTTGTAATTTTTTCTTTGTGTGTGTGTGAAAATGATAATTTAGAATAAAAGATCAAATTGTTTCAGTCTGTAAAAAGTATTATGTGTGTTGTTTACTCATTATGTTTCACTTGAATTACTTCAAAGCGTGATGGATTACTATTTTAGTCTAAAATTTGCAGAATGTTTTTTAAATTTGTATTGTATTATTAAACAAAATATTTTACGCTTTTTTAAAACTAGAAGTCAGTTTGTTGGTCTATGCGTTTTTATTATAAAATCCTTTGTTTCTATATTTCAGAAGTTTAATAAAATAATATTTCACGTCAGTGGCGCCAACTTATGTGGAGACGTGAGGTGCGAGCCCACCAAATAATTTTATCTCTGCGCCCACCCAATTTCCATTGATTTATTTCGTTACTCATTTATTTAATCGCTGAAATAAAATTTTATTTTATTGATATTCTAAAAATATTTTTTTTGCAAAACAGCAAGGACATCAATTAGGCTTATAGCAGCACTGAAAATCCCCCCACCTGATGTACAATTAAATTTCTCTCAAAAACAAATTTCCTGCATATTTTGCCATCTGTTTTAATGCCTTGAATCGATAAAATACTCAAGAGTCTAAAATGTATGCTTTTCTTGACCTTTATATATTTTTTGCACTTTCAACAGTTTGCAATTTTTATCTTATTTATAATAAATGTTAATGCATTTATAAGGAAAAACTTGGAAGAGTGTACTTTAACAAAATTTTTAGTAAATTATAATAATTTTATATTTTAGTTAGAAAAACCATAATTTGACTTCAATTTTTCATATTTAGTCATCATCTTTAGCACCGCCCCTCTCTCCACACACACTCACTAAGGTAAAAAAAAAAATTGTATGCGTTATTTTATTCAAAAACTTTTGAGTCCACCCAATATTTTGCAAAACTTGGCGCTACTGTTTCATATAATAAAGTTCAATTAATAAACTCTATGAAATCCAGACCAATTTTGATCAAAGGTTTTGCAAGTTATAGATGATTGATTGCCTTGTTTACATTTTGTTTGACAGTAAATTAGCAATGTTTTAAAGAAAGTTAGTGTTAAAAGAGAAATGTGTAAAAAAAAAAATAATAATTTTAAACAAATTTACAGTAAAGATATATTAAAATTTTATTTGTTGGGATTTCAGGGTTCATACTTCTCGGGCGATCCTTAAAATCGCTGAAATCTCAAGGGAAAAATTTTGGTTTAAAAGTCTCAGTAACGTGTACTCCAAAACGTAGGAAAATGATCAATTACTCTGTTAGCAAACTATCGCTGCTCTGGCATGTGCTGTCATCGTGATGTCATAATGAAATCAAACCGAGACCAAAGAAGCAACGATTTAAACATGAAAAAAATAATGAAAACTATGCAAACTTGATAAAAATTTAAATTGTTAAATAACAGAGTTGAAGAATGTAGACTAGGTATATTACACATAATAATTGATGAAGAACCATTGTCCCATTTACTAAGCATTTTGATAATACTTAAATGACTATTTATACTGTCAAAGGACGATTTTAAATAAGTAATTTTTTTAATCTATTATAATGCAACAATACTTTAATAAGACTTTTCATTTTTGAGACCTGTGTATGAGATTTAGCACGATTATGGACAAAAACTTGTGTTTAGTTAGGGATTTTTTTCTAAACTTGTTCCTTTTCAGCATAGTAAGTAAATGAATAGTTCACTAGATTCAGTCATAAATCAGTTTCTCTCCTAAGTTCATTCAGTTACACGATATGTTTCTTTTTCCAAGTCGTCTTATCGCCAAGTAAGATCATTTACTAATTGGTGAGAAGCATGGGCTATGCCTCGGATAACTTTGCACCAGTTCTGTTGAAAAAATGATAGAGTTTGTAAATTAATTCACTTTTGCAGAAAGGGCGCACTGCTCTGTTCTGAAGAGTAAAATTACAAGGATTGTACACTTTGGATCAGTGATCTAGATTGCTTCAAATAATAAAAATGACAATGTCTACGAAGTACCCTTAGAAACAAAGTGGCTGCAGAATATAAGAAGAATAATTACAATTCATACTGAAAAGTTCTGCAAGCTGGGCGAAATTTGAACGAAGAATTAATATTGAAGTCTTTGCAAGGTTACGGCGATCAAGATAGGTTTGAACGAAGAATTAATATTGAAGTCTTTGCAAGGTTACGGCGATCAAGATAGGTTTTGCCGAGCCCAACTTGGATCCAGTTGACCATATTCTCCCCTTGGGTTCGCAACTACAAAAATTCGTCTGCTTGGGAATAATATTCATAACGGCGCTATTGAATAACATTGTGTTTAGAAAATTTATGCTTATACTTTATTTTATACAGAGATTTAGACCTTTTCAGGGGCAAGTATGGGTTATATATTCTTTTCTCTCTTTTAAAGTAATGGCATACATATTTTTCCTTTTATTTATAAAATAAAAATTTTAAATTTTATTTAATACGTATATATGGATTTTAATTAATATGTTTATAAGTATTGATCAAAAATAATTCGTACAAAATAAATCTGTAGTATTTTACGCATGCATTTACCTGTATTTCTGCTTCATCAAATGACGCAATAATGTAAACAAACGCGCTAGCCGCTATTTTTACACCACGTAATTCCCACTGTGAGGTCACGAGAATACTGTCCATCATCTATTCTGTTCTCAGATGTAAAAATCCTCACTCGTATGCTGTGTACCTCAGCTGAGCTATATCTTACTTCAAAATCCACCAAAAATCTCATATCTCCTGTTCTCTTCACATTTTATTTCTTCATCATTTTTAGGGTGTCAGGTAGAGGATCGCTTTAGGTTTCAGTCAGGTCTTTCTCACGATCTCTGCTTAGAATACATCAGTACGATGTCCCTTCTAATAGCTGTTAATTTTTCTGTCTTTAAGAAGCTTCCGAAAAGATGGTGGATATATATGTTTGATCTTAGCTGCATGAGAACTGGATTTGTAATTTTTTTTTACTTGAAAATTCTTTAACAAGGGAGCATATGGTGTGTCTGAATAGTTGTAAATGTAGCAGAGATGTGAAACATAATAGCACGTCCCCGCTAAAAATGTTTTTTTTGGGACGAATCCACCGAAAATAATATAGGCTGGGGGGCGGTAGCACAGACAACCATCTCATCGAGTACGCGGTTGAAATTCCAGAATTATTTAAAACTCGATTCGCATATTAACACGCAATCGGTCTTCCAAGTCATATCTTAGTGGGAAACACCTGAAAACCCGATTTTGGCGGTTGACTCCACTGGCGCACCCACGAGAGGAGCTAAGGGGGCTGAAGCCCTCCCAGACCATGAGACTAGACTAATTGTTTAAAGTTTCCTAAATTTCCGAAAGTACTTTTTATTTTTTTTAATATGTCCTTAGAAAAATGGAAATTTTGAAAAATAGTAATCTTTTCCCAAAATTTTTCTTATGAAATTTGAAATGTTAGCATATTTAATATTTGCTAATTAAAACAATATTCTTTTTATTTATTAAACAGGTTTAAGCCTTCAGAATTAGCCCCATCAAAAAATTTCAGGCCCTCGCCCCTCCCCAAGTTTCACCGACTGTCCCCCACCCTGGATTCGCTCTGTATCAAACCAACAGAAAATTGTATGTCCGGGCTCGACGCGTCTCGCTCATTTCTAATCAAATGTAAAACAATCAGACCGAGCTCGTCATGCGTTCTGGGTCAGATAAGGAAAATGTAGATCTCTAAAATATGCAACTCCCCCCCCCCCCTCCTAAAGCTTAATCCTGGGTGCGCCACTGGTTGACTCGTAGGTTTACCATTGTGTTTTTCTGCATCCAAAGGTATGAAAACATGGAGGACAGGGAGCAGGAAAACACAATGGTAAATCTACGAGTCAACCGCTAAAATCGGGTTTCCAGGTGTTTTCCACCAAAATATGACTTGGCAAACTGATTGCGTCATAATATGCAAATCGAGTTTTAACTAATTCTGGAACTTCAGCCGTGAACTCGATGAGGTGGTTGTCTGTGCTGCCGTCTCCCGGTATAATAGTAAAGTAATGGTAAGGTACTTAGTTTCTTTGACACAAGAGAGGTGATACATATTTCACTACATCAGCAAATTTTTAGCTATAAATAATCTGCTACTTTAAATCTACATTTTACCTAATTTTCTATATTGTAAGAAAATATATATTGAAAACAGACTAAAATTTATCTAAAAGATTGCAACTGGATTCCTTTTACTAAGATAACTTCATTTCCTTTTACAGATGATAAAAAATAGTCTTCAGATTCTTGAATTTCCTTTAAATTTCCTTTATGAGTACTGGGTTTTGAATCTCAACAGCTTTCAAAGATTGCTTTTGTGCTTTACATACTGTGATGGCAAAATTTACATGAACCGGAAACTGCAAAGATTTAAACTGAAAACGGAGTTCTGATTGAATAATTAAGTTAAAAATGCCTTTTCCTGACACAAAGAAACTATAAATCCTATCAGTTTTGTATCTTCAATAACTTCTTAACAAACAGTTTTGTTTTATCACAGCTATTTAACCCTACTGTTCTCCTTAAACATATTACACACTTGTAGTCTTTCGGGTAACAGTGACCCAAAGCTGATTTGAATAAAAACCAATATTAAAATGGATAAAGTATATGATATAAAATTGAAGATTTATTAATGGAATAAAAAAATTGTATGTATCCTCATTCTTTATAGTTTAGTTTGCACAATAAAATGCAGCATGATTTTTATAATCTGAATATGTCATAGCAGTTTTATTGTCACATGTTGAAGGGTGGAATTTGCATCTTGCTTATTTCCAGGGTTGCTTTGAATGGCTGCAACTTTGCTCAAATGAATCTATTGCTTTTATCTTTCTAGCAGAAGCAATTGTTGGTTATTTTCGTGTAAGGCGCTTTTGCGTTCAATATACGGAGTGACAAGTGATTTTTCAAGTTCCTCGAGAAACATCCTCCTTTTATAAAGATTGTTTGTCTTCCACTGTGGATAGATTTTTGTCTGCAGCACAAAAGCATTGATAGCTGTTACATACAAGATATCGTAAAATAAAATTATTATGGGCTAACGATTTGTTTTTTTTTTCATGTGTATGCAGAAATGAGCTTATCTAACGTATCAACATCCTTTTATACGTTGGCCCCACCAGTGGCCGAGAGGTTCTGCTCTCGAAGCTGGTAGACGGGAGGTGATGGGTTCGATCCCAATCGCGCCCGTCGGCCTAATCGTTCGGAGTTTTCGTGGTTTTCTTCGAACCTTGGTTCTCCAAGCGTTAATACGGGTTAGGTTCCCTTAGAAAGACCTCCACGGAAGGCACTTCCCCCCCTTGGGCCTATATCCCACGTGCAGATAATTGGCCGACATAAATACAACCAACCAACCTTTTATACGTTGCATTGTAGTCCAGTATGATTTGTGGTTAGTAGGGGAGAATTGACAGTTCAGCGTCAGCAGGTGGTGGTGGTGTGAGGAGGTGTGAGTGGAATCCACCTTGTGGGTGGAGGAGGAGGGTGGAATCCACCTGTGAGTGAAAAGGGAGTCTTATCCTATAGTAGGAGGGGCTGGAGGAGGGCTTAATTTTTGAGGGGGCTTAATTTTTGAGAGGGGCTTATTTTTTTTTTTTCGAATCGACTTAGAGTAGAGATGGAAATATCATACTATAACATAGGTCTTTTCGAGAGGAAGTATGAAGACACTAAATTTTTTGATGGGCTTATTTTTTAGGGGGGCTTAATTTTTGAGGGGGCTTAATATATATATTTTTTAATTGATTTAGTATTAGAATGGAAATATCATACTATAACATAGTGAGTTAGGTGTTTTCGAAAGGGAGTTTGAGGGGTCTAAATATTTTAGTGGGGCTTATTTTTAGGGGGGCTTAATTTTTTTTTCTTCGAATCGACATAGAGTAGAAATGTAAATATCATACTATAACATAGAGATGTAGGTATTTTCGAAAGGGAGTTTGAGGAGCCTAAATTTTTTAGAGGGGCTTATTTTTTAGGGGGCTTATTTATTTTATTATTATTTTTTTTTTTTTTGAATTGTCTTAGAATTTGAATGAAGATAAAAATGTCTTATGTTTTCTAATAAAAATTTTTGATGCTGTCGTCTGTAGGATATCGTTTTAATATATTTTTGAAGATAGTATTTTTTTTTTCCACAAGTTTTGAGTAAGATTTGGACATGCAAAATAGTCTATTGGTTCGATGATATGTTGAAGACTTAACTAATCAAGAAACTATGTCTATATGTTTAGATTTTGATGTTTCAAAACAAAAATTGTATTCCCCCTTATGTATGCACAAAGAGAGGTTGGTTTCTTAAGATAACTCATTAATACCTATTTTAACTGCTCACTCTGCGAATTCCTTTAATGTATATGATTTTTATTTTTAGTTTAACTGATTTTATCGATTTTGTGTACGATAGTTTAATTATTTTACGCACAAATGTATGATCATTTTAGAAAGCCGTGGTTTCGAACCTGCGAACTCAGATTCAAATTTCATTTTTTGTAACCGATAAGCTATCCACTATTCAAACCGCGCCCCAATATTTTCTAAGTTACTTTTGAACACTCTATATATATTTTTTAAATACCTACCTCTTCCTCTTTCTTATACTAGGGAAGTTATTACAATTTATGTTTAAATAGAAGAAATAATTAATTTTTCATATTTCTTTAGTAAGCAAGTCATTTTTGTAGATCGATTAAAAGGCTACCAAACGATTTGAATTAAACATTGTTTTTACCAGTATTAATCCACCTAAGTTTAAAATTATACTTTTTCTTGTGAACCACATCATATTCATTTAATCATCTGAAATACACTTCCTAAACCCTCTTATCAACGTTACTCACTATCTATCACAAACATCCGATAAGTCTAGTCAGCTTTTTACAACAGAAAATAGCTAATATGTAAATAATGATTTAAGAAGAGATTATTTCACTTGTTTTCAGATTTTAAATGAAAGTTTGAAATATTTTTCAGATTTTCTATTTATCAATTATTATAAATTGAATCAACTCATAGTTTGTTATTACAATAGATAATTATTTGATGATTCTACACTAGTTCTAATGAATTTTAAAACTACTGCTTCACTTCAACTCATTCTTTTATACAGTTTAATAAATTTAGTATGAATTAAACCATTGGTTTGTCATATATTTCACTGAAATAATAAAATTAATTTGTAAAACCTTAGAATGACGAATTCAAAAACGTAACAATTATACTTTTTTGTGAACCATATGTTTCATCTGCTATTTCAAATCGACTTTATACATCACCCTTCCAGCAGATGCTTACTGACTTATACAAACATTCAACAAGTAATCAGCTTTTCAACACAAAATAACTAATATGTAAATAAGGATAACTATTGGTTTTAGGAGAGATTATTACACTTAGACACAAATTTCAACTATTCAAAAAAGTTTGGTAAATCTTTACTTCCATTTATAAACATGATTAATCTTATCAGCAGATATCAACTGTCTTTGTTATACATTTGATAAGCGAATACTATCTTAGGAAAATGTTATCTAATTCGTTTTAATTGTCTTTTTCGTGGGAAATGTAACTGCTTACTTCATTCTACAATTATTTACTCGGATTTTTCGAAGAGATTTCAAACATAAACTTATCGACTGTCTTTCTTAATCATGTAATAGGTGAATGGAATCTTTTTATCTGGAAATAGTAATTATTTCAAAAGTGAAAATGATTTTTGGAGATATTTTAATAGTTTTTAACAAATTCTACTTTCAGAAAAGATAGCATTTTTTTGGATTGTAACACAACCTTTTAATATACTACGTGAATTGAAATATTTTATTTTCTGCATTTAAGTGACCAAAACTTTTAATTTTAATACATATATTTTAGTTTTATAATTTGTTTTTATTTAGAAGGGATTTTCGTGAATTCTTATCTTTTAACCGGAAATGACGAAATCGATAATTTATCATTATTTTCACATTCATCATAGTAAAACTATTTTAATTTTTAGCATTTTAATAAACAGAAAAAAAATGATTGTTTATTACCAAAGCACTACTTATTAGAATTTTTTCCTATAAATTACTTTTTGAAGGTTTTTTAGAAACCCATTAATCGATTACACTAAAGGCGATTTTTTTGAAGAAACATTGTTTGATTTGCTAAAAGTTAGGAATAATTTAAAATCAATTAGAATAATTTCATGTAAGTTAAAGAATAATAACTTATGTTTTTTACACAAATAAGTTTTTTTTAATCGAAAATTACTTTTCTGAAATACAGCACTCCTTATTTTTACCAAACTTGATACTTTTAAAAGAAATATATTTATTTAGAAATTTGTTTAACTGTTCTTAGAATCGACCAACTTTTGCTTGTGAAACACAAATAACATTTAGAGAGAGAGAAAAATTTGTGAATAAGCATAAACTGAAATTCGGAAAAATCCTAGTCAGGTTTAAAACTTCCTTGTTGAATATCATGAAACACAATATTAAAATATTTTATCATAAAAAATGTTAATTTTTTAACTCTACATTCATAATTCGTTACACTTTTTAAAATTGTTCAATTTTATTTTATTTTATTTTATTTTATTTTTTGGATTTGAATAATTTCTCAATAATAACATTTCAGAAGAAAGAATTTTTTGAAATAGGGCATACTCAAGTTTTTAAACAATAATTCATAAACATTAAAATTTTATCACATAATATTTTAGATTATTTCAAAACTGTACTTACATAATTCACGAACTTGCTGAAACTTTAACCCTTTGATCCAACTTCTTAATTTAAAATGAAAATTTTCTAAGTTCTTATCAGCTAGTTTCCCCTTAATCACGTGATATCCCGAGTGACCACGCGTTTTCCTATGTAGTTTCGTTATAAGTGATTTCACTTGCGTTATCGCACCAGTGATTAGTGATTTCACAGTGATCTTTTTACGGAGGTTTCTCTTTCCGATTAGAAAAGTTTTATCTTGATAATGTGATAAGGGTTAGTATAAATGTACGTCAACTCGACCAAGTGAATGTATCATTCTTTTTCGCTTAGTTACTTCGCCTTGTCTTCTCGATTCACCCCTCGTTTTACTACCTTTAAAAAATGTCTTTTTTTAACAAGAGTGAAGATGAAAAGGATGTTTATTGTTTAGGGGAAAGACCAGAATGTGCATCTTTAGAAGAGGAATGGTTCACCCGAATGTTTCACGAATTGGATGCATATATCCCTTTTTGTGAGTGTGTTGGTGAGGAAACACTCGTTGAAGTGATCATGGTGCCGAAGAACAGCGAATTAAAAGTTTATATTCGAAAATATAAAGAGGATGTGGATACCGGTGAATTTTTTCCTACTTTAGAAGGTGTCAGTTTTTCCTCTGCAGCATTTGACTTTCTTCAAAAGAATGTGAAAAACTTTCATTTTTCATCAGAGAAAGACACTTTTGTAGCCAATAATGAAGTTTTAATAGTTTTTGTAGATGACCGATCATGCCTACTTCAACAATTAATTAAGACGGATGAGATTGAATATTCACTTAAACCGAACTCTCTTCAGCTAACCAAAGAACAATTTAAAAATCTTGAAAAAATATGTTCTGAGGTTAATGATGTCTTGATTTCAACTTTCCTTACAAAGGTTATCCCCATTGAAGTGATGACTCATCTTAATGACTGTCGACATTCTCACTTAAGTTTGATTAAAGCCAAAGAATTTTTCATTTCGTGTTTTACACGGGTATTACAACAATCTGTGGTTCGTGAATTTCATTGCACTTCCTGTATTCAAGGAGTTTCAACTGTTAGTCCTCATATATGTTTGCAGTTGAACTTACGTCAGAAATTCGATTTTTGTAGTGACAGTGCATTGCTAAAATTTAATATACAAAAATTTCTTTTATACTTGTCAGAAAAGTGTTCATGTGAGTATACTCATTCTTTCTTTGCATCAATGAATTTAGATATGTATTTAGATTTTTTGGTTAATGTTTTCGCCATGTAATACAATGCAATTCTTATAAAACTCCATTCAAAGCTTTGAATCGTTTTATGTGTTATTTTAATTCAAGCTTTTTTAATGAATTCAAATTCATTTTCAAAATATTTTATCGTTGTTTGAAGATTTTGTTTATTAAGAAAAATTGTAATTTTTGAATAAATACTTTGTTTATTTATTTTTAACTTTTCTCTGTTTTATTTAATCACCTACTCTTTTTTCAGCTTTTTCAATTTTTAGTGGGGAGAAAGTAATTGTTTCATTTTGAGGGAGGAACTTAGAAATGATTTGAGTGTTTTTAAAAACATGATCTTTTACAGATTTTCAAATTAATCAAGAATGAGTTTATTCTTTTATCATGTTGAATCATATAATTTGTTTAATTGCTTTCACTTTGATTGGTTTTTAAGTCATTTTAAAAAATAACATTTTTTGTTTTAGATATGAAATTTAAATTAAGTTTATTTTTGTGAAATCATAATTTTTACTGTTAAGTCTTATTATTCAAAAATCATAAAGAAAAAAAATCACAAGTTTTATTTTTTAAAGTACATTATCCTCGCACCAGTATTATACATTTTTAAACTTTGATAATTATGTAAAAGCAGTGGTTTAATGTTGTTTTTTTTTGTTTGTTTGTTTTCAACAAAGTCTGATTTATAATAACATAAAAAAGCTTATCTCATGGAATATTTTTGAAATCAATGTAGCACTAGTTTTTTTTTCTTGATAATGAGTTTTAAAATTTGTTTTTATCAAATGAGTCATAAGATGTATGCTTTCAACTAGCATGAATTTTCTGAAAAAATATTTTAATTTGAGATATAAAACCTCCTGATTTGTTTCTTTTAAGATGATATTAGTGTTTAATTTTAATAATTTCATCATTCTAATTAAAAATTTTAAGAATTATTCTCACTTCAACTTAAACGAGTATCAATTAGAGAAATTTCAAGAAAAAGTACATTACTTGAATAAGAAACCTCTTAAGCATGTATGTAACACATATACTCAATCGTTTAATAATTTGATCAACTAAAAGAAAGCCTCTTATACATTTCGATTTTGTTATTTCATCGTTTTTTAACGAAGGTTTTTGTGATAGTGAAATAGAAACCATCTAAAATGAATTGTTTTAAATAATAATTGTCTTTTGAACTTTTAATATAGTGTTAGAATTTAATTTGTTCATGTATAACTTAAGAAATCATCAATTCTTTAGCAATTAAAAATGTATAACATAAGCATAAAAATAATAATAACAAAAAAAAGTTTTTAAAATTAAAATAATAATAATAATAATAATTTATTTTAAAAGTTTTCCAAATTAAAAAAAAAAGTTTATAAATAAAAAAAAAGTTTTCAAAATTAAAAAAAAAAAAAGTTTGCAAATAAAAAAAGTTTTCAAAATTAAAAAAAAAGTTTGTAAAAAAAAAAAGTTTTCAAAATTAAAAAAGAAGTTTGTAAATAAAAAAAAGTTTTCAAAATAAAAAAAAAGTTTTCAAAAATTAAAAAAAAAGTTTGCAAATAAAAAAAGTTTTCAAAATAAAAAAAAAAGTTTGTAAATAAAAAAAAAGTTTTCAAAATTAAAAAAAAAGTTTGTAAATAAAAAAAAAGTTTTCAAAATTAAAAAAAAAGTTTTCAAAATTAAAAAAAAAGTTTCTAAATAAAAAAAAGTTTCTAAATAATAAAAGTTCTCAAAATTAAAAAAAAAGTTTTCAAAATTAAAAAGTTTATAAATAAAAAAAATTTATAAAAAAAAATTAAAAAAATTACAAAATTAAAAGTTAAAAAAAAAACTTTGAAAAAAAGTTTTCAAAATTAAGCTATCAAAATTAAAAATAAAAAATAAAAAACTTAATAAATTATGTTATCAAAACTCAGTTTACCTATCTGTATATCTGTGTATGTGACTTTCAAATTAAAAAAGTTATCAAAAAGTTCAATTAGATTGAAAATACAAGCATACAACCAATCCTATATCAATCAATCATACCAATTAATCAATCAACCAATCAATGATATCAATCATTCATAAAAATCAATCATATTAATTACTGATATCAAGCAATGATATAAATCAATCATATCAATCAACCAATCGTTCAAATCAGTCAATCATATTAATCAACCAAACAATCATATCAATCAACTATCGTTCATATAAGTCAATCATATCGATCAACCAATCATTCATATAAGTCAATCATATCAATCAATCAATCCTATTAATCATATCAATCAAGATATCAAATACAAATATTCATACAAATCAATCACATCAATTGCAGTTCAAGTATTACAAGTTAGTATAATAACATTATAAGAAAGTTTTTGAATTAATACAATGATTAACTACCAACATTTTGTAACAACACTTTTACAAAAACAATGTATGAATAGATATTTTAGTTACAAAAAATATTTAAAATGCTTTTGAAAGTTAACAAAATTATTTTCCAAAAATGTTAAAAACATTACAAGCTGCTAAAACCTACACTTTAACAAGAGTGAGTTGTCCTATATTTCCTTTCTATTTACATTTGAGTACATGTATACGGATTCCTCCTTTCAATTATGTTCTGTAGTATACACTTAAAAAAATATATATAAAAAACCTTGAATTAAAATATTCTTTAGTTATTAAAAAGTTTAAAAAATTAACAATTTTTTTTAATATCATAAGACAACAAAAATTATTTTATAATTTATTAAAAGTGAATTTCCCTATCTCTATATATGCGTTTAACTTTCATTTTGCTTTAGCTTAATAATACAAATCTTCTTTATGTTAACATCCTACCCACATTTTATTTTATAGTCATACACATCGAAACAAAAAAAAAAAAACAATCTATTATTAAATTCTTCAATTTAAAATTGTAATACATATATACTTAAACATTCATATAAAAATAACGAACTTACCGTACTTGAACTCAAAAAAGTGATGGTGAGCTTATCACGTGGTAGACTGTGATGTAATCAATTAGATATCCCGTGCCTCCCTCGTGTCTTTTGTCTTATCTACAATCAGATTATATTATCAATCACATGATCTAACTGATATGAGACTAGACACTAGCCATTTTCACTTCAGTCATCGAATATGTAGGTCGGATATTTTCTTGAAAGTCTTTTATTTTGTGGAATCTTAAGCAACATAATACCATATATTTGCAAATAAAATCCTATTAAAATCTTTCTCGCAATTGTGAACAAAGATTAATTTTCATATTGTTTAAGTATAATCATTGATTTTTTAACTGGATAATAATATTTTTAGAAGTAACGTAAATTTCTTATAAAAGCGGAAATATTTATTGCATCATTCATAGAATTCAAGTTTGAATATTGACCAAGTTTTTTAAACTTTTATAAACACTTTATACTAGAATATATACTAGTTTTTACTAAGTACTAGTATATACCAAATACTAGTATAAATTATACAAGTTTATCCATATTTTAATGCCGCTGGTTAGCTTGGTATATATTGCTTGGATAGTCGTCTAAAACCTACCAACTGCTCTTCAACAGTCGAATTATACAATATAGAAAATATTTCTACTCCTTTTTCCCAAAATTCTCGTATAGCTGCGAGTTTGTCATTTTGTCTTCTCGGTAGTCATAATGACTTGTCATTTAAACGTATTACGCGGGAAATGCGAAAAATAGGTCTACCTGTTTCTGTATTCCGCAAGCTTGTCGTTGATTCACCATGGAACTTGTAAACACCAGTCAGTAATAGTGTACCAATGTATGCATCGAAAGTAACTTCCTCTATTTCATTCCATTTACCACCCCTTGATATTAGTAGTTTCCAAGACAATTTTCTTCAGCGTATTGTCCATGATCAATTAAAAAGAAGAAATTTATGCCTTTTATTCTGGAAGTAGCATATGTTATACCTTATGTTACTTTTATTATGTTTGCACTGAATGCCTTTACAGTAGAACCTCTTTTATCCGAAACTCTCGATTAACCAAAATCAATTTTTAAAGCTTTTTTTTTTATACTGTCACATTCCTTGTGTGCAAAATCCATTTTGAAAACTTTTTTTTTTAACTACCATATTCCTTGTGTGCAAGCGGTCCTTTCTGAACTACGAGTACATATAAATATTTTCGATCCCCTTTCTTAGAGTCCCTTTGAATTTAACTTGAACTCCCGTAAGCTGCGGAATGGAACGAAGAAAACGAACAAATTAGCAATTCTGAAGCTTTTGAATGTTTTGCAAATGGTTTGGCATGGCTGGAGCATCAGAAAGACTGTGATACTGGTGAAGTAATAATATTAAAAATCTCCATGATAGAGCTTCAAAGCAAAGACAATCAAAACTGAGATAAGCAAAACATTTTTTCAAACCCTTTGTGATATATGTAAAAGATATTTAATTTCAAAATTAAAATTCAGGTAATTTATTCTTGTCTTTATTTTGCTATTGCTTTATTTTTATTAAGCGCTTGTTACCATAATAAGAAATATTGCATATATTTCTCCTTAATCTTAAAATTGAAGCATTCTCGATTATCCGAAAATTTCGATTTTCTGAAAGAAGGTCGGTCCCAATTACTTCGGATAATCGAGGTTCTACTGTATTTGGAAATTGTTCCAAATACGTTCCACCACGTTATTTCCTCATCTTTTCTTTGAACTGTTTTCACATTATTACATCCAATTTCCATATCTTAATTTTCAACATCTGAATGCAGGGTTGAATAAAAGCTGTTGTCACTTGTATGATTTTCTTCTTCTGGAATCTTCTCTTCAGAGTCGGGTGCATTCAGTAATTCTTCCACCTCATCATCACAAAGGCTACCTCTTTGTCGAGATGCCATGATAACCACAGGTGGAAAAGAATGATAATAAATATATGACAATAACAATAGACACACTATCTTGAACTCTACTACCTTTAGAATTTTTTTTCTTACTTTACAGTTGGCATAACACCAAATGTAGCCTTTTTATTAACTAATTAATTTGCAAATTAGGAACTTTTCTTCTCCTAAGAAGTATTTTGACCTTGGAAGTGAGCCAAGAAAATCAACTATCTGAATTTCAAAGAAAACTGATATTATTTTAGAATTAGGTCATATTTACCCAAGGATTACAAGTATGAAAATTTTGATTTTACATCGCAAATTACAATATTATTTTATTTTGAAGTAATAACAGTATTAGAATGTACCTAACAATAAATTCGTCAAATGCTGAGCAAAACAAATGATTAGTAAAATAGTTATGAGCAATTAAATTCCATTTCAAGTCATATAGACCCAGGAACAGCAGGGTTAACTTTCCGAACATTGTCCCCATATACATTCCTCATAATATAAATTTCCATTTTTAGGTAGCACAGTATTTTAGCATTCAATCTGTGTCAAAAAGTGGCTCAAGTACGTTTTAATAATGTATTGAAATGAATGAAGCAAACTACTTATTACTAATATTGTTTGAATTAACTTTTATTCTTTCCATAGAAACACCATTGAAGTTTAAACAATCAGTGTATATTTTAAATACAGTAGCATTACATTATGCCTGTCAGAAGATAAGTAAAAAAGTATGATATATCCAAATTCCTGATATATAAAAGGTATTAAAAATAAAGAAGCATGATATTCTACAAGCATATGTTTTACATGTGTGTCCAAATCGTTAATTTTTATGCATAGAGTATATTTTAATTAATGATACAAAATTACAATTATTGTAACTGACATTTCATAAATTTATAAAAAAACGTAGTTTATGTACGTTTTTTTTCCTGGCAGACAGGGCAAAAGAGTGATATAATGATAGGCAATTGTATATTAGAAATAAAATTAGTACTTTGCATCAGTAATTATATTAATAAAACACACATACATAAAATATACACACAGGCAAAATACATAAACAGAACTGTCAAATTTACAAAATGAAAAAGACAGATACTTATAAGTGATATATATATCCAAGAGTCTTTGAACTAATAATTACCCTACCATGAAACCTCAGAGTGGAAACAAAGAATGCCTTTAGTTAAACCTCTGAAGGGTTTGGGTGTTCTCCCAAACACAAAACTTAAATCTGTTGTAGAAAAAAATATTTTGAACAGAATTTTATTTTTAAATGTATTTGAATTAAAGGGGCATGATGTGTATTTTAGAAACAAACAGGGAAAGAAAATTTAAATTAAGATTATTTTATAAGCATTTTTATGAAAATGCAGGAAAGCCCTCAAGACGCTCGGAGGGCTAAATGCGTTTCTTATATATATATTTATATAATTTTTAATGACGTTGTCCACGGTGTTGTAGTCATAAAAAAATCAGAGGGTATATGCTAAAGTCATGAATTTTCATGGCTAGAGTATATGCTACAGTTTTATTTGAGAAACAGAGGGTATACGGAGCTACGTAAAAATATCAAGAAGGTATATGGCGTATACCATCAAGTACACTCCTGGTAATATTTCAAAAACACCTTGAACTCAGGTCACTTCACATCTCACAGGGAGTAATTTTTTCTACGCTAAAAGTAACTAAACGTCCATATTTCAACACTATCTTTTTAGAGCATCTCAATAACCAGATTTACATCACCTACAAAAATTTTGAAACATTCGGACCGGTTGAAATATTTTTCACAAAATAAAATGTGTGAAAATTTCGATGAAATTAATAAAAACCTGAGTGTTTCGTCGTGGTTTTGACCTTCCAGGGCACAATTTTAGAGTTACTGAAAGCCAAAAATGTCATCTTAAAGCTGAAACCTTCTAATCGGTTTTAAAAAATATGAATTTTAACTTTTTCAAATGCACTCACAAACGTGGGTCATTTTGTGCCCCACAGAGACTATTTTTTTCTATGAAAAAGTAACTGAACGTCAGTATTTTAACACAATCCTTTTAAAGCATCTCAATAGACCAGATTTACATCACCTACAAAAATTTTGAAATGTTCGGACTCGTAGAAACGTTTTTACTAAATAAAATATGTGAAAATTTCGACAAAATTAGTAAAAACCTTACTGTTTCGTCACAGTTTCGCTCGCTTTTGGTATGCATAGACTCCAAAAATAAAATAACAAATAGCATATACTTTCAATTCAATATTTTTCATTTAAAAATATAAATTCAAATAAATAGAGTTAAAGATATAAAATCACACAAATTTGAGGTTCTATTAAGGTTCTTTTATCACAGGCCCAAGTAAAGGTGAGCGGGCCAGATAGTAAGATAATATGTTTTCAGATCACCTGTGACAGAGAGTTAGCCACAGCATACTTCTCAACTGGATGATGGCTTTTCTGTTTTACATGTAGAAAGATGTCCTTTTAGGTGATAACTTGAGAGACATGCATACTCACATGATGTATGCAAATTCAGGTGAATTTGATGAATCTTAACTAAGTAATCATTGATGATCAGAGAAGATAAACTGCTTATCAAAGAAGTTTAAGGTCAACACACTTTTCCCTAAGTCATCATTAGATTCAGTGTCATCAAATGTAAATTGGTCTAAACTATTTTCAAGATAGCAGTCAGCTACAGAAACATGTGAGTACCCATCTTTCTTAGAACAGAGAATATAATCACATCTTTCTTAGAATACAATCCTGATACTTTAATATTAGGTTGTAACGAAAGTTTTCCGCCAAATCACCATTACATAATACTAATTATAATATGTATAATTAACTGTAATTTTATATATAACCACCATTCCGCCAAACCTACAGAGTGTTATATGATACAACACTAGTACCTAAAGCTGTACACTATATTCGGTGACATTCTTTAGCTGACTTTTTGTAGCAGAACTGGAAGTAAATGATGGTTCTAATCGGGTAGCGTGATAGTTTCATTTCAGACACCCTGTACTTAATGATAACGATATTTTTTTGCAAATTTCACAACACAGTGTTATAAAACAAGTCTCTTTCTTTCAAATGCCAAAAATCGTTTGACAAAATATGAGCAACCACGTCAACGAACTGTTTGCACAGAACGTATTAGCTGTGAAGGGAAACTTTCGTTACAACCTGATATAATGCAATTCAAAACACATTTTTGTTCAGGTGTGAAAGTAATTTTAATGTGTTTGGGGGACATTCCCTGAAAACAGACAAAATGCCCTGCATGTGACGCTCTCATAAGTACTACTATCTATGAACTTATATGTTGTTAAAATACAAACTACGCATTAAAAATAAACACAACCAAGATTTTCATATTAGCATAGTTGTTTTAATTTCAGGATACAGTAGCATTGTTATAACAACAGTATTATGCAGAAAAATTATCCCACACATGTTATGGAGTGGTCCAGTAATAGGTTTAAAATTGTCACATTTTTACCCTAGACCTAAGTAATCTGTCCATTTTTAATAAATTTAAACATCTCCACATTTTAAACCCCAGGCACTGGTAATCTGACTGCTCAGGGGCATTCCATGAAAAATGGAAAATACGTCATGGACATGACATTTACATAAATACTTATATTTATTAACTTTTAAGTTGTTAAAACGTGAACTATATATTTGAAATAAGAAAAATCTGAGATTTTTATATTAGCATAGATGTTTTAGTTTGAGGATATAATAGCATTGTTTAAATCTAGAAAGACGGCGAGCGGTCATTTTTGATGGCTACCAAATGAATATATTTCGTTTCGAACCAGAAATTTCTTTATAAAACTAGTTTAAAAGATACAAAGAAAAAAAACTAGTTAAATAAATAAGTTAATAATTTAAAATAGAAATTCTGGTGTGAAATATTTTTATAAAATTTGAGTAAAATTCCCCATTTTTCTAGTGTTAACAAGCAGTAATGTATACAAAAGCCGACCAACACATGACATGAAATGGCACTTGGGCAAAAATGTTTAATCTCAGCTTGATCCAGGTCTGTGAAGATAAGTGAAATAAAATAAAAATTAAAAGTGTGTTTGATTATTTTACACATTAATTTGAGTTGAGAAAGAACCTTATTGTTCTGATTGAATATGCACTACTTAAGATTAATCTAAAATCCGAATAAACAAAAGGTTCAAATTTTCTCCTTTGTATGAACACGGACATGCTTATATAAATTACTTCTCTGAATACTGAATAATATTAATTTGAGTTGAGAAAGAACCTTATTGTTCTGATTGAATATGCACTACTTAAGATTAATCTAAAATCCGAATAAACAAAAGGTTCAAATTTTCTCCTTTGTATGAACACGGACATGCTTATATAAATTACTTCTCTGAATAAACCCTCTGGAGCATACTTCACAAATGAAGGGCTTATCTTTCTGATGCATGGCGACATGTCGTTTTAGATCACCACTCTGGGTGAATCTTTTGGAGCACACTTCACACACATAAGGCCTCTCATTTGTATGTATTCGGAGATGTCTTCTTAAATTGCCACTTTCATTAAAACTTTTTGAGCATATTCCACAAATAAAAGATTTCTCATTTGTATGTGTTTTAATATGGTTTTTTAAATGATCAGTTCGAGAAAATTGCTTGGAGCATATTGCACAAGTAAAAGGCTTTTCTTGTGTATGTATGCGTATATGCTTCTTTAGTGCACCACTGTATGAAAATCCTTTTGAACATAGCTCACAAGTAAAGAGCTTTACTGGTGTATGTATGCGCATATGTTTTTTTAGAGCGTCACTGTTTGAAAATCCCCTGGAGCATTCATGGCAAATGAAAGGTTTTTCTTTTGAATGAGTAGATATGTGCCTTTTTAATTCACTGCTATAAGAAAATCCCTTGGAGCATACTTCACAGATGAAAGGTTTTTCTTTTGAATGGCTGCAAATGTGCTGTTTTAGATCACTCCTTTGAATAAATGCTTCACAGCAGACATCACAAACAAAAGGCCTCTCATTTGTGTGAACATGAAGATGCATCTTTAGATCACTTTCTCGAATAAAGTCTTTGGAGCATACTCCACAAACAAAAGATTTCCCATCCATTTTAATATGAAGTTGCCTATTTAGCGGACATTTCCCCTATTATGATTTTCTTGAACACTATGGTTAATTTTTTTTCTGTTTGAGAATGAAGATAACTCAGTACTTTAAATTCAGTACCTTATATAGTAAAAAATCCAAAATCATCCTGTTTTTAAATATATTTATCAAGAAGCCTTTTTGAACTTTTCCTCTAACAAAATCATCAATAAGCAGAGGTAAAATAGAGACATGCCTATGTTTGCTGCTTACCTATGTTTTGATCTGAAATTTAAAAAATATATATATTAGATATTTTGAATTCAGTTTCAAGATTAATAAAAGTCGTAAATAATATATAAATTAATAAACTAATATATAATTAATAATAAACTAATAATAATAATAAACTAATATATAATACTAATATTAATAAATTAACATATAAATTAATAAATTATTAAAAGTACTAAAATAAGGTTAAAATTTGAACCATTTTCTCAAAATGAAAAAAAAAATCTTATTTTTACTTGAATGTATACTGGTAAATTTTATTATTTTTCATTAGACATGTGCATATACATACACACACATAAACACTTCATAAAAAAGTTAATGAACTTTAAGTGCTGTTTTAAACTTTACATTAAAAACCATAATAGTCAGGTTTAAATATAAATTTATAAAATGGATATATAGCATATTTGATACATAATTTTTTTTTAATTGCAATATACAACTGAGACAGATTTAAAACAGTACATGAAGTAGTTTTTAGATCACCAGAACTATCTGCTTTTGAAAAAACTATTTCTAAGAAAAAGAGCATCCATAAAATAATTTATCTTTTTTACAGGGAAAAACATGCGGGGGATAAATAAGTCTAGAATAGACATTCGTAACCTTTTTTTCGGAACGCAGGGGAGCATTCTTCACCTTAGAATTTCAAAAATTATGATGCCTCATCACTTCCGTGACATAATTTTTATTATTGAAAAAGTGAAAACTTATCCATATGGGGAAGTGTTAAAATGTCATAATTAATGACAAGCACAATGGCATAAGCCATTGTGCCTTTTATAGAATATGAAACAGGTAAAACTTTTGTCTAGAATGTGTTTTGACATAACTATATAATGAATTTAAATGAAGCGAATATTTTAACCTTTGTATAATAAAAGTTACTTGGCCCTTCACCTCATTACGAAGTAAAACTTGTAGATGATCTACATCTTTATTTTCACAAAATTGCTTGATGTGATAATCACATTTCACATTAGCATGCCATTCATACATTTTATAATTAATTTTAGTACCAAATTCATCTCTTTGTGACGAGCATCACATACACAATTTTTAATCATTTAGTACCAGTATTTACAAACAGCCTAATTTTTTGACTAATTTAATCACAAAAATTCCATGATTAAATTCAGGCAAAAATTACAATACAAAAATTCTGTCTCGAAAAACAACGGATTGTATGAACCCTACATATCTTGCATGTATAACGCTCATTGCAACCAGGTTGAAGATAGGATAAACCTTTTTAGGTAGATTTCCTAAGAAATAACACCTATTGCAATCTCCCCTATGAAATTTATGAAAAGTTTTTTTTGCAGATCTACACCGAACATGACCACTAGAACCCAAAACCACCCCCAGAAAAAAACTTTATCTATCTATCTATCTATCTGTATCACTTTTTTATGGACACGGTAACTTCCATAATTCTGCACAAATCTCTTCCAAACTGATATATAAAATCACGGGATAGAAAATCTCGGCCAAGTTCGTTACTGGGCAAAATTGGAGCAAGGGAGTAAAAATAGGGAGGGGGTTTGTGAAAACCGAAAAAAACATCCCAACTTCTTAATTATAATACATATCGAATCAGTTTAAAGTTATTATTACTTCTAAAACTAGTATGTTGTGGCCATCACAAAACTTTCTTCTATATAAATCACGTTAATTAAATCCTTTAAATAGTACAAGAAATAACAACGATTTAGCACCAATTAATATAAAGTATATCTGAATTTGAAGTCTGTTGAAAATCCAAGCATTAGTTCTTGAGATAAAGCTATTGCAGAAATCGCAAAAATACAGCCTAGCAGCGCCACCGGTTGAGCGATTTACACCAAAAATTAAACAGCACTAATTTATACGTCAATTCATGTTAAGGACTAACTAAATCTGAAGTTTGATGAAAATCTGTGCAATAGTTCTTGAGATACAGCTCTTGTGGAAATCGTGAAAAATGCAGCACAGCAGCGCCACCTGTTGGGAGATTTACACCAAAAATTAAACAGCACTAATTTATATCAGGGACTAACTGAATCTGAAGTTTGATGAAAATTCGTGCATTCTTTCTTGAGTTAGAGCTATTGCGATAATCATGAACAATGCAGCATACCAGCGCCACCTGTTGGACGATTTTCACAAAAAAGTAATCAGCACCAAACTATATCTTGGACTAACTTAATCTGAAGTTTTATGAAAATCCGTGCAGTAGTTCTTGAGATATAGCTATTGCAGAAATCGTGAAAAATGCCGCATAGCAGCGCCACCTGTTGGGCGATTTTCACCAAAAACTAATCAGGTCCAGTGTATATCAAGGTCTAACTAAATATGAAATTTTGTGAAATTCCGTGCATTAGTTCTTGAGATAGAGCGCCCACAAAATGTTTGTCACATACAGACTCACAGACAGAGTGACAGACATTTTCTAAAAACCATCAAATCGTGTTCTGGGCATTCTAAAACGTATAAATCCGTCGAAAACCGGAAGTCGAAATTTTTCACGAATCCAATACTTTCTTCTTGTAAAGATAGAAGAAAGTAAAAAGAGCCAAAAATTTATGAATGACAGATTTTTGATAAAATAAAAAATGGGCTCAAGAGGTGAAAAAAAAAACAGGGTTTTGGGGAGAAAAAAATTCATAACTTCATCCATTCTCAAGATATGAAATCCAATTACATTTATTATAAATCTTCTTAATATTGTCTACAATTTTTTATACTGACAAATTTTTGATAGGACCAATTCGAACCACAAAAAATATTAAAAACGAAAACAAAAAAAGGGGGGGGGGGTTGAAGAAGAAAAAAATCCATAACTTCGTCAATTCACAAGATATCCAATCCGCTTAAATTTATTATACATCTTCTGAATATTATCTACAACTTATACATTGACAAGTTTTTGATAGGTCGAATTCTTACAGCAAAAACAAATAAAAAATACACAGAGGTTGAAGAAAAAAATATCGTATTATTCAAATCCAAACTCCTTATTTTCTGACTCATTTTTAAATTAATTTTTGCTCTCAAACGCATCCAACTGGTAGGTTTTCTTATTCAGAAACTATATCATATACCGTAATGGTCGATTTTTTAATAGAGGCAGAATATATTTCAAAAAATGATATCAAAGTGGGCATTTTGAACCGAATTTCCTGAAGCGATTGTGTTGGAAACGAAAAATATTGTCTTACTGAGGAAATAATTGTTTATAAATCAAGTTCTAATTAACTGAACAAAAAATTAAAAAAAAAAAACAGATCGCTTATAAATCTCTTCACATCAGAAAGTTTCATGTTTTTTCTTTTAAAAATGGATCTGAAAACGTGTCAAAAAATTTCGAGATGTTGAGCATGGAAAAGTATTTTTTTTTAAATTCCGCCTTAACATGATTCTGATAAAATCAGCTCTTATATAAAATGAAATTAAAAACTCGTCAAAAGCGACCAGATAAAATTGTTAAAGTGGGTGTATCTCTAATCATGATAATTTTTTTGTTGTTGAAGTTAGTACTTAACTTCGAAATCTATCTGCGCCTGTAGGCTGAGCCGGCAGGGATTTTTTAATACTAACAAGGAAGGTCTCCATAAGCGCATACTCAGAAAAAAAAATGCAGAATATTCTTCTTATGAGGATATATAGGTTTATAAAAAATTTCTGATTGAACCTTGATCTAGCATCCATAAAAAAACAATGAAAAAATGCGTTTTTCTTGGCAATATATTGCTGTTTGGCGACACAATGAAAAAAAAATATGCTTTTATGATAAATATAAGGAAAAATTTTTTCAAATCTTCATATTGAACTAGTTTAAGTAAGTTTTACTTAAATAAATACCCTTTTATAAGTGCGGATTTGCAATAAACATTTAAACATATCTATAATGAAATTTATTGATAGTTTAACGTCAGTTTAGAACAAACTTTAAATGGATTAAAATTGCATCAGAATCAAAACTAAGGTCTGATTCAGAGCAATGTCCATTTGATTTTGATATTGTTAGTGTTGAAGACAACAATATAATAGTATTGTTGACATGGAAACAACTTATTTAATGCCAAAATGTATAAGGAGAGCTTTCTTAATCGGGTAGTTACTTTTAAAATACAATTAAAACTTATCCAGCATGTGAAACCGTGTAAAATTAAGTAACTTCAGCAACACCCAAATTGTATATATTAAATAAGCTTATAGAAAAAAGTAATAAACTGTTTCATCATTTAAGTTTAAATTCATTAGTCACTGCACAATTAAACACTCATTTAACTAGCAACTTCCAAATGCATTAAAATCATAGGCATTTAGCAAGAAAAGTGACACGACAAATTGCGTGTCACGTTCGTCTTTTTGCACCAAATATTCAAAAGTATTTTACTTCTTTCAAGACTTTCTATTGGAATTCCACTACACAATTTGACTGATCCTTTATTTATTACATACATAAGTACAGTAATTTCCGGCCTATAATCCACGGATTATCTGTTAAAAAACCTTAAAATTTTTAAGTGCGGATTATCTACAGGTGCGGATTATCTGCTGAAATTTTTTTAAGCAGAAGTTCAGGTCAGACATCCAGTTTCTACCGGCAGTCATGAAATAAAAAATGTAAACAGTTATCAAACGATTGTCTGCTATCGACCGTTCGTGGAGCTGCTTGTGACCGAGGCTAACGAGAAAGACAGGCTACCGCCGTGGGTCCGATTCTTCTTTTTTTACAGACCGCTGGAGTGACGTGATGCTTTTTTTGCACACCTTCATTGGTGCATTCGAGCATCACGTGATTCCAGCGGTCTGTAAAAAAAGAATAATCGGACCCACCGCGGTAGCCTGTCTTTTTCGTTAGCATCGCTTGTGACACATATGACGTTATGTCACACGTATGATGACGTCACACATATGTTGTTCACATATGACGTGATATGTAAGTGGGAGTGGCTTCCGATTATGATAAAAAAATTTTTAGCCATTTGGCAACATGTTTCTTATGAAGAACAAAGCATTTCTCAACTCATCCCTTTCAAAAATTGCAATTGCATTAATCTCAAAGAATTTGCAGCAGTGATGTCAGGTGAAAACACTCTTTCGTATCCTATGCCATTTTGCATTTCCGTGCATTTCGCAAGTGATTATGGATGTAGCTCCTCCCAAAATTACGCAGTTTTACTGATTACGATGATCGATATTGCCATGTAACCAATAGGAATCTATGATACATTAATCGAATGAATCATTATCCTATCATAGTTTTACTGCTGCCCTCTATGGATAGGATTATAAAATACAATTATATCCTTCTAATTTATATTAAAAACCAAAACGTTTTTGATGGTATATCACGTTGAAAGTTATAATATTGTCTAAGAGAAAACCTGTTATTTAGCACTGCAGAATTTAAACAGAACGTTATTTAAAAAGCGGAAGATGATTTAAAAACAGCAATTATTACAGAATTATCTGTATTCACAAGACATTCTACGTTTTAGATATAAGATTCAATGAAAAAATAAAAAATTTATTTGTATTTTTTAACTTGTAATTATTTTATTTTTTTTCAATTATTTTATTACAATTATCATTTAAATAGAGCAACTAAATAAATAGGGAGGTGGTTTATTAGTAGTACTTTGGAATATTGAAAACAGTTAATAATTTTCGCATAGTCCGGCATATAATCCGCGAAAATTTACGCCGATGCGGATTATCTGCTGAAATTTTTTTATAAGGGCTAAAAATTGCGGCTGCGGATTATACGTCGCCGCGGATCATAGGCCGGAAATTACGGTAGTTTCATTAGCATTTTTTTCAAAATATACTGAGTATGTGCTTTAAGAGCACCTTCCTTATAAGTTCCCTCTCTCAATTTATAACATAGCTCACTGAAAGAACTAGTAGATTGACAGCACTTTTAAACTGCTATCTTTGAAGGCAGATAACCCATCATAACTACCCTCTAATGGAGCTCTTTGTATTCAGACCTGACTCATAGCAATCATCTATAAAAATAATATAAATAGTTTAAAAAAATTTATTAGATTAAATTTTTGAGATTTCTCCAGAATTTGGTCAAAATTTTAATTCTTTAACAACACATTTTATTTGGTGATCCCTTAACAAAATAATTAAAATGTATTATTTGAATACATGTTTATACTTCTATGAGAGTTGAACGGAGAAAACATAATACCAGACTTTTTACTTTCACCAAGATATTTTCCCACCTCTTTTTTCTAAACAGGGGCTATATTAATATTAAAACAGCTGCAACACTCTTGAAAACAAATTTATAAGAATGTGTGCTGAACTTTAATATTCAAAGAAGAATACTAGGAAAACGATGACAAATGACAAAAAGCAAGTTCGCCCTTTCAAAGACAACTTCAATTTACTAACAACAGCATTTGATTTAAAAATATGATTCATTTAAATTGCACATAATGTAATGAAAAAGAAAAAATATTTATTTTTAAGTAATTTTTAAATTAGCATTAACTCAGCACAGGTGCGGATCCAAGGGGGGGGGGGGGTTCGCCCCCCCCCGAAAAACATATAAATCCACCGCTTATCGCGAGGTTCGACAAATGGTCGCCGAAAAAATCAATTTCGTCAATCGTTCGCAGATAAAATCGCCAATTTCGTCAAAGGATCGCGCAAAAAACGCGCATTTCGTCAAAAAATCGCGGTAAAGGACGAATTTCGTCGAAAAAACGCAAACATCGTCAAATGATCGCATAAAAACCGTGAATTTCGCAAAGAATCGCTGAAAAAACGCGAATTTCGTCAAAGGGCCGCGAAAAAAAGCATAATTAGCGACAGGAGGAGATTTTTCCAGGCGCGGATGCACGGGGGGGGGGGGGTGATCGGTGTGGTCCCCCTCTAAGATAGAAATCCAACGCTTTTAATGGCAGTTTTCGTGGAACAGTAATAGGAGCAAACGAAAACCGACCACTTTTCGGGTGTCAATGGTAAACCTCTCTGACATTTCAGCAATTAATGAACAAAAAAGGATTATGTCCTGTCAAAAGTAGAGTTGCAAAAAACCCGCAGTTTTTGAGGGGCGGGAATAAACCTGGGAATTTTTGGGAATACACTCGGAATTTTGGGGAATATTGGAAATTTTGAAGATAAACAAAACCAGTAATATTTTAATTTCAAATTTTTATTTTAAAGAAATTTCAGGGAAGAATGTTTCAAAAAGATAGATTTTATTTTATGAATTCACAAAACTTATGACAGTCAAAGTCTTTATAATTTATTAGCTTTACAACAATGGCGGCTCTAAATAGGTGAGGATTTGAATGTTTCTTTAAAAAATGATTTTTTTTTTCAATTTCTGTTGGCTCGCACATCTCGTTTTTAGGCATACTTTATATTAATTTTCTAGCGAGTTGCTTTGTAATTTTGCATGGATTTATTTTAATTTTGTTCATTTCTTTTTTGTTTACATTCGTTGATTCGAAGAACGGAGGTGAAGTTTATATTCATGTCATGAAGGTTAATCTCTCATTTGCCTCTTTCACTTTTTACTTATCGACGATTAAAATAACAATTTTTTTAATTTATTTTACTTAATATTTCTGCAGCTTAAGCCTGCATTTCGTTAGTTTTCATGTAAACCGTGCAATTTTTTAAATATTTTATGTTGTTAGTTTTATTTACATTGACAAAAATTGAAATCATTAAAAATAATTGAAAATAATAAATTAGAAAATTCTCATGCTTAAAACTTTCTTAAAACTCCCGGAAATTAAAAAAATTTCCTTCCCAAAAAACCCGGTATATTCCTGGGAATAAACACGGTTTTTTCCACTCTTTGCAACTCCAGTCAAAAGGCATATGACGTCATAATTTTTGACACTATGAGTTGAGGTGGGGGATGATGCCACTTCGTGCACCTTTAGTTGAATCTCTACAACAGAAAATTGACACCGTTATGCGGATCCCGTTAGTGTTGAAACTTTTTCATTCTTTCAAAGAAGCTGCAATTCTAATTTATGTATACTGATATTTTTGAGGAGTGCTCTATTGATTGAGAAAAGATTGAGATTCGCAGCACTTTTCAAAAAAAGAAAGAAACAAGAAAAAGAAAGGTTCCTTGAAAAAATAAAGCATCTTAATGCTTTCTGAAGGAAGCCACTAATGTGTAAAAAATGTACTGTTATTGTCACCTACATTAGTAAATTTCAAGGGGTATTGGATGAATGAATAAAAAAGGATTATGTCCTAATCCTAGTCAGTTAAAAGCTAAAATGCATACGGCGTGCTGATTTCTTAAAAGCCAACTTAGTAAATTGGTTCTGCCCATATGAATTTGCATAATGAAAGACCTTCTAGGTGTTTTGAACTGAAAATACGCCTTACTGTCACTCACAGCTCATTGGCTGTTTTATCATTTTCGCTTTCTTTCTGCCTCTTGCAGAGGCAGAAAGAGACTCAGTGAGAAGTGCCAACTTTTATGGACTAATAATGAGTAGATTATGAAGAAATATACACACACTTAGATGACACATTTGGACTTTCAAGGATGTTAAGGCCACTTCAGAATTCTGAAGGGGATCGTCTTTCAGAAATATTAAAAAATAGATGTAATGGTTATGTTTTTTAGCTTTCGATAATTCGTTCTTATGTATTTTTTAGTGCTGAATCCAAAAATGACCTTCTTTTTTACTATACCATCACGTCAGGATTTTTCCCAAATCGCAAAATTTTAAAAGTCGAAATATTGCGAAAATCTGCTACCATAAAACAAACATAACTTTTTTTCATGATAATTTATTCATCTTTTTACTTATACTATGCATTTTTACAGTTAAACATGCAAAATATTGTGTATTTAAAATCCTTACAATTTTATTTCATGTGTAGAAGTTTTTTTGAACCGCTCACGCTCTGCTTCGCAGTTTTCCTTTTATCTTCTCTTTGGGGTTCATCTCGGTATCCTCTTTTATTTTGGAGGTTGATAAGGCTGGGAAATTTGTTGCTGATGTATTTAAAACATTTACCTTCTTTTGTTAAAGCTGTTCTCAACTGCTCTGCTCAACAAGCGCAAAACGTTTTCACAAATTTACAAATTCATTTTTTAACGGAAAGGTATAAAATTGGAAGGCCTGACTATCGAAACGATTTGGAATGGTATTGTGTTTCCCATTTTTGATAAATTACGTATTGAGTTATAAGCGAATTTGAAAACACAACAAACACTTTTTCAACCTTCCTTGAGTGATTATTCTTCTTTAGAGCGGAAATTTTGGTTCAAAACGCCCACTTTGGCAATATTTTCTGAAAGATCTATTGCGTCTGCAAAAAAAAAAAAAGAAGAGGAAGACGCAGTTCGATTACATAGTTTCTGAATAACAACGCCTGCTAGTTTCATGCATTTCCGAGCAAAAATGAATTAAAACTTATGCCATAAAGTTTCCTTTTTGGATTTGAGAACAGCCTGAAGGCTTTGAGAGATTTTCGCTATTTGTTTACTTTTTAACTTTGAAAGTTACGATTTGCCAAAATCCTGACGTGGTGTTTAAAAATGAATGTCATTTTCGGATTCAGCACTAAAAAATACATAAAATCAGCTATCAAAAGTTAAAAAACACAACCATCACATCTATTTTATGGTATCGGATAACATTTTCAAATCGCATTAATTATTTCATATTCATTTAATAATTAACTGCAAAGAATGATTTGTACAACAGAAATTATGACTAGGGATGCACCAAACAGTGATTTTGACCGAATATCGAATATTCAGCTAGCCGAATAGTAACTGTTAGGTCGAATAGTAACTATTCGGCTGAATACTGAATATTCGGCTTGTCGAATACTTTTATATCTCAAAGTTTAAAGGCATTAAACGTAAAGAAAATAAAATACATAACATTTGAAACAGAAACTTTCATTTTGATAAACAAGAGCTTTGTTCAAGTAAACTTTATGCTGAAAATATCTGCTTTGAGTTATTTAAGACGGGGATAGTTATAAAACTTTTTTAATTAATAAAATTTTTAATTTCATGGCTGCTTCTGTGAATTAAAACAAATGAATAACATTTTCTTAAATTCTAAAATCAAAGAGAAAGTGTGAAAACATTGGAAGAAAAATTGAACAGGATCCTATATTATTTGTTTGTCAGGAAGAGACTAAAATAAAAGTAAATAAATAATACAATCTATTCAAATTTTATATGGTGGCAACTCAGCAAGAATAACTTTCTACTCCCTTTGATTAAGCAAGGAAGTTTTTAAATGCATCCTAGATTGGTGTCTGGAGAGGGCGATCATTTTCAGAGATTGTAACCGTTGTTCTTAAAATCTTAGCAAGAATCAGATTATTTACTGGACAATGTTCAGGAACTTGTATTTGTACATAATTAATTCCTATGAAAATCCTCGTGATTGGTTAATTTTCTTAAATAATACTTAACAAACAGCAAATAAATAATGTAAAAACATTCTCTTTTATTTAAATATGATTTTGTTTCTAATTATTCTGAATATCTTTATAAGTTGACAGTTAAAAGTAGAAATTGTGTAAGTTTTTAAAATTACGTTTTAAAATTTTTTAAAGTATTCGGTCCGACAGAATATTTCGATATTCAGCCAAACCAAATATTCGGCAAGCCGAATAGTTTGCTATTCGTCCAAGCCGAATATTCGGCATATCGATTAGTTTGATATTCGGCCGAACCGAATATTCGGTAACAAGGCAGAATACCGAATAGATACCGAATATTCGGTGCATCCCTAATTATGATTACGTTGATTATATGTTACTCAGTATCGCACCCCCCCCCCCCCCCCAAAAAAAAAAAAACGATTCTCTGGATCCGCCCCTGACTCAGCATCTAACTTATAATAACCCATTTTTTTATTTAAAAAAAAATTATTGAGATTTTTGTAGTTGCAGGTTGCAGTTATACTTCATGGAGAATGCGTTATACCTGGTTCATATTTTGAAAATTTTGATAGTAATATACATGTCTAAATCGCGCTCTCTTGTCATTTTATTCTTGCGACTTTCTTGTGAAATTAATTTGAAGAAGTAAACCTTAAAATGTCATCTGAAGAGGCAAAATAGTTACATATTGAAATGACAGGATAGCACTGCAGAAAAAGTAAATATTCTAATATTTTAATTTGTGCATGTGAAATAAATTACTATTTATTGTAACAAAAAGAAAAATAAATTTTATCTATATGATGATTACCAGATTCAAATTGTTTGCATGCCAGAGAAATTGTAGTTCATGTTACCTCAGGTATACATACCAAAAATTCACCACCTCTTTTATAGGGAATTAAATTTTAACTCTTTATGATATAAACTTGATTGAAGCAAACCATTTTAATGATTAAATAACAAAACTTTGTATGAATCACCATAAAACAAAAGCACACACAGGATGTGTTTCAGACTGGAAATATTCACTGTCCATCATCAGCCAATATAAACACATGTCATGATGGGCTGTTAATATTTCCAGTCTGAAACACAGCTGTGTGTGCTTTTGTTTTATGGTGATTAATACAAAGTTTTTTATTTAATTGTTAGTTATCGCCAGTTTTTTGGTACTGTTTCATCTACATTTTAATGATGTTCATCTACAATGGAAAAACTTTAAATTCTTTTACGATGTTCCATTTGTGGAATGTTGGCAGGTAATGGGTTAAATATATGACTATTTAACTAGCAATAAAAAAACATGAGTGAAAAATATGTCACTTATTACATACATACAATATTTAAGTTTTATTAACTTTAACCTACATTTCATTTTAAAATGATGTCACTTTCATCAGTAGGAACTTTTTGTATATTTTAATATTTTTATTACTGAGTTGGGACACTGTACGTCCCAGCAACTATTTTTTTTATTCTATTTGTATTGCTTTCTGAAAAATAATCTCTGCTATACACTTATAGTAGGATATTTTCAAGAAAAATTTACAACAAAAAATATTTTTTAAATTGTGGCATGATGGAATATAAAAGTAATCACCAGTGCTTTCCTGTAATCAAAGAGTTAAATAATATCTATTGACAGTCTCTTTCCTTTCTTATTTACTACATTATTTGCATGTACAGTCGTGGGAAAAAAAGGAAACACCCCCAACTAATTCTGCAACTACCGTATTTTTCGGCCTATAATCCGCAGCCGCAATTTTTAGTGCTTATAAAAAATTTTCATCAGATAATCCGCATCGGCCTATAGTCCTCGGACGACTATACGAGGATTACTCATTGTTTTCAACATTCCAAAGTACTACTAATAAACCACCTCCCTATTTATTTAGTTGCTCTATTTAAATGATAATTGTAATAAAATAATTGAAAATAAAATAATTATAAAATAATTACAAGTTAAAAATACAAATACTTTTTTTCATTGAATCTTATATCTAAAATGTAGACTGTCTTGTAAATACAGATAATTCTATAATAATTGCTGTTTTTAAATCATTTTAAGCTTTTATAATAATGTTCAGTATAAATTCTGTAGTGTTAAATAACACGTTTTCTGTTAGACATTATTTATTATATTGCAATTTTTGAAAGAGATGAGATGAAAAATGCTTTGTTCTTCATAAGAACATGTTGCCAAAAGGCTAAAAATTATAACATAAAAATCGGAAGCCCCTCCCACTATCACGTTCACATCATATGTGAACGAATCACGAGCAACTCGGCGAACGGTCGATAGTAAATAATCGTGTGATAGCTGTTTACGTTTTTATTTTGACTGCTGGTAGAAACAGGATATCTGACATGAACTTCTGCTTTAAAAAAATGTCAGCAGATAATCCGCACTTAAAATTTTTGAGGTTTTTTAACAGATAATCCGCGGATTATAGGCCGAAAAATACGGTAATTATAATAGAAGGCAGTTACTGGTACCAAACAATTGGAAATAAAGTCTACTTTTAAATGATGTATATCAAATTTGCTTGGGGGGGGGATCTACAAATCAACACCAGACCAAACATTGTTTTGTTCAATGGCAACATCCAATTTTGACAATATGTTTTAAATCTTCAGTTCAAACAGTGTATAGATATGAAATTTCAAGTAATTTGGATGATAAGTTTTTGAATTATAAACATTGAAAATATAGAGCTTCTAACGTTAAATTACAATTTCATATTTTTATTAAAATCCCCTAAAATTATAATCCAAATGTACTCAATTTTTGTATGGTTATAATACTAAAATACCCAAACATATTGAATTTGTAATTTATATAACATGACTTATGAAATTAATACCCCCCCCCCCCCCCCCGCTGATGGTGTCTCTGTCTAACCACAGTGGTAAAGTCTTGCATGACACAAAGATCCTTGAAGCTATGCTGGTGGGAGCATTATACTCCTGGTAGGGTCCCCCCACCCTCCCAATTCATACAGGTTCAAGGCAAGTGACCTGATGAAGAGAGAGGACCTCCTTCAGGTTGGAGGTTGTTGCAATGGGCTAGCTCCTTGTTTGACATAAAAGCTTCTCCACTGCTAAAAGACCCAAGAAGAAGAAGAATTCCAGCCCAGATAGCATTTTTAATTTTCAGAAAATTTGCAGCACTCTTGCTTTGAAAACCAGCAAAGTTGCAGCAAGCTCAGCGTGACAAGACTGAAAGTTCATAACAAGACTGCAGCTAATGTAAACGCCGAAGTCACCACACTTTGAACTTGCAGCTAACTTGTCGTGCAAGTTAAATTCATGCTGTATAAAAATTTATCGCAAATTAACGGCAAACAAGTAATCAAAAATACTGCAAGCGGACTGCAAAGTAGTAATCTTTCCATGCTACACTATAGGTTTAACCCCTTGGGAGAAGTCCATAGGCCTGATCAGGTCTACTGACGTGAACACACCGTCAGAAGGTGCATGCATCGTTTTCATCACCATAAACAAGTTAGGGTAATATTTGTACTTTTCAATACGAGCCTTTTTTTGGTATTTGATAAGTATAGCATTTGGGAAAAGCAGCGCCAACCAAATAAAATTCCTGCGTATGTGCTGATTGTCTATTCTCTCAAAAGAGGGATTTTTTGCTTTCGTCACTTTCGTGAATTATAAAGACAATCTTGCCATCAGTTTCACAACAAACTACTCATGCAAGTGGGGGATGGTATACCTTGCAGGAAATTTGCTGCGAATTTCTCAATTCAAATTTGTCACGGAAAGATAATGCCAAAAAAAATCAAACTTGCTGCTAATGTTCATGCTATCTAGGAGACTGTCTTTAAGAAAACGACTTTGTAATAAAAAAAAATAATACAGTCCACTCCCTCTGTGACTCTATAATCTGCACTATATTTCAGATGTAAACAAACATGTAAATAAACAGTTAAAATATTATTTTGTTAAGCAAGATAATGTATACTTTGACCATAATAAAAGTTGACTGATCTGATGAATTTATTAAATTTTTCTGCATTTCATTAGAAGGAAATGTCTTGGATATCTTGTAAATGATTATATAGGATGTATTAGGCTGCTACATTCTGAATGCATTCATTGGCTATATAAAAGACAAAGTTGGGGGTTAGCTCTTGACAATAAATATCTTAGTTATTTAGGAAAAGAAACTTTTGTTACTGATCAAGAAATTTTCACTCTTAAAAGGCTAATTAATTAAATACAATTAATTAAACTGCAGAGCATAAATTAAAAACTATAAAGCAAACTACTATCACAGTGATGTTTGATATATTTTAAAATAAGTAGAAAAGTTATACATGGATTTTATATTATTATATCATTTAAATATTTAAAATATTGAACATAGTTTTTTTTTTTATATAAAAAAGCATTTTTTTTAAAATTTGTGTCTTATTTATTTACAGTATGATTACTATATTTGTAGATAAATTCCGAATATTAGAATGTAAACAAAGAAATGACCTATTATCTGCAAAACTCCTGGTCCCAACCTGTGCAGATTAAAGGGAGTGTACTGCATTATTTTTCAATATTGGAATGTTCAGGGAATAATTTTTTTTATATTTATTTAAAAATAATTTTCTAGCTCATTTAAAACATTTTTCTATTTGGAATTGTGTGTCAATGGTGAACAGTTTAGAAATTGGCCATTGGACACTGTTGAGAGTGGACCTAACAGTAAACTGTATAATAGTGATTGATGTAAAAATAAAGGTTTTTTTATAAAAATTATATACAGTATTTAGGCGGTAAGAATAAAAAATAACAACTACAGTACAGAACCACTTATCCGTAATGCTTGGGTTCATGTGTGTTTCGGATAACTGGTTGGGCATTAAAGCAACATCCATTTCATAAAATTGGTAAAATACATGTGGCTATGGCATTGATTCTGATTTCTAGATTACGCAAATTAAGATTCAGATCCAAAAAAAAGATCAAAGGTTAATTGGAGTTTGAAAGAAGACAATATATGGGAATATCTTGGAAACAAAAATCCTTATGTTTCCTTTGCATAAAAATCAAAACGTCAAATATCTAACTAAATGCTTTTATTTCAAGTATTAGATGTTGGCATCAAGTTATACTTTGCATATTGCATTGTTTCAAGCAATGCTCATGTCAAACTGAACTGTATGGCACTTTTTTGCGAAAAGATTCCAAAATCAATGAATTGGAAATATCATTCCGGATAACAGGTTCCATAATGTGTAAACATGCCTCTTATAAGTGGAAGCTACAGTGGTGTAGTCGTAAAAATCACAGAGAGTATACGCTCAAGACAGAGCATATACCCTATAGTGTATATAATATAGCTTTCTTGAGAAACAGAGGGTATACGGTATTCCTTAAAACAATCCAGAAGGTATACGGCATATACCCCCGTATATCCGACACTACACCCCTGGGAAGCTATTACATTGTAGTAAATAAATCTTTTACTTAGAAAAATATAAAAAATTATTCTATTTTATGAACATGTATACCTACCTCTATCACACATCATTCAAATCTTCAGTATTGTCAATTCCTTGAAATACACGGCAGCAAAATATGTTTCATCTACTAGAATGATTTAAAAAATGACTTCATGAGTTGATGGCACAAATATCATCCAAATGACAACAGACCTACATACAGATACAATAAATACTAAGCTTTTAATTTTAATATATAGCACAATTACATAAGTGATATACAGCAGAGTCTCAAAAATCCGCACAGTTTGGGACCGGAGGCTGTATGGATTTTAGAGTTTTGCAGATTCTGGATTAAATGATTTATTTTTTTTTTAACTTACCTGTATCCATTTACAAGAATAGCTTGTAATAATTCAATTTAAGCAAATCAAAACTTCCCTTTTATTTACCTGTACATTATAATTTTAATACCCAAAATTATTTTTTATTACAATTGTTAAACATTTCTTGTATAGTTCTTTGCTTGAGAACTTTCATTTTCTCTATATGAAGTTTCTTTTGAATTCTGTAAACAGTCGTTATTTGCTGTTGGTCTCTACAACTCAAAGCAAATGCAAAATAATAATGAAATATGAGTGTTGCCAACCTCACATGAAATATAAAATAAATTAATTTGCTACTTTCTATAGTGGCCGATAGATTGTGCCATTACTAAAATTTTTGTGGGATTGTTTACGCTTCACATCAATTTCTATTGTTTTACATTTTGTTGTGTGTAAGTTTCTGTGAAATAAATGCATTTTATTTGCGTAATATCCAGTGTCATTACTATTTTCTCATAAATTTACATTAAAAATAATTTTATTTTCATTCGTTGATATTTGGAATAAAAATTGTAAAGAATACTTCTTAACTGGGAATTTCATTGTTTACGTTTTGAAATGCAAGCGGATTTCAGAAGATTGCGGATTTTAGATGTGCAGATTTTAGAGACTCTACTGTATTTCTATAAATTATTAATTGATTAATGTAAATCCCACACCAGAAATAAATGACCACAAGTTGCTACATACCAAAATGTGAAAAGTCAAACTTTACTGTTTTAGCAAAATAAAAATAATAGATCTAATGACATAATCAAATTTTTGATGAAACGAAGTTTGGTTACACTAAAGCAGCACTTGCAGTGCACACATGCAGAAATAAAAGAAAAAGCATACATTCTGTTTTACTTTAAAGTTCTTAATCATTAATATCATAATTATATAGTTATATTATATATATATATATATTTATTATATTATATAATAACATAATTATTTGTATCATAATTATATAGCAATATCATAATTTTTACTTAGGCTATATTAGTAGACATAATGCCAATTTATAGAGAAAATGTTATGGTTTGTCCCTCAACTCTCGACAAGCTTATAATTTTCTTACAATTTAAAATTACTGGAATCCTGAAAAATAACCAAGCATTAGATTTCAGAAACCCGTGTTGGGTATAACAGGATATTTTTTCAGTGTAAATGAAATTGGTAATTTATCATTAATATTTCTTATTTATCACATGTGCCTGGCTAATGGAAAATCGCCTAAAGTTTATTAAAGTAAATGTTTTTTAACAATTATCAAAACAAGCAGGTAAATTTAGACCTTTTTCAAATATTTTTGTTAAATTTATAATGTTTTTTTTTTCAGTAACATAAGATGTAAGAAATTTCTTTTTTAACTTTCTTTTTTTTTCCATCACACTTGCAAGACTTCCATCTAATACCTACTTATGAGATTTTAAGTAGGTACAGTACATACTATTGAAAAATAAGGTTCTATTAAATTGTAAATAAAACTTTGTAACATGCAAAAGAATACTGTAATACACCCTTTTAAATAACTATTTCAATTAACTACCGAAGTTAATTCTGAAAGTAGTTAAGTACCAAAGTTAATTCTGAAAGTAAAAACAATTAATAGTTTAAACTTTTTTAATCAATCTTACAGAATATAAATATGATTGCCGAACAAAACTTTCTTTTTATTTTAATACACAATAAAAGAAAATCTTGTAAATGGTCGATATCATTTATACTAATCAAAGATAGGTAATTTCAATTGAAACACTGTAATATATGCCATTTTTAAATGCAATGTAAAATATTTATCAAATATTAAACATTACATTTTGAAATTATTTGGATTAAATTGTGCCAACAACTAACTCTAAACAAAAAAGGAAGGGATCAGTGTAAATTGCCGGACCATTTAAAAATAACCTTCTATGCAGTATGGAGAGTAGCAACTTTATGTAATAAACAAAATTTTTCAAATGATGTTTAGTTGTATTATTATACAAAACTATATTATAAAGCTGAGAAAATTAACTAATAGAAAAACTTAAAAAAGAGTTTAAAGAGGAATATCACATTTACCTTCAGTTAATATAGATAAAATAACACTGGGTAACACACATTTTGTTGACTTAGATCTGGCACCTGTTTTTGGCTAATTATTGGCATCTAAATACAAAAATGATCTCAGTTTTTTTCAGTCACGTCAACTTTATAAGCTACAGGATACACCAAAAATCATACTTAATGGAGATACAAAGGAAAATAAAGAAAAATTACCAAATATATTATTCATACAATGGCTGTATTATACTTACTATACACTACATTGTGTTCATACAAGTAGTAAAATCCTTTTACAAAACGAAAAAAGTACATATTAAGGTAAAAACTTCTGCTTGTAGCTTTTCCTGGAGTGTTCAATTTGTGGACAATCTCGCTTGATGCTCCAACAATAGTCAGCCATCATGTGTTCATCTCATCTGCCTTGATACCATTCTTCCATGAGCTTCAAATCTTGGTGGAATCGTTTGTCCTGCTCATCACTGACTGCATCAAGATTTTTCGAGAAATCATCAAGTTTCCTTTGCAGAAACTGAAGTTTGATGCTGATGTTGCAACCAAGCCTTTTGAAGCTCTCTAAAAGTGCTGGACAATTTCGGTGTAATTTTCTACTCGCATATTTCCACGAAAGTCTTTGACAAGGTTTTTAAATGCCAACTAGTAAGTATTTTTTGGAGTTCCGTCATTATTCCTATGAAATGAGCTGCCGAATCTGTGGACCGTCAAATATACTTGCTTTTATTTTTTTTAAAGACAGGTTTGGAAATTTCGAAATGAGATACTTGAAGCAGTCTTCTTCAATTGACAAAGCTTTCAGGAACTACTTCAATAGATCCAGTCTTATATGAAGAGTTGGGAATATTTGTTCTTTCAGTTGGCAAGCGGTTGATGCGAAATGTTTGGATCACCAGGTTTGAGGTCAGATCTTGGAAGCCAATTCGACAGGAACCAATGCTTCTCACGAGCTCTGCTGTCCCACACACACAAAAACAGGGATACTTTGTATATCCACGTTGCTGGCCAAGGAGGAAACACACTATTTTAAGGTCAACACAGATGCTCGATACGTGAATATGATATTACAGTATAGGATCTATTATCTGGTGTCCCGATATCCGGAACGCTCTAAAAACCGGAATGCTAAACGATCCGAAACCGAAACTTAGTGAAAGCTTTCATTTCATAAAAACTTGCAGTTTTTTTTTTTTTCATATTTTATTGAAGAGTTGCTTTATAAATCGATATTTTGAATATTTTAAACTTTTTCTCATACACCTCAAGGTATCATAACACCCCATTAATCCCCCCCCCCCCCTCCAAACGCGGCAAAAAATCGTAAAGTAATCAGAGAGGCCACTTACAGGGATTAAAAGTGGCTATCGAAATCTACCGGCTGTTAAAATCTGAAAATGTTTATAAGAATAGTCTAAAGCCTCCCCTGCTATTCAGATTTTTCTTTTTTTTGTTAACCGAGATAATTAAAAAACAGAACTTAAAAAGCACAAACTTAAAAGCGCGCTCTCCCTGCGATCCCACTTATGACGCTCTCATGAAAGATAAGAATTGAATGTACGCAATCATTGGCAGTTAGTTCTCTTTTTGATCATTTTTATGACTTCGCATTGGTGTAACCTTTAGAAATATTGGAAAACTAACTACATATTCTTAAATTTTGTATTTTCCTGTTTCAAACTCTAAAATCCATTATAAAAAATTTTAATTTTAACCTTTTGAAAAAAAATATTTTTGAAACATAACTTAGAATTTGAACATGTTTTCCGCGATCGAAAATCTGGCTGGCAAGCTCCGACCTCTGACGTCATCTAAAGGCACACCCACAATTCGGCCAATTAGGAGAATGAGAGAAACGTTCGTTTTACCGTGATCAGCTGCGTCCATCGTACAGTAGAAAACAAAGCCATTTGGTAGAAAAGCAGAGATTCGGAATCGGATAAAACAGAAAGGTGATACGGCGCTTTGCGTGATATTTTTTTTGGAAAATGGGGGGGGGGCTTTCGTGGGATTTTTTTTAAATATCAAATTTGGTTATAAAATAGGGGAGGGTGGGTTAATGGAATATTACAGTAATTATGCATTCCTTTATCTCCACAAATTTGCGGAAATCTGCATTTTAAATGTTGATAATTTTGCTGTATTTTTCTGTCTGCTTTCCATGCGATAAATTCATAAACAACACAAAAATAAATAAAAAGTGAACTTTCAATATATTCCCCTGCTTACCCCCCCAATTATTAGATGAAGATGCAGTTCAAGTTTGTTTCAATATAGACAATAATGCTCCACTTAGTCATCAGATGACATACAGTGAAATTTGTGAAATGATGACTAAAGATGCATCTGATGATCGTAGTGATGATGATGACAAGAATGAGGAGGTAGAAAAAATATCTAATGAACAAATGATATTTTACACTCAACAATAAATTCAAGGCTTGGAACAAAATAAGTAATTTCCATGAACAACAAATAATGTCCTTATATAAAATTCAAGACCAGATTGTAAAAGAGAAACGTTACAAGCAGCCAACTTTAAAAGGATTTTTCCAAAAAACTAATTCCCAAGCATCTGCATCTGAACCCCAAAACTAAATTTTATTTTTGATCTTGTTCATTTGTAAGTTTTATCATAATTTAAAATTATTACTTAACTTTTTTTTTTTTTTTTTGTAAATAAAAATTAATTAAACTTTTCCTTAATTGTGTTTTATTGAATTAATTCAACAAATGTGTAATACAGTATTTTTAATATTATTTATGCTAACCTGTATTTCATATTTATGTACATTAGAAAATATTTGTAATAGTGTTCCAAATTACGGAAAAAACCCTTATCCGAAATGCCTCAGGTCCCAAGGATTCCAGATAACGGATCCTATACTGTACAATAAATCAATGGCTTTCTTTACGTTCTCATATACTTTGTGCAAATAAACTGAATGGCTCATTGGGACTGCTCCAAATTAATTTAAATTGTGAAGGAGCATGCACTTCAAGCTCCTCTTCGAGCTGTCTATGAACAGTCGCCATTCAGTTGCAGTATAGAATGGAATTCCCAACTCCTCCATTAAATCATGTACGTTATGGCAAAAAACAAATCCACCGTTACTTCAAAAGTATTGAAGAAATTCACTTTATCTGGATCAAAAGTAGGATACATTAGCTCCCTTTTCGAGAAATTTTTCTCCTGCAGTCTAAATGCTAAGAGTTCAGAAGATTTTTTTCTTCCTATGACTCATGCCTGATTCAGCGTAGAGTGGTCACATTAATGTAAGCTGTAGAGAAAAAACTTGACGTGATAGAAGAATTGCAGTTTTGAAATCAGTAGGCTTTTTTTACTTAAAATCAGCTGAAAAATCGAAGTCAACAGAAATTCAGTTAAAAATTGTTCCCAAGTGTAATTACTAATTTACTTAAAAGGTACTTAAAATTTATTAAACCATTCCATTACATAAACTGGTCTTAAAAACTTAAAATCACTGATGTTAAAAACATATGTAAAAAGATGTTACATTGACCCCGAGATCTTTCCATCACAAACATGATCATTTTCAAGGGGATACCTTTATGGTTTTAATAAATTTTCAGCACCTTTTCAGTAAATTAGTAATTATTTTATCTGAGAAGAAATATATATAAAAAATTAAACTTAAATACTCTGTCACAGAGTTCATTTTATTAGATATAAAGTGTACAACGGGGGATTACTGCTCAGTCTTTTTCCGAAATGGAAATATCTTTAACATAAAGCTTAAAAAATGTGAAATATTATCATACACAAACAGTAACATGCTGTGTGTGAATATTATATCCTAGAAATTGCTATAAAAAATAAAATACAGCAAAACGCTTAATAATTTGCCATAAACTGAATGTAATTTATTTATAATATATACAGTAAACTCTCTCAAATCCACACAGCTTGAGACCAGGGGCTGTGCGGATTTTAGAATTTTGCAGATTTCTGGTCATTGCTTTGTTTACATTTTTAAACAGTAATTTCAATGTAATAATGTAACCACAGTTGTAATGAATGCTTACAATATAGTAAAATATTAAAATGATTAAGTAATAAATTAAAATATTAAAAAGTAAGATAATTTTAAAAATAATTAAATTATTAAAAGTAAAGGTCAAGTAAATAATTAATAATGTATAAATAAATATGTAATAAAGATGTGATACATTTATCTTGAATTATTCAATGAAACTTGCCTAATAAAAGAGCCATACTAATTCACAAATTCATAAAATAAGGAAATTTTATTTCAAATTTAGTCAGACTTAATAACCAAAAAAGCTTGATTAGGTAAAAAGATTCGTGATCACCAGTAATATCAGCAATATTTTGGAATTTTTTCAGAAATTTCCTTCATAAAAAAACATGAGTTTAGTAGTCATATTAATAATAACTACCTACTAAAATACCTACACAATGATATAAAAATTAAAAAAAAGTCTACATCTAAACAGAAATTTTCATTGTTTACATCTGTGATGATGTATGTATTTTGGGCGTTTGCGAATTTTAGGGTTGCGGATTTGAGGGAGGCTAATTTATATCTATATATTGAATATATATATTGATGCATTCATAGCACCAAACTTTTAATGTGACACCACAAAAATTGGTTTTGAAATTGTCAGTTAGGTAATACAGCAGGTCACTAGCAACACATCACTAGTTAAGTTTTACCAGTCTTAAAAATTACTGTTTATAATTAAAGTTTATAATAAATAAGCATTCTATGGTGCAAAATGAAAAAAAAAAAAAAAAAAAAGAAAAAAAAAAAAAAAAAAAAAAAAAAAAAGAAGATTAATATCTACAGGAAATCAAAAATGTTTGATGATATTTTGAATAAGTAATACACATGAATGATTAAAATTAATTTCACATATTAAACCCTAAATTAACCCGGGAGAACTCGCTAGTGAAAATGCCCAATTGCTTTTCTTTCACTTTACATTCATATAATATCAACTTTTTTGGTTGGCTTAGTACTTTTATTCACAAAATAGGTAAAATAATTGAAAAACATTTTGAAATTTTAATTAAAATGAAAAATGATTTAAATAAGAGTCTTAAAAAAGTACGACTGTGAGAGAAAATCTCATGCAGCGATTCCCGGGATATTTTATAAAAAATCGTAAATTTTATTTCGCTAACTTAGTCAAAAAATATCAAGGATGTAAATCTAGATACCTGTGACATTGAAATACACCAATATTCTATTATAATAACACAAAAGCAGTAAAGCTTTTTCCAGATTGAGCAAAATTAAACTTTTTCTTTTTTCCTATCCATTCACGTGTACAAAATAAATGCGAAAACACTAGTACAACATTCAGCTTAATAAATATAATGTATGAAATACCACATCATGTTACAGATAACAAAATGGCGAAGACCTCTTATTTCGATTATAAAGAGTCATGATTCCTATCAGTAGTGGTGCTGCCATCTGTTAATTTTATAGAATATTATTAAAGTATTTTTTCTTTTCTGAGTATTTAAGAGATATTTTCTTTTAATAAGCAAGGAAATGAGTAAGGGTCAGTGGCAGGGTATATCACAAACAGTGTTTTATATATGAATAAAAAAGGATTATCTGACGTTTAATTTTTAAAAAATTAAATCTTAAAACATAAAATTTTATGAACTAATGAAAGATTTTGCAGGCAAATGTGAGGAAAAAGAATAAATAATCTTTTTTTGTCCGGAAAAAAAGACAAAACAAGCATTAGTATCGAAAGCATTAATTAGTAAAGATCTTCATCGTGTAGCGTTTGACTGAAACTGTCTTATTTTGGCAAATGGTGAATGTGATAAGTTTAGTATGCTTTTCTTTACTACAAGAAAAAAAACGCAAAATTGACAAAAGTATCGAAAAAAAAATTAAGGAAAATTTCAATTTTATTTGTTACTTTATTTAATAAATCTAGTCATCAAAACATGGCTAATATTAAACAAATCTCAGTTAAGTTGTACACTCACTTAAAAGAGAATAAATGATAATATTCTTGAGATGAGCTATAAATATTATAAATAACTTTGAGAATAAGTACCTTCCCTGAACATCTGTAAGTATGCATTCAAATGAACTTCAAATAGCTAGAGAAAATCTAAATATCCCTTGAATTATTCTTTAGGTTTTCTGTTTCAATCTAATGTCCAAATAACAACTAAAGACGATAGATGGCGGCATATGTCTTAATCGAACATACAGATTTAATCGAAATGTTACGCTTTTGGAAACTTGGTGAAATAGTGTTTAGTTTGCTAAATTTTCTATCAAGATTTTATAGCATAACTTTTGACCTTGATTTTTACTATTTCCGGCTTTAAAGTAAATTCCTTTCAGTGTCGAATTTACCTGATTCCTTTTTCATTCTTATCAGAGCAAAGATATAAGAAGACTAAAAACACATTCAGGTTAAGCCTACCTATTTGAGATCCCCTTATTAAAATTCCATTAAAAATTAAGTTAAACTCAATTATTTATTAAAGGTATGTTTTTTCGTCTATTCCAATTCAGTGTTTTCACTCTTCTAAAGCAACTTTTGCCTATTTCAATGTAATTTTTTAAATCTCTTCAAACATTAGTTCTGTAAAGTGTAAAATGCATTAATATCTATTGATCAAATCTAACTACTTGTATAGTAGAAGATCTGTATAACGAAATTCCCTGTATAACGCACAACTGCTCATATATAAACCATGAATTTTGCAGTTAAGAGGCACCTACAATCCTCATTGTATAAATATCACTACCCTCTAGAGGGCTAAGCTTCGGACATTTTTTCATCTTTTATCTGCTTAATTCAGAGTTTTTTTATATAAAAAAAAGCTATTATTAAATTAAAACATTTTGGAAATGAGCATATAATGATTTGGCCAAGCATATTTGGGAAGGTTTATAAGGTAATTTAACAATATCTGAAGTGATCTATATTATGCAAAAGCTTATAATCTGCAAAGCTTCTGGTCCCAAGGAATGCAATATATAAAGATCTTCTACTGTATATCGATATGCTACAGATATATTTGACCATGTTTACAAGGTAAGTTTAATGATGTGTGAAAAAAGTGTAATGAAATGTAATTTAATTTAATTAATGTAATTTAATGTGAAATTTATTGTGTGAAATGAAAAATTTATGTAACACAAAATTCTAATATACAAAAACTCCCATCTCAAGGTGTGCATTTTAAAGATCTTCTACTGTATTTATTATTGCTTTTTAACTAAATTCTTCCAATTTTAAATAATATTCATATGACTCTGAACTTGTTTCTCCCTTTCAGAACACAGTTTATGTAAAAGAGAACACAATAAATTTAATGTTATTATTTTTTCCATTATAATTCCTATTTTAATTGACTATAATATTTTTTTTATCATCTTCATATGAAACTAGGGGCTAATGCTTTTTTTAAAGCAGGTTGAACATTAAATGGTCATATGAATCTGTTACTTTACAAATATTTTGGCACAAATGAGTAGATGTCATTAATATAGTAGACTCTCTCAAATCCACACAGCGTGGGACAAGATGTTTTGCAGATATCTGGTCATTGATTTGTTTACATTTTTTAAATAGTAATTTGAATGTAATGCAATCAAAATTATAATTGAATGCTTACAATACAGTAAAATACTAAAATAATTAAGTAAAGTAATAAACTAAAACAATAAAACTTAGTAAGATAATTTAAGAAATGATTAAATTATTCAAAGTAAATAATTAATGTATAATTAAATATGCATAATAAAGATGAGATAAGGGAGAGGGGGGCACATATACACAACTCAATTTTTCCTAGCTTAAAAAAATGTGAAAATTATTAAATAATTATATTTAGTTGACAACACTATGATCCATTTCCCAGGAAAATTTGGAGCAATTGGCAGTAAATTTTTTTGAGTTATGGCAACCAAGCAGTTTTGAAGCTTAAAAGTCAGTTATGCTGGATTTGTTTCAATCTTAATTATACATATTTATATTGCATTATGAAAATTAATTATATAAAAATAAATAGCTTGTTTGGTGAACATAATGATTTGTTAATCATATTTGCCAAAAAAAAATTCTGCTACGCTAGGCTTAACGGAATTCTAAACATATGACTATTCGGGCACATTTGGACACTGTTTTGGGAAGTGTGCCCCTAAGGTTTTATATTTAGAAGTTATAACACTAAATTAAAGCAATAAGATGCTTAAAATAATGTTTTAAATAACAAAGACTGTAGCTTTTAATCTTCGCTAGTGTAGGTAAGCCTAATCTATAAATTTAGCCAGTGCTATTGCCTTTAATGCAGAAAATGTTGATGCATTTTTTAAAAATTATTTAGATGTTATGGCACGGTACAAGGTCATTCCAAACAGAATTCTAAATATTGATGAATGTGAAATCACAAAAGTCCTACCCAGTCCAAAAGTAATTTCTAAAAGTGACAAAAAACAGGTTGTTCAAGCAGTTTTGGGAGGCCGAGGACAGTTAGCTATCTTTTGTGGGATTATAATTTCCACAGATAACCCAATTCCATCAGTGTACATCTTTCCCCATGTACGATATAAGGATAATGTTTTGAAAGGTGGACCTAGTGGAAGCTTATGCTTATGCATTTTAAAACTTAATACGGTAGACTCCCTCAAATCCGCACAGCTTGGGACCAGAGGTTGTGCGGATTTTAGAACTTTGCGGATTTCTGGTCATTGATTTGTTTACATTTTTGAAACATTAATTTGATTGGTAGTTAAGCAAAGGAAATTATAATGAATGCTTACAATAAAGTGAAACATTTAAATAAGTAAAATAGTAAAATAATTTATTAGTTTAAAAGTAAGTAATTATTAAAATAATTATGTAAAATAAAAAATTTACGAATGAAACCGATTCAATTCGATTCCAAAAGTCCTATGCTTCCATCTAGTGAAAGCAAGGAGAACAGTGTTAATGCTATTATCAGTATATATAGCTTATTGCGCTCACTGTAACCTTTTCCATTGTTATTTAGAGTCCTGAATGCTTTTCTTATACTGCTTTGTATGTTTAGAAATAAATTTGTCTATAATTTAAAAAAAAAATTCCGCGAACAATAATTTTAAAATAGCGTTTCGGTTCGTGGATTTTTCCATTTCGTACCCTGGGATTTTTGATATAGATATGCTAATTTATATCAAAATCAAAAGTAATGTAAATTTATTTAGTAATAAATCAGCTGTAATAGGCAAAAGAGAATGATTAACAAAAAATTTAGTAAAAAAAACATTGCGGTAGTTGCCGATTTCTGCGCCATCTTGAATTTTGTACTTGCAACTTAACTGTAAATTTCATTGTTTACATCTGAAAAAATACGCGGATTTTAGGGTCGCGGATTTAAGGGAGTCTACTGTATGTATAGGTGACTTTTATAGCTTTTTTGCATATAAGTGAGCAAAAATTGCAGGAATTGTGACAACAGGGAATAAGTCTCGTCTTCGGTAAAGACTTGGTCAGGAGGCTGAAAAAGAAACTTGGAAAGAAGATACAGGAGGAGGAAGATGTTAGAGGATGAAAAAATTACAACCATTTTTTTTTTATAGTAGAAAAAATAAAACAATCTTCATAAAAAAAGGGGGACTAGCAGCACCGTCAACAGAAAGACGAAACAAATATCACCATGTTAACTGAACGTGGTTTGGAATATTTGGGTCATTTGACACCCCCTTCTGACCACTGCAGAGAAATAGCAAAATCATTATATAATTTTCTAAGCCAGAATAAAGCCTGCTTTGGAAAAAATCAAGAAGAGAACTGCAACATTTGATATGTATTCTTCATACGAACGAGCTCCCACTCTGACAGCGACATCAACTGTCTAAACTAGATGGTAGAGCCACTTGGCCTCAGACCTTTACCAACTGAAACGGAGCTAGATTAATAGAGTATGCAAATCTTCAGTCTTTTGCATTTTTTATGTCCATGAAATAGGAATAGGCTCGTAGAAATGAACAAGTACATTTTTGCACGCCATTAGGGATCATATGCTTCGTACTTCTCTCGACGGTGCCACTTGTTCCCTTTTTTTCTATAAATATCGTGTTATTATTTCTACTATAAAAAAATATGGTTGTAATCTTTCATCCTCCAAGATATTCCTCCTTCCGTATCTTATTTTCAAGTTTCTTTTTCTGTCTCCTGACCAAGTCTTTATCGATGACGAGATTCTTATTCCTGGTTGTCACAATTCCTGCATCATGAAGCACATATGAAGCTCTTAACGCAGTTTACCTATATGATATACCAGTTCTAAATCTGGTGAACGCTGTGTGAGAAAGGGATATGCGGTTGGGAGTGTCTGCTTTAGAAGGCCCTGGTTCAAATTCTGATTCAGACAAACTGCCTGCTTCAAAGTTCCCAGATTTTTAATCTTCTGGCAAATAGCTGTATATTTTATGGCAGAAAAATAGTTAAAATCCCATCTCGCAGTTACTCCCATCTCCAATTTCCTCCCTTATCCTTGTGATGACTGATTGTGTTTTCATTGGTTTATACTCCATATCGCCTCACTTTCCAGAATTGCTGTCAAGGCATGCTGTGGTCCGGCATTCAAATATGTTACTCTGAAAGCACCGAAAAACTGAAGGAAGAGTGAGGAACATAATAAAGACAAAAGAGAGAATCGACGAACAAACCAAACAATACTTACAATTTTTGCTCAGTTATACGTGAAAAGGCTATAAAAATCACCTAATTCAAAATACACATAACTAATAAATAATAGATAGTCAGAGCTTATTTAATCATTTCGTACACTAAACATGACATTTCAAGTAAATTCAGAGAAAACCAATTTTATTTACAAATTTAAAAAATTTTTGCTAAAAAAGTTCAAAAATCAGCATTTGAGCAAAACTTCAAGCCATTTGTGGCAAATGAAGGAATTGGCTGAAAAATCTCAAATTTTTTGTGTAAACTTAGTGTCACCAGTGGCAACTTTTCCACAGTACCCATCATCGAAAAAATGTTCTTTTTCGGCCCACCCTATTATATAATAAGAGGGTTGGTTAACCAAGTGTGTCAGCTAATTGAACGTTGGATAATCGAGAGTCTATAGTAATTTTAAATAGCATTAATTATTTCATATTCATATACTAATTAACTGCAAGGAATGATTTAACCAATAGAAACTATGACTGTGTTGATTATATATCATCCATCCGGTATTGCCCCCCCCCCCCCAAAACGAGTCTCTGGATCCGCCCCTGAGAAAGTCAAAAGCAGTTTACTATATTGGACAAATTAAAAAAAATTTAGATTCTTATGAGTAAAAGGTCAAATATTTACGAAAGAAAGTTGGAAAGCAAAATGTTTTCAATTTTCGAGATAAGACAGACAAGTCAACAATTCAGTAAAGGGACATTGTAGCTAAACTTCCACCTCCAATTATAATAAGAGGAACTGAATGTGGAGCAGCAAACTTAACATTTATGGTCAATTTAGAGTCTAATAAAGTGGAGTAAGAATGAAGTTTCTTTCCCATAAAACTTAATATGTATTTGATTATTTTGCCTTTATTTGTTTCAGTTATTAAAATATTCACCATATTTAAAGCAAATTTCTTTTTTATTAGGTAAAAAAATGTGACTCAATCCATGAAGATCATAGAACATCACTAGAAATATATATTTTCTTTAAATGTCCTTTTTTTAAAATTATAAAATATAAATTAAAATAGCTTACTGTGCTTATTTATAGCAACAAAAATATTGTTCCTAGTGAACACTTCCAATTTATGTGAACTCAAGTCATTTGCCTTTGTTATTTTAAATTTTTGATATTGTTATATATTTTTGTCCAAATGTGCCCCAAGCATGTCCAAATGTACCCCATGTTGGGAATTGCTTGTCAATGTTCAAGATATCAAATCTCTTTTGATTAATGTGTCTAAACTCTAGCTTTCTCATGAAGAAGGTAAAAATGTATACTTGAAGACATTCAAGATAATGCTGATATCAGTGGCGATTGTTATCGTTTTGTCAAATACATTTATGAGATATCAAATCTCGTTTGATTAATGTGTCTAAACTCTTGCTTTCTCATGAAGAAGGTAAAAATGTATATTTGAAGACATTCAAGATACTGCTGATATCAGTGGCGATTGTTATCGTTTTATCAAATACATTTATGAGATATCAAATCTCTTTTGATTAATGTGTCTAAACTCTTGCTTTTTCATGAAGAAGGTAAAAATGTATACTTGAAGACATTCAAGATAATGCTGATATCAGTGGCGATTGTTATCTTTTTATCAAATACATTTATGTATTAATTATGGTTTTTTAGTTGTCTGACTAAACATGAAATAAAACTTTGTTATTGTATGATTTTCATGTAAATTATCAGTGTGTGTACTTTTATAAGGTAAGTTTTATGGAATAATTCAAGAAAAAATTTTCTCATCATTATTATGTATATTTAGTTATGAATTATTAATTATTTACTTGATATTTACTTTTAATAATTTAATGATTTTTTTCAAGTTTCATATGATTTTACATTACTTTTTTATTTTACTTCATTGTAAGCAATCATTACAATTTTGAGTACGTTATTACGTTCAAATTACTGTTTAAAAAAATGCAAACAAAACAAAGACCAGAAATCTGCAAAATTCTAAAATCTGCACAACCTGTGGCCCCAAGATATGCAGAGAGACAGGCACGTAGCCAGGGAGGGGGCTGAAGCCCATTCCGAAAGTTTAAAAAGACTATGCAAATTTTTTTCTAATGATAATAAAACTGACAATGTTTTTCTTGTTTTATCTTCCATTACATTAAAACTACATACATTTTTAGTTGTAAAAATATAAATTTATTCAATTACAGTTATAGCAATTTCTCGTTATATCGCCCATTCAAGTATATATTGTTCTTTATTCATATCTACCACTAAAAATATAAGTTATTCTTAAAATGTAATTTTAACTGTGTCTTTATGCACAGTAAAATTCCATAGGGGTAATTCCTTATCATTAATTTGACTAAGAAAAAGTAAGTGTAAAACATGTAATGGTGTATAAGTTAATTTTAGGAGTCAAATATAAAACATATGCTTGCATGTTATGATCTTTCTTAATTTTCTCTATCCTCATTATATCACGTATATAAAGAAAACATAGAGTGGCCAATGTTAAAATGTTTCGTAGAGATAGGAGCCCGAAACTTTAATAGCCGCCTATAATGTAAAATCATGTGAAAATTAATAATTTTAAAGAAAGTATTTTTGAAAATGGTGTTATAGCTGTAAAAGTTTTTTTATAAAAAAAAAAAAAAAACTAGTAGCAGGAAATTTTGAAAAGAAATGGTTTGAAGTAAAACGATAGGGTATCGAGAAACCTTCAAAGGCGACCCCCAGGCTGTTCACTGAGCAACTTTGCTTTAAATTGTTTGCGTATGAATTCTTAATAGAAAGAAAATGTGTACAGTCTGTTTGTCTGAGAATTTTTTTTTGTTTTGTTTTTTGAAGAATTATCAACTTTATGGATTGATACCCCTATGTAGGGTTTTTTCGACAGTTTTTCACAGCGCTCCCTACAGAGGTTTCTGGGGGCAAAATCTAACATTCTAACAATCTTATTTTGTGCAGAGCAAGAAATGCCACTTAGAGGTAATAGATTATAGCGGTCCGCTAGCGTTAAAGAAACTGATAAAAAGACTGCAAGCTAAGAATGCTTTTAAGATTTAGAGCAAAATCTTGATATGATGAATTAAAACGACATATTATAAACAGCCATAAGAAATGCCACTTACTTCAGCCCACACAATCAGAATGAAATCATTCAAACATGCTCGGATATAGTTATCGAAAAACTAATTAGCAAAATAAATAACATGGCGTTCTGTTTTATCTTGATTGCTGATGAAACTGTGGACATTTCAAGCACATGCAGAGAACAGCTTGCCCTTTGTGTTAGATATGGGGCTATTTATAAAAATAATGAATCCTTATGTAATTAATGTTGCTATTGTGTATTTTCTGTCTTATGAATGCATAGTAATCTAAAATATACCGTAAAATAAATCCCATAAAAATGTATGCAGTATTCTTTAAAACAATCTTAACGTTATGAAAAATGGGAATTTTTGTACAAATTGAGTCGGGCCTGTCTGGGCTTGATTTAATTGATTTTTGCATGGGACGGGCCTGTTTTCATTGATTTTTTTACGGGCCGGGTCGTAAACTGTTAAAATATAAAGCGTCCATCCCCACAAAAGTAAAACCGTAATCCTGGGTAATGCGAGGTCTTTGGTAATGCGAGCTCTTTTAAAAAAGGTGATTACATTGTAAGAGGTAATGTTGTCAATTTAGCCTTTTATTATTATTATTATTATTCAAAAATATCTACCAGAAATTCCGAATAATTAGCCTCATACTGTCTCTTTATGCATAGTAATCTAAAATATACCATAAAATAAATCCCATAAATATGTATGCAGTATTCTTTAAAACAATCTTAACGTCATGAAAAATAGGAATTTTTGTAGAAATTGAGTCAGGCCAGTCTGGGCTTGATTTAATTGATTTTTGCATGGGTCGGGCACTGATTTCACTGATTTTTTTACGGGGCGGGTCGTAAACTGTTAAAATATAAAGCGTCCATCCCCACAAAAGTAAAACCGCAATCCTGGGTAAACTCCTTGGTAATGTGAGCTCTTTTAAAAAAGGAGATTACTTTGTAAGAGGTAATGTTGTCTATTTAGTTTTTTATTATTATTATTCAAAAATATCTACCAGAAATTCCAAATAATTAGCCTCATACAGCTTTCACAGCCTCATACAGTCTCTTTATTTAATTACGAAATGTCTGCCATGGTCTTTCGATAAAGCAAAAATTAGTGGGAATGGGAAGGAATTTACCAGTTTGGAAAAGAAGGGCATCGCAAATATTTTTGCACCCGGCCTCGCTTTCGCTAAGGACGGCTCTGGTTCTAACTTAACTTTCGTTGATGCTACTATCGCCTCCTATTGGAAAATATACAAAACTAAATTTATTAAAACATTGATTTTTTATGTTTTTTTGAATGGCAATCAAACAAAAGATTAAAATAATTAGGACATATTCAACTTAAGTTTCTTTTATGTTGCTAACATCACCTAGTGTGAAGTAGAGAAAAAAAATACTTGAGAATCTTTTGTTATCCTTTTTTGTTTGGGATAAAGCTCCAACTTTATGGTCTTTTATTTCTTTCTAGCTTCTTCTGCATTTATAATCCTGAGTCACTTCCCACAGTTGATTTATCCTTCAGTTGCATGCATATGCATTTTCTATAAGGGTCTCTTTCTTTTTTGTATCTTTTTAACCATTTGCTCAATTTCTTGAAATTTCTTTTTTCAGTTTCTCCTACCCCAGCAGATTTTCTCTTTTTCATTTCTCACTCCTCTTTTCTACCCGCTTTTCCTTTTTCTCCATTATCAGAGCTGTAAAAACTTATACTTACTTTATTCCCTTCTGCTCCTAGCCTTATATACATATATTAATACTATATTTATCCTTCATTGCACACTGCTTGTGAGTTATCACTAACTATTACCATTAGGTCATCATCCTTAAACCTGCCTTTATTTTTTGATAGGGGGTCTGAGATATTAAGAGTTTTAGCACTTCATTTTAAATTTCTATTTTCTTTCCCTGTAGACGATAATGCGGAAAATGTTGGTTTTAGAAGAAGGACATATGTGAGGAAATAGAAAAAAACAATCATATAATACACTTGTATGAACTGAAATGTGTATTAATTGTAGTAATGAGGTAATCTCAGGCAGTGCTAGAAGTCTTCCTTGAACATCCAAGTATTGCTGAAATGAAAATTTCTGTATTTCTTTTTAAAGCCAACATTTTTGTGACTATCGTCTAATGATACACCCTGTATATTATCTAAAGTAGCATTTTATTTAGTAGGTCCATTCCATGTAACATGATATAATGTGCAAAATTAATAAATATTCAGGTGTCACTTCAGGGTATTTTTTTGTGACCAAAAAAGTAAAAGTTATTTTTGGGGAAAATAACATTTTGTAATGTAAGATGAAATATAGCTACTCGAATTCAAACCAAATATTTATTAATAACTACTTCAAGTCCTTCTGCTAAAGTTTTTCTTTATGTTGAACTTGTTTTGCTTGAAAATTACACATTTTAAAACCTAACAAAATAAAAGTAATTAATGAAGAGTATGTTTTTATACAATACAAGTTAGTGAAGAGTTTAATTTTATTAAGAGTAATTTTGTGATGGAGCTTGTTTTATTAAATGAATTTTCGTGAAGGGACCCTTAATCAGGGCCGGCCCAAGGACATTTTGGCGCCCGTGCGAGCACCTTCGGGGCGGGCGTCCCCCCCCACACACACACACACAGATACAAGAAAAATTGCTTTACTTATGTCCTTAATTTTTTTAAATATTCGTAATTTTATACATACTATTACTCATTATTTAAAATATTAATTGAAAGTGTTTCAAAAACAGATTAAAATTTCTATATTTAATCCCAGCTTTGAGTTTGTATTTAGTAAATTGTAAAATCAAGTCTCATAAGGGAAATTTCAATTTTACAGTAATTATCAGTCTTAATGTGTAACATTACGATACAATAAAACACAAGGCACAACGCATGGTATTGGACAAAAATAACAATAATACGTTATTAATTAAAATAAAAAACTTTTTTAGAAGAAAACTGTTTCGAATACTACAATTAAAGAAGCAGAACTACTATTAAATAGTATCCATGAAAGATGAAAACTGTACTCTTGTCTTGTTATTTAGTACATAAAAAGTACGAATAAATTTCTTATTTAAGTATCGGTTTTCGTAAAGGGGTCCCTTTTCATGGTGAAAACTTTCGAAAAAATAGAAAACCCAGTTTTCATTTCAGCTAATTCTGGAAACATAAATATTCTTATTCTTTCTGTTCATTTTTTGAATGGTTCTCTTTCTCTGTGATGATATTTACCAAAAGAATAAAAAAAACCTAGAAAAATTTATTTTTTTAAGTAATTTAAAATAACACTAAGAAAAATCTTTGATTGAAAATAAGAGTTGTATTTATAATAAGAAGAATACGCTTAACAAAAAATGTCCCCTCCCCCAAAAGTTTACCCTTTCCTGGAACTCGTTCTACTGGTGCCCATGCCCACGATAGAATTAAACAAATCATCCTAAAGAAAGCTATTTCTTCGAATTTTCTTAGCGCCGCACTGAAATTGGACAAAGAAAGTGTCATTATAATTGTATGAATCCAGTTAAATCAGAGGGTATTGGTGTAGGGCATTATCGAAGAAATCAACATAGCGGGCACTATAGGGAAAAAAAAAAAAGGTTATTAACAGATAAATGCATTAAATGAAAGATTTTCTCAAGACGATTATAAAATAAAATTTATATGCAGATAAATTATTTAAAAAAAAATGGCTCCAGTTTCACAATTCTGCATTGTCAAGCTTATGTTGATTTATTCATTGAGCTCTTGGCTCTTGTTAATGAGAAATCAAGGTAAAGTAATTCTACTATCAACTTCTGTTTACTGGATTTACAAATAATAAAGTCATTGGCGTCAGTGAGAGGGAGGGGGAGGGGGACAAAGAAGGGCGTTTTCTCCACCCTTTAAAAAAAATTCGTCATCGTAGATGATTTAAAAAAAAGGGGTGGAGAATTTACTTTTTTCTCTTAATTTTAAATAATAAAACACTAAGAGAAAAATTACGCACGGGAATAAGTCTGTTGTATAATAAAAAGACTTAGCACAATATTATCCCAAAGAAACCTTACCCCTAAGTAGATTTCGTTCTTCTAGCATACTTAAGGTGCAAATTATTTCACGAAATAATGAAGAATCTCTGTAATATTGAATAGAATTCCCCTTCGGTTTAGATAAAGTTTGACTCCGTATCAAATACATAATCTGATTTAAAAAAGTCTTTTTTTATTTTAGTTAAATTTCCAGTAATTTTTATTTTTAAATTAACAATATATGCTTAAAATTTCAGTTACTTTAATTCCAGTATTGTGAAATATTTATTGTGTAATGGGCCAAATACTATATTTCACTAAGAAATAATAATAATGAATGAAATAGTCCGTCATTATAACGCAATTATGTATTTTTATGACGTTATTTTGTGGCACTAACTTCCACGTTATGTGCCGGAAAAAAACACTTGTTCCGACCAGATCTTGATCATCGCAAGGGGGAAAGAGGCAGCTGACCAGGCTCTTACCTCTAAAATGCCCCTACCCCATACACCAAAATCGTTTTTATTTTTTCATAAGTAGAAATTGGGGCTAAAAGCATGTTATACGGGGTCCCATCTGAATTTTTGCCCCACGCACTATGGCGTCATATAGGTTTAATTGGCCCCTTGTTCTGCCTCTCTCAGTTCAGGGCGCAACGTCCTTCGTAATTTCAAGAACTGATAACTTTCAAATAATTACGAGCATGCGCTGTAACTTTAAATATCCTACTATGTTTCACATTCGCATGAAAATTACTCATTTAAGCGAAATAAATAAATGAATCAAGCTACTTGAAAAATGTTTGGTTTGATTCATTTCTATCTATTTAAATATTCAATTTACAGCAGTTTAATAAAATAATTAGTGAACGACAGAATAGTATTGTCTCGATACTGCGGTCATTTTAATAAGAATTATTTACATACATATTTTAGTTACATACCCTTTTTTATTTTTCATTTTCGGTAAAATTTCTGACACTAATGTTGTTGACTATTAACAGAAGAAGATGAGCTCACATTCAGAAGACACTGCTAGAAAAAAAACTTTTTCAAAGACTTTTGTCTTTTATTTTAAAATTTCTACACTTTAAAGCTCCTAGCGGTATCTTTTTTTTTCCGGTCATCTAGGAGCCAGTCTCAGATTCCCTATGGGATACTGGACTCTAGAATGATGCGCTTAAATAGCCGGAAGTGATAGAATTCACCATAAACCTGTCAAAGTCGAAATTAATTAGCATCCCGCAAGGGAAGCAGATTTGAATTGTGTGGTTCCTGAGGCTCGTGATTCTGTTTCTTTTCTCAGTATGACGAAGCAATTTTAGCATTAATAGTTTAAAGGCAATTCCATTCACATAAAGAGCAAAAGCCGATGTCTTTATGCGAAAAATCAGTGCATTTGAATTCTTTTTTTAAATCAATAAAGAATCCTTTCTCGAATCGGCCCCAGCCCAGTTATAGAAAATGTAAAAGAAAAAAAAACGCAAAATATAAAATATCTTTTATCAGGGGTCTTGTAGGCACCCTTTCATCTGTTTGGCGCCCCTCTCGCTCGGCGCCCCGTGCGGTGGCACACTTCGCACACGCCTTGGGCCGGCCCTGCCCTTAATAGTCTCCAAATTTTGACTGGGGGCGACATCTGGTATCGAAACACCAATTGCTGATTAAATAATAATACAAATCTATTTTACCAATTTTATTATTTGTTTGATTACCTACTACACTGTTAGGTACAGTGCAGTGGGAAGAGTAAATACCCTATTTATTTTTAGGATATGTACTTGGGTATTTATATTCAAAATTGGGTATTTTCATATTTCAGCATAAAAAATTATAATCCTAAAAAAAAAGTCTTGTAATCACAAGTGAAAATGCTTCCAATGAGAGTGCAGAGCTTTCGTATTAGTTTTAAAAAATACCACATGTTTCCACACACTTATCCATCTTTTACATTTACTATGTTCTGATATTTTAGGATGCCAGTCAATTAAGCATTTTTAGGTGCGTTCGTAATTACATATATACGTAGCACCTATAGTCGTCATTCGGTCCGCCTGTCTGTCCGCCCGTCAGTCCGTCCACATACAACACAGCAAAAACCACCCAACCGAATAGTTTCAAATTTTAAATATATAATTGTTGAAAACTTTGTCAAGTCATTTCAAATTTTATGAAAATCGGATGTACTGTTTAATTACAGAGACACTCAAAAGTTTTCCGTTACATTGTGGCCAATGGGAAAAAATTGTTTCAAGTGCATTTTAATGATGTTACAACCTTTCGAACAGAATAAAATTGATATGCACTTATGAAGTGCACTAAAATATAAATTCAGTACAATATGCAGTGCAAAAAATATTCATAAAACTAGCTATACTACGAACGCATCTCATTTGCCATGTTTGACTTGTAATTTTCAACTTGTTTTATAAATGTAATTGATATAGTAAAGATCATCTTGTCCGTCTAGAACCGTTGTCATGCAATGTTCAATTGAATTCAAGATGAGAAAGTGAGAAAAATTATTCTTTGAAATTTCCAAGGAAAAACTAGATGAGGAAGTTTTTTCCATTGCTTTAAAAGCTTAAAAATAAAAATTCTATATTACAAACTATAGCCATTAGTAAAGAAGCCCAGTCGTCTTCATAACTAAAGAAAAATCTGTTAGATGTATTATTAATATTTAGGATCATGTGTTTTGGATTCATATTGAAAAAAAAAATGTTCTTCATTTTTAAATCCATTGTAGGATTTATTGAATCTCTTTAATAAAATGAACCGCAGATTCATTTTAAATATAATAAACTTTAAAATGTAATATATTGTCATAACTACTTCACATAATTTTATTGCAAAAAAAAAAAAAAAAACTTAAGTAAAACTTTTTTGGGCATATATTAGACAAGAAAAAAAATCTGACTTTGTTCCTCTACACTGTACACTGTAAAAAAAATCCGTCCAGTTTTCCTGTAGGAATCGGAAAAATAGTTGCCCTTATCGTACCGGAAAATTTTCCGACCCAGCTTGGAATAAAATCCGTAAAAAAAGGAAATAGTCAATAAAACGGTATTTTACGGATTTTATTCCGATTTCCGATGAAGTTGATCATCGCATTAAATTAGTTAGTACTCAGCTTTGGACTTGGTTAAATTATAGAGAAGAAGAGGGTGTTCAGGCGTAAAAAGTCTTACATTAAAGCTGTTTTCAAATTCAAAGCGACTTTTTTCTGACACATTTTTAAATTCATTTTTGTGTGGAAACGCATGAAATTGGCAAGTGTTGTTACTCAGAAATTATGCAATCAAAAAGACTTTTCCATTTTTTGGTAAGCAAAAATGATCTTTCAGAAAACACTGATAAAGTTGGCGTTTTGAACCGAATTCTTTAGACGGCAGCTCGAGAAATGCAAAAAACATGTCATCATGTGACCACAGTTATTTATTACTCGATAAGTAATTTATTTATCAAAACATGGAAAACTAGTTTCGATTCAAAATTGCTTTAATAGTCATGCCTGCAAATTTTATGCTTTTACATTTAAAAATGAGTCAGAAAGTTTTGCATTGTTGAGCATGGGAACTTGAACTGCCTTAAAGATTTGAGACTATACCTGTACTATTATGGTTTGGAAGCTGACATGGTACTAATGTAGTAGTACTGAAATAGCTTTCTTCGTATTAAGAAAATCTGTTACATCTTCATTGGAGCTGAAAGAACATTGGGCCCCATTGAGCCGGATCCACAGTTTAAAAAAGAAATCACTTGGTATCTGAAAGAGAAGCTAAACTCACATATTTGTCGCATAATTAAAAACTGTTATACTGTGAAGAAAGTAGAGTGATGCGTCCATTAACGAAGTTATTGTGTTCTAAAATCATATTCGTTTGTAGAAATCATCAATATCCAAACATGATATTTTATCCAATTAAAATGCAACAGGGTTATGGTATATCAGTGCATACATCAAATAAACCCTTACAAAAATTTCCTATAGAATTCTATAGAAAATGTATTATAGAATCCTATAGAATTATAGCTTCGTTTTTCTATAAGCTAGTTTAACTAAAAGCTATAGGAATATCTGTAGTATAGGGCTGCACAACCTTTTTAAGAGAAGGGCCATTTACAGAAATGTCTGGGTGTTCGAGGGCCATATCAGTAACACGGAGAAAATTCTATTTCGGGGATCTGTGGCCAGTAATCGGATAAAAAAAATATGGTTTCAGGAGTAGGGGGTACCCCTCTAGGTTCCCTTACCCAGGAAACGTATCCAATTCAGTTGGTAAGAATTTATCAACAGTTCACATTTGTATATATAACAGATATATAGCAAGGATTATTTGGAAGAGGGATAATAATCCTTGACTTTGTTCAAGGGAGTACATTTTGTTTTATTAAAAGTGCTAAAAAACAAACATAGGCATGAAATTGGCTAGTACTGAAAAAATGTGAACTTTATGAACCAAGGAGGAGGAGAGGAGCCGATTGATGACATTTGAGATTTTTTCGTGCTGAATCGACGAAATTTGCGATCTTTTTGTGCCCGATCAATGAAATTCCGCAATTTTCAGTTCGTGCTAGATCGACGAAATTTGTTATTTTTTCATGCCTGATAACAAAATTAGCATTTCTTTTGTCCCCGATCAACGAAATTCCGTGATTTTTTCTCTGTGCTCGATCGACGAAATTTGCGATTTTCCCGCCTCTGATTGACGAAATTCGTAATTCTTAATTGACTCTGACGAATTTTTTTATTTTGTCCCGCGGCTAATTAACGAAAAACGTGATATTTTCTAGCCATAAGCGGACGAAACTCGCGATTTTTCTGTAGCCGATCAATGAAATTTAAAATTTTTTCGCTCACCATCGACAAAATTCGCGGTTTTTCCATGTCCGATCAACTAAATTTGCGATTTTTCCGCGCCTGATCGACAACATTTGGAATTTTTTCGTGTCCGACCAACGAAATTTGCGATTTTTCCGCGCTCGATCAACAAAATTCACGATTTTTTCTCGCGATAAACAGACGAAACACGCGATTTTTCCGAAGCCTATCAAAGTAATGTGAGATTTTTGCGCTCCAAATCGACAAAATTCGTGATTTCTCCGCACTCGATGGACAAATTCGCGATTCGTAACTGACTGACGAAATTTGCAATTTTTTCCCTTGTCAAATTGACGAAATTCGCGATTTTTTATGTGACTGACGAAACTCACGATTTTTCGCAGCCGATCAGAAAAAAATTGAAATTTTTTCGCGCATCATCAACAAAATTGATAATTTTTCGCGCCTGATAGACAAGACTCGCGATTTTTCCGTGTCCGACCTACAAAATGTGCTATTTTTCCGCGCCTGTTCGACGAAATTCGCTATTTTCCACCCCCGATCGACGAAATTTCCGATTCTCAACTGAATCCTACGAAATTTGTAATTTTTGCCACAGCAAATTGAAGAAATTCGCGATTTTTTACTCGTTATAAACGGACATGAAACTCACGATTTTTCCATAGCCGATCAATGAAATTTTCAATTTTTCTGCGCATCATCGACAAAATTTACGATTTTTTTGTTCCTGATCAACAAACCTTTCGATTTTTCGCGCCTGATTGACAAAATTCGCGATTTTTTCATGTCTGACCAACGAAATTTGCGATATTTCGGAGCCCGATCGACAAAATTTGGTATTTTTCTGCACCCGACTAGCGAATTTCGCATCAACAAATTCACATTTCTCTAACTGACTCTGACGAAATTTGCAATTTTTTCCCTCGGCAAATTGACGAAATTCGTGATTTTTTCTCGCGAGTAACGAAACGCTCGATTTTTTCGCAACCGATCAACGTCATTTGCGATTTTTCCGTACCTGATCGACAAAATTCACGATTTTTTCGTACCCGACTAGCGAAATTCGCGAGCCCGATCCACAAAACTCGCGATTATTCCTTGTCCAATCGGCGAAACTTGCGATTTTTCTGCGCCTCATTGACAAATTCGCGATTTTGTCTTGCCCAATCAACGAAATTTGAGATTTTTCCGCGCCTTATCGACAAAATTCGCAATTTTTCCGTTTCCGATCAACGAAATTTGCAATTTTTTTCGCGCTTTATCGACAAAATTCGCGATTTTTTGGTGTCCTATCCACGAAAGTCGCAATTTTTTCGCGCCCGATCAACGAAATTAGCTATTCTTAACTGACTGACGAAAGTTTCAATTTTTCCCACAGCAAAGTGACGAAATTCATCTACATGGTGAACATTGACGAAATGACAATTTTTTTCCGCGACCATATGGACAAATATTGCAAAATTTTCCAGTTATAAATTGACAAAATTCGTGGGCCACAGGTTGTGCATTCCTACTGTAGAAGTTAAAAAAATGTCTGTAGTATAAAAATATCTATAAAAATAATATAGAGTTTCTAAAAAAATATTGGAATATCTTCTATAATATATTCCGTAAAAATATTCTATTACATGCTATAAAAATATAGAAATTTCGTCCACACGCAGCTGTTTCCACGTGGCCACCTGCCTAAGTATTAACCGTGTTCGATGCTGCTTATACTTCGATGATCTATCTTGAACAGGCACTTTCAGCTTAATATATCTGCTGACAATTTCTTTAACTTATCATACTATTTCAACATTACTTCTTTTGTGATTTGCATTCTCAATCATTAAACTCGTTTGGAATTTACGCCGATTTTCAAACTGTGTGAATAAGAAAACCGTAACCATTTGTAACTTAGAAAACCAGGTGTAAGGATTGAAAAAATGTCAGTTAAAATAAAGAATTTATTTATTTTGTTGGTGGTGTTTAAAAAAAAATTGATGAATCATAAAAAAAAACTAATTAACCGTCAATTAACTCAGTAGCTCGACTGATATGTTATTACTGTAAACTACCGAAAGTAAGCCCTCCTCCGATTATAACCCCCCCCCCCCGCCTCATATATGTGAATTTTTCCTTTTTTGAAAAAGTGCCATTTATAAGCCCTCCCTTTCAAATTTTATTTTCTGATATTTCCAATACTTCTGTTTTTTCAGGATCTTCCTTAAGATTTTTTGTTTCCATATCTTCTAAATGAATATATCTTACGCAACTTATTTTTATGTAATCTCTTTACATATTGTTTCAGAATGGCATATGTTCTCTACATTATGTTATTAATGTTTTCCTTGATTTTTATAAACTATGATTTAATAGATATTTATATTAAGTTTAAGTTTTATAATTTTTGTTCATATTTCTTTGATATCTAATTTAAAGATTTTATGTTCATTTGTTTCATTAATTTATTATTCTTATTAATGGAAACTACTCAGTTTCTATGGAAGGGAATTTTAAAACCAAAAAATGTTAATTTGATATGATTTTATTTTGAAAATTGTATAAATCCTATGAAATTTCATAAATGTCATATATATCCTCTCCCCCCCCCCCCCCCACCTTCCCAATTTTCTTATCCTTTTCACAAAAGTTCCAGTTATAAGCCCACCTTAAAGTTATTAGAATTTCGTGGCTGCTAAAGGGGGGATTACTTTCGGTACTTCACATTACATAAACAATTGAATCATAATCTATTAAAATTGAATTAAATTATAATTATATTAAATCTATGGAGTACTATTATATTAAACTGATGTACTACAAAATTAATAATTATTTTTTTTTTTATATATAGGTGTAAATAAATTAGTACACATAACTTTTAAAAGACCAATATATAATATATGTGTGTGTGTGTAGATAAAAAAAAAAACAAAAATCTGTAGCATCATTAAATAAATGAAAAATAATCATGAAATATATAAATTCTATTGCTACAATCTTCACTTCGGATTAAGGTAGGTAGTCTTGCAAGATTTTTCGAGAGAACTGCATGCAACATAACTTTCTTTACTTTCTAGATGAGTAGGATGAACTTCTTATAAAACATTCAACAATTTTGTAAAGTGTAGTGTAATGTGATTAAATAAACAAAATTATATATTAATTAATAATATTTTTTTCTTATTTTAGATATTCAAGACAAGGCAGATTGATCACATCAATAACAAACATTAGAAAGGATTTTCTCAGAAGCCACGTTACACAAATATTTCATTGTAACTTGGCCATAAAATACTTCTTTGAAGTAAATCTTTTTTGCTAATGTCAGTTTCATTCAATGATCTTCACACTTCTATCTTCGGTATTTTTTGAAGCATGTTCTAAGTTATTTTTAACCTTAGTAACTCAAATGAGAAAAACTGACTCAAATACTGATATTTTAAACCTCATACCAATTTAAAAGTTATTTGAAAAAATTTATCTTTCATAAGCATGTCTAAAAAGAGTTTGAAACGACAGTGTCCAATGAAAGATCATCCCTCGACTCATAGTGAAAAAGAGTCTTTCAATAGTCATGTTCCCGCTTTAAAATGTTCTTCACGGTATGATCTGCTGAATAATACAGAAGAAAAGAGATTCGTTTGTGATGTATGCTTCTCAGGTTTTTCTAAAAAAGGTACACTAAAACAACATCTTAGAACACATACAGGGGAAAAACCTTTTATTTGTGAAGCATGTTCTAAGGGATTTAATCATAAAGGACATTTAAATGAACACCTTCGCACACATAATGAAGAAAAGCTATTTATTTGCGATACATGTTCCAAAAGATTTTATACTAATAGTGACCTAAACCGACATATTCGTGCACATACAGGAGAAAAACCATTTGCTTGTGATGTATGTTCTAAAGCATTTTCACAAAAAGGAGATCTAAATGTACACCTTCGCATGCATACTGGGGAAAAACCATTTATTTGTAATACATGCCCCAAAAGATTTCTCACAAGTGGTGATCTTAGGAAACATCTACGTATTCATACCGGGGAAAAGCCATTTATATGTGAAGTGTGTTGTAAAAGATTTACTCAAAAGGCACATCTAACTCAGCATCTTCGCCTTCATACAGGCGAAAAGCCATTTAGTTGTGAAGTATGTTCTCAAACATTTTCTCGAAAAAAAAACTTTAATATACATGTTAGTTCTCATACAAGTTAAAAAAAAAAAGTCTTATTTTTATGCATGACCCGAATTATTTCCTACCATGGTAAGCCAAATGAACATTTTGAGTCTCATGTATTTAAAAAAAACATTTATTTTGTAAATGTGATTTTCTGAAAATGTTATTTTAAAAGCGAACTCCATACTCATATACAGGGTCCGTCAGATATTTGAGAACAAATCAACGCCTATTTTCAAACAGGAATCTATACACTAGAGATGGGGCATTTTTTTAACAATTTTTAAATTTTATTTTTAAAAATATTTTATTTTTAGTGTGCAAGGGACCACATACATTCTGGATGCAATCATTCATTGAAACCACTGCCAACGGCAATAACCGCCTGTACAGGCTGTCAAAACTGACTGCAGGTAATGATCAGATGAGTGTTGGGAACAGTTGCCACTGCATACACAACGGCTGCCTTGGGGCTTCAACATACCTGTGTGGTTGATTAATGAAGTCTCTCTCAACTACGTCACATACGGCCATTTGGTTATCTGGGTAGCTGGGGACCAACAAGTTGAGGGTAAAATCGTCATGAATGCTTTAGCCATGCATTTTTGGTTTGTATCGGTCGTATGGGATAGTGCAAAGTCTTGTTAAAAAAAGTACGGCCTCCCACGTGCTACAGAAGTAATGTAATTTTGTGCTTTAACACCTCGGTATAAGCAGCGTTGCTTATTCTGGAACCTTGAAGAAAAAAACGTGGATGCAGATCGTCTTCGCTTCTCAGGACACACCAGAATCATCAGTGACGTTGGAAATTTTCTCCACGTATCTCTCAAAAATTCTTCAGGGATTTTACATCATCACCGTTCTTTTTGCAGCTCACTTTCTTGACCTGGGTAAAGTTTTTCCCATTGGAAAGAAACAAGAACATTCCTGGCTCCTCTTGATGTTTCAGCTTGTTAAGAAGGCGCTTGTCTCTGGTTAGGCAGTTGTTCTGGGTTCTCTTGGGCAAGAACTGTAATCTCCTCATCACATACGATCTCTAACGAAGGTTCTCATGAATCAAACATCAGACTGGGGCCTCATCACCCTGTATCTCCTTAGCGAATGCTCTTACCAACTTCGTAGGATTTTCATCGGCTTGACTAACAAATTCTGGTGTTTTGATGATTTCATATTGCTGACAGTGTTGTTTGCCACATGAAACCTCGCAGTCTTCAGTTCTCTCCTTACATTAAAGACAAGTGACCTGAGAGTTTCAAGAATGTGGAAATCTCTAAATCGAAGTGTTCTTCGGCCAATGAGCCAATGACAGCATGCTTCTTCATTTCCTCAGTTGGTTTATGTTCTGAGATGTAACAGAAAAAATATTTTGGTCTATGTTCTGAGATGTAACAGAAAAAAGATTTGTAACTATGATATACAGGGTAACATTTCACCTTTAACACGTGTTCTCAAATACCTGACGCACTCTGTAGATGGTAAGGAAACATTTTATTTGCGGGTGATACTGCAATAGATTTTCTATCAATAGGAGTTTGAATGAACTTATCTTCACTTTTACTAACAAAATGTAATTTCTATTTTAAGGAAGCACAAAGAATTTCCAGGAAATGGTAGTTTACAGAGACATCTTTGCACTAACACAAGATAAATTGTATATCTTTATATGATTTTATAATAATTGGAACAATACTGTAAATATTTGTATAAAAACTCCCCATATTTAACCTACATTTAGAGGATTTGACTTTTATTACATATTTGATGTTTGTATGAAACACGAATTATTATTTTTTATATCATATAGACATGCTTGTATCTAGTGAGATGGATATGTTTGAAAAACAAATTATAACTACTAAAAAAGTCCGGAAATACATAATTCTTATTTAAAATCAAGGAATATCTCACTTAAGCTTTTTGTGCCTAAAATTTTCCAGTGATTGCTCTTCAGAGGAACACTGAAATTGTCCTAGTCTAAATCCATTACATTTTTACACTTCTAATAAGACTAATTGTTCACTAAATAGAGAACATTAACAACAATGACAAGAGGAAACAATTACTAGGTTATACAGTAGACTCTCTCAAATCCGCACAGATTGGGACGAGAGTTATGCAGATGTTAGAATTTTGCGGATTTCTGCTCATTGCTTTGTTTACATTTTTTTAACAGTTTTTCAATTAACTTTGAACAAAATTTATATTTTATCTATGACTATCTTAATTTTGAATCAGAATTGGATTTTATTGATTGTACATTGCTGCGAGTTAAATAATCTGTTGGGATACCAGAGGTGCCAAGTTCGCACTAATCTTCCGTAATGCGTGGATTAATTTAACCCAGTTTAACAACGTTTCGAACCAGAAAAATTATTTGATGAATCTTTATTTATTTAATTCCAGTTTTTTACGTGGAACTTATTTAATTTCATTTCTGAAAAAAAATTCTGGTGCGAAATGTATTAAACCAGGGTTAAATTAACCCACCTATTACGGAGGATTAGTGGCAACTTGGCACCTATGGGATACTGGGCTCTCGTTAAACAGTCTGAATTCCAGCAAATATTAGGTGAAACCTATTTTTAAAACTAGTTTAAATGGAATTTTAAACTAGAAATGTTTTAATATGTCATTTAAACAGTTGAGTTATATTCTATAAGTAATAATTAAAATTAAGCAAGGAAACGTATTGTGGAAATACTGACACTGAAAGGCTAAAATTTTAATAATAAAAGTATTTATTTCTTTTTGAGATAATTCATTTAAAATGAAAATAAAAATGTTTTAGAGTACAAAAAAAATGCTTAATATTCGATATTTTCTAAAAAAAAATATAGTGCAAGAAATTTTTATTTGTGAAATATCAATTTTTTCCAGAAAAAAAGAACATTTCTTCCACTAGTACTTCAAAATTTCTAGAAATATTTTTAATCAATTCTGGCACGTTTTTCCAGACATTTCCATAATTTTACATTTTCTGTGTGCTATATTCTGAATTTATCATAAATATGCCTGAATTCTACTGAATGTTCTTGGCTACATCTTCAAATGATATATTATTTGGTGACAAGTTAATGTTAATTCTAGTCTCATGCTTTTAAATAAATTTTTGAAATAACATTTCCTAAAACCCACAAATCCTGGTCTGTTTTTAAAAAGTATGCATACAGGGTTTCAATTTTAAGGGGAATTTCCTCCTCTTGTACAATTTTTAGAGAGGATTTTGAATTTTTTTTCTTTGGTAGTAGTGGGGAGGGGATTAATACTTCCAGTTCTAATTTTACCCCCTTTTGTGGAACATTGTAGTCACATATTTAATGCAATTATTAGAATGCTACCAAATCATTTGCTTTAATAAATCATATTTCATATAGTACACTCTCAAAAATCTGCACAGCCTAGGACAAGGGCTTTGCAGATTTCTGAATTGCACGAATTTTAAGATATTATTGAACAAGGCTAGCAGAAAATCATTAATGAAAAGATTTACAGACAGAAAATATGCGATTTTGTTTCCATAATCGTTTGACGAATTTCACAACTTTTTTCCACGATCGTATGACGAAATTTGTGATTGTTTTATAAAAATCAAGCTTTATTCCGTGATCATTTAGCGAAATTTGCGTGGTCCTTTGACGAAATTTGGTGTATTATTCCACAACTGACGACCAAAATTCGCTATTTGTTTCAGCAGCATTTCGGTGAATTTCGTGATTATTTTCTGCGTTTGTTTGGCGAAATTCACGATTTTTCCGCGATCACTTGACGAAATTCATGATATTTTTCCCACAACCATTTGACGAAATTCGCTATTTTTTCGGAAATAAATCTTTGTACCATGATCGTTTAGCGAAATTCGCGATTTTTTGCGGTACTCTTTTACGAAACTCGCGACATTTTCCCCACAACTGATTGTAGATATACTCGATATTATTCTACAGCTGACTGACGAAATTCGTTATTTCTTTTTTGACCATTTTGGCGAATTTCATGGGTTTTTGCGTTACTTTGACGAATTTCACAATTTTTTTGCAATCAATTGACGAAATTTCGCGATTTTTTGCCGCGATCGGTTGGTGAAATTCACGAATTTTTTTTCTACAATCGGTTGACGAAATTCGCCATTTTTCTCCGCGATCGTTTGTCAAAATACGATATTTTTTGCATGATTGTTAAATTAATTTCGCGATTTTTTGCGTTATCCTTTGAAGAAACTCACGATATTATTCCGCAACTAATTGACGAAATTCGCGAATTTTCACATTGACATGCACATTCGCGATTTTTTCACTGCGATTGATTGTTGAAATTCGCGACGTATTAACAAAATTTGCGATTTTTTCTCTTAGCTGATTGACGAAATTAGTTTGCAATTTTCTGCAAAAGATAAGTATTTCGCGGAATTCCGCAAGAATTAAAAATGTATTTACAGAAGAATCGCATGCCTAGGAAAAAATGTTAAGAGGAAAGAGTGGGGTTCTTGCACAGAAATTTATTTTAAACAGGATTTTTATATTTTCGACGTGAATCGCGCAATCCCACATGCTGTTTCAAACCTTGGATTTGTAATGAAGATCTAATGTAATATATGATTTCCCAGTTTTTAATAAATTCAAATATTATTTAGCGGAATTAAATGACTTTCTAAAATTACAAACAATTCATTTAATTGATTGAGATAAACGGTAAAAGCACCAGTAGTTGACCACTTATACCGGAAAGAACGGTTGATACAATACAAAAAAACCCCACAATTCTTTTCTGTTGACTGATGATTGATGAATGGATTCTGGGGATTGGAAAATTTTATTATTTCATCTGGTACCAAAAATAAATTCATATGTTCATAATGGAATATATGACTGCAAAATCAGTTTAACAATGTTAATAAAATAATGTAATACAAATACAGTTGGAGTATAATGATTAAATCGATTAATTAATAACCTCTTTTTAAACAGATTCGTTACCGAAAACATTACTGGCACATTCAACATAGTTTAGTATGATAGGAAAGAGGACTATAGCGCGATAAAACCAAAACTAACTAGTGTCAATAAAAAATCTTCCTTTTTTTCTGAGATAAATCTGGCAACCCTATGAAGGAAACACAGAAAAAAAAATCATAGTGAACAAACATCAGAAGAAATTTATATCGAATAAAAATCCGTCTTTGGCCACCAAACAAAACATGACGGGTTCATCAGTACAGGCACTCCCGATTATCCGGGTTAATCACCGGGAGAGGCCGCACGGACAATCGAAAAACACGGATAATTCGAAAACTCCTTTTTATTAAAGAAAAAATCAACATCAGTACAAAAATATAAAAATTACTTACATTTGCATGTTATATAACATCAAACTAGGAATTTTCCTTTTAATATTTACTGCTTAAAAAAATCTGTAATGCATCTTTGCTTCGGCTGTTTGTTCATCTCTTGTCTTATATCGGTATATACATTACGAACCACAGTAATGTCACCGTAATCAAATCCTCTTTGTCCCATATAGTCTAACAAAGGTTGTATAAAAGTTGCTACAGGTTATAGAGCACTAGAATGAGAGATTACATTTCCCTTGTTTAGTACATCTTCTGCAACAGTACTATCATCGCTATTAGATTTAACAACTCAGTTAGAAACGATGTCTTCATCTGCCAAATACTGGAAACCAAGTGTCACATGCATCCATTTCAAACCAATCTTCTAAATTTTCTTCATCAAGATTTTCGAAAACTTCTAATTTCTTTGCTTGTTCAAGAATACTACTGTTTTCATATTCTTCTTGAATACATGAAGAAGATTGTTCTGATCTTTCTCCATGATCGTGATAACGTAGGCGATTTTACCTTTGACCATGCTGTTAATATTCCACATACTGCATCCAATAACGAATATTGCTTTCAAACCTTTGGTAGTATTTTAATTTCATGAATAAAATTTTTCAAAAAGTCAAATCTGTAGTGCCGTTTCATTTCTTAAATTACACCTTGATCCATAGGCTGTGTCGCTGTTGTAACGTTTGGAGGGAGAAATTTACTGGTAAACAATCCGTCTTCAGACGCTCTGAAAGTTTCATTTGGATGTGAAGGGGCATTGTCTAAAAACAATACTACTTTTTGGGGTAGTCCTTTTGCTTGTAAATTTTTCCTGACTTTAGGAATAAAATGTTCATGGAACCATTGGAGAAAAATTTCCCGTGTCATCCGTCCGCCCTTTTGATTGAAATAAATAACCGGTAAATTTTTAGGTTCTGTACCCTTAAACGAGCGGGTTTTCATATCCTTTCCGATCATTACGAATTTCATTTTATGGTCATCTGAAGCACTGCACAGCACATGATGGTAATGAGCTCCTTCGATGATTTGTGGCCTGGAGCTGACTTTTCTTCCCTTGAAGCAAGTGTTTTTGTTGGGAGACATTTCCAATACAATCCTGCCTCATCGGCATTATAAATTTGTTCGGGAATCAAATTTACTTTGTCAATAAATTCTTGAAATTTCACACACAATGATTTTGCAGCAGTCACATCCTCGCTTAGACGTTCTTCTTCAACATTTAACTGCCGAATTCCACAGCGTTGCTTGAATCGAGTGAGCCAACCAAATGAAGCATTAAAATCTCCTTCTAATTCTAGTGCTTCATGAAAAACTCTCGCTTTTTCGGAACACACGGTACCCGAAATAGATATACCTTCTGCTCTTTTGTGATTAAACCACTGTAATAGAGCAGAATCTATATATTTGTATGTTGACGTTTTCAGATTTTTCCGTTTCGAAAGCGCAGATTCGTCATCACAATCTTTCGTGAAGGTAATGAGTTTTTCTTTTTTTTTTTCACGTACATTTTGTACTCTAATTTCATAATCCTTTGCTAATTTGCTAGCTGATTCTCCATTATCAAGTTTCTGAAGGATTTCTAACTTTTGTTTAACATTTAAAACGTTTCGTTTTCGTTTCACACCAACCAATTTTACCAGTAGATAATTTCATGCTACTAACTTACGATAAACAAGAAGCAAAAACTAAAGGAACACGTTTGAACATGAGAAAACAGCTGAAAGGCTTTTAGAAGATAAGGTTCCAGAGCGTTCGATTTTACCTCTACGTACCTCACAATATACTATCAACTAAACCGGACAAGATTCTAATTCACGTCAACATCGATTTTATATGGGTGATAAGCGCGAAAATGTTTCCCTTTAAATTTTTTTTGTAAGTCCGGAATGAGCACGGATAATCCGCAAACCGGATAATCCGTGCACGGATAATCGAGAGTATACTGTACAGTTTTGAGAACAGAAAATCATTCATCTGGAACATGCATATACTTAGCATTAGATGTTTAGATGTTATGTTACTACACTTTAATGGAAGAAGGTGGCATGATAAATGTGTTGAAGAAGCAACCTTATTTAATGAAAAGTTGGTTTCTATTCACCACATTCAGTGGCGTGTCGTGCATTGCTGCGATGGATGAAAAAAACCAAGTTTTTAGGGAGGAAAATTTGGAAAATTTCCGGGAGTTTTCAGAAATTTTTAGGCATAGAAATTTAAAATTATTTTAATAATTTAAATTTTTCAAAATGTAAAAACATGTTTTGAAAAATCTAAACAAAACCAATAGCATAAATACAGAAAAAATAGCCCAATTTACATGAAAATTAACGAAATACATGCTTTGCAGAAATAGTTCGAATAAATTTTCCCAGGCGACCACAGTATTTTTAGCGCCATCTAGTGAGGGTTTTTATAAGTGAAAGAATTGTAATTGGAGATTTATTTTTAGTTAAGTATTCTTTTATTAGTATAGTTACTATCGTCCGAATTCTCTGAAATTTTAATGGATTGCCAAAATTCCTTGGTTTTTATTTTTTTGTCAAAGTTTTCACACATTTAATTTTGTAAAAAATATTTCTACCTGTCCGAACGTTTCGAAATTTTTGCATGCGATATAAATCTCGCCTATTCAGATGCTCTAAAAAGATTGTGTTAAAATACGGACGTTTAGTTACTTTTAACATAGAAAATATCCTCTGATTGAGCCGCGAAGTAACCTCCGTTGGCCGGTGTATTTGAAAGGTTTAAAATTCATATTTTTAAAACCAATTGCACTATCGAATAGAAGAAGGTTTCAACTTTATATTGTTAAATATTAAAGGTACAGCCGTGGAAAAAAAAGTAAACACTCCCTACTAACTCCTCAACAAATTATCGTAGAAGAAAGTTACTGGTACCGAACGATTGGAAATAAAGTCTATTTTTAAATGATGCATATAAAATTTGCTTAGGGGGCCACTACGTATTAAAACGAACCACAACTTTGTTTTTTTCAATAGCAGTACATAATTCTGACAGCATAAATGAACTCTACACCCTTCAATTAGTCTAAAACCAAATTTTTATGCAATTCATACATTAAGTTTCCGAGAAATTAATTATTTCAAAACGAACGTATTTTAAGGGCTGTATCCAAATTGAAGTTCGGTACTCGATTGATAACCGAGAGAGCTCCCTCCTTGATCAAGGCACCTTAAGCAGTCAATTAAACCTGTTAGAATGCAGGATAGCATAGGACATATCAAAATATTTAGTCGCTTCTATCATAGACGGCCCCTTAAACCATCATTTTGCCCTTTTTTAAGCATAATTTGAAAACTACTTGGAAGAAAAATGTGAAATTTTGGATTTCCATAAAGCAGGACTTAATAAATCTGAATCCATCAAAAAAATTGTAGATTGCAATTCATAATTTTTTTGAATATTAATCTGATAATTCATAAAAGAAAATTATAAAAATTGCAAATTCAAGGTATTTATGTTTGGGTATATTAGTATTATTGCTACACAAAAAATTAGAACATTAGGATCATAATTTCAGAAGTTAAATAAAAATATGAAAATGTAATTTAACATTAGAAGCACTTAATTTTGAATGTTTATAATTCAAAGACTTATCATTCAAATGACTTGAAATTTGGTGTCTAGGCATAGTTTGAACCGAAGATTTGAAATATCTCGTTAAAATTGGGTACTGCCATTGAAAAAAACAAAGTTATCGTTCGTTTTAATATGTAGATGCCCCGCTAAGCAAATTGTATATATGTTGTTTAAAAGTAGACTTTATTTCCAATCATTCGGTACCAGTAACTTTCGTCTACGATAATTTGTTGAGGAGTTAGTAGGGGGTGTTTACTTTTTTTTTCCACGACTGTACATATATAGTAAGACAGACTTGAACACAATTAATACAATAACTCAACAGAAGTGAAAAATTAGCTAGGGCCAATTTTTGAACTTGGGTACACAGCGTACCGTGCTGTTACTTTACCACTAAGCTACCCTGGCCGATATCATAGCCCGGCAACTTCTCACTGATAAACCATGTTGGGAAACGTCACCGGCCGGCAACCGCACGGCAGTGTTGATTTCAGGGGGTGGCCCGGGAGTAATGAACCCCCCGGAGTAATGAAATGTCCCCCCCCCCCCTGTAAGATTTGAGATTTGGTGCTTTCAATGGTCAAAAAGTGCAATCAAAAAGAGCCACAGAAATCCCTCCCGGAGAAAAGCGTCTGAATTCAACACTGCCGCACAGCATACGATGACGGGAAATACGATGAATAATTTAATATTCCATCGATCCACAATATATATATTTTTGGTTTATACGTGCTTTATTAGTGAGAAGTTGCGGGCTCGGATATCGGCCAGGGTAGCTTAGTGGATTTTACCCATGTGACGTCAGCCGCGGGTAAGCAGAAGGAAAACACAAATAGGCGTGAAGAACATTTTGACACTGCCCCCTCTTCGTCAAATAAATAGTCTTTTTCGGAGGGTTTTTCCCCGCAGAGGCGTAGCTGTTGCCATTCGTGGGAAAAGCCCGTAGGTAAAGCACCACCACGGTACGCTGTGGACCCAGGTTGAGTCCTGACTCCGGCTAATTTTTCACTCCTGTTGGGTTATTGTATTAATTGTGTTCAAGTCTGTCTTAATATATATGTACCTTTAATATTTAAATAAACAAATTCAGATGTTAATTTATGTGTGCTTTAATTTATATTTTTAGTTTGTTGGTACTTCTAAAATTGCGTCCTGGAGTGCCATTGACATAAGGGAAAAACGTTTTATTGGAAAAAAAAATTCACGGGGTTATCTGAAATATTTTTTCGAATTGATTACGGCATTTGAGACGCAAGAGTACGATCTTTCGGAATATGTGTTTCAATTTTAACTGTACCGAGCAGTTTGGTTGATTTCAATTAAAAAAGACAATTTGGAAAAACCGGTTTTTCACTTTTCCCCCGATGCGTGAATGAGTTTGTGGAGCATGCGCCAGAGAGATATCCGGTGATCGCGATGAAAAGGGTGAATTTTTGATTTTAATTAACAAAATTTACAAGTCTGCGATGGTTGTGTTGTTTAATTTTTGATAATTGATCTTTAAGTATTTTTTTTAACGCTGAATCCGAAAATGACCTTCATTTTTAACCATCACGTCAGGTTTTTTTGCAAATCGTAAATTTCAATGGTAAAAAGTAAAAAAATTGAGAATATCTGATACTGAAAGATACAGGAAACGGTTGTGTTTCTTAACTTTTAATAACTGATTTTTATATATTTTTTTGCACTGAATACGAAAATGACCTTCATTTTTATCCATCAAGTCAGGATTTTTTGCAAATCGTAAATTTCAATGAAACAAAAATAGCAAAATTCTGATACTATAAAATAGATGTGATGGTTGAGTTTTTTAAATTTTGATAATTGATGTACTTTTAATCACTAAATCTGAAAATAGCCTTCATTTTTAACCATCACGTCAGAATTTTTCTCAAATCGTAAATTTCAAAGTTAAAAAGTAAATATTTTGCAAAAAATCCTGACGTAATGGTAAAAAGTAAAGGCCATATTTGGATTCAGCGCTACAAAATACGTAAGAATCAATTATCAAAAGCTACGCAATATGTCCCAACCCAAATTTTGCAGGCTTGTGTTAAAATTCTGATTCTCAGGTACATCACGAGAGGACTTCGTCTATCCTCAAAAAAATCTTGAGTCTCGTGGATTTCGCTAATCATCGCAGACACACAGAGCGAAACTTTCTTTTATATAGATCTTTTTTAAGGTGTTTTGTGCAGAGCATAATTTACAACCACATGGAAGTGCTATTTCACTAATATTTATTAAGGTACTGATGAGACATATGAAGAAAAAGAAAATTATTTAAAGTACGTTGAAAATAAGTTTCAAAATTAATAGTTTAACCCTTTATGTACTGAATTATAAAAATTTTATCTTCTAAAGCATTTTTCGTGTATCATTTAAACTACATTAGAAGATTTACATAATCATTTAATAAATATTAAAAGGATTTTAAAAGGATTGAAAGATATAAAAGGATTCAATAGATTTGAATTTATAGGGGTTTTGTGCACTATTTATAACCCCCAATCAAATCTTTTATTTTAAATAGTTTTCTTAATATTTTGTAGAATTAGTAAGTGTACAAATATAATGTTCTTACAATAAAAATATAAAAATATTTCTGAATTTAAAAATTCCTACCCCCTCCCCAACGCGGAGGAAGCTGAAAAGATGCAAAAGCAAAATAAATCATCTTTTTTTTTAAAAAAAAATTGTTTTGTGCAACTAATAATGCTTTGGGAAGACGATAAAGTAATGTATCTATAACTCATTCTAAACTGTATTACAACTAATTGATGTATTAAATGAATTTTATAACAAGTTATTTTGATGGTACTTATAAGTACCGTCAGTAGCTAAAGGGTTAATCTGTTCTATCAGATTTTAAAAAAATATATGCTATATAATTAATAATTTTAAAGTAACTACAACATGAATCAGCAATTGGTATATCAAAAAGGAATATTTCACCTTAAAATACATTGTACAACGCCTAATTATATTTTTAAAGAAAATCTTTCATCACAATTTCATTTAATATGGCTAAATATCTTTAAATTAAAATTTCGCTTACAAAAATACCTTCACTCCACACACTACAAAAAAGAGTTTTCTTCACTCTTCAACATGATAGATAAAATTAAGAGTCTCTGACTTCCGTCAAAGAAGTCTTACGCCATAGAATAGATGAAATGGTGGATATTCACAATGATTAAAAGGAGTCCTTTATTACATCCTCACAAGGGGAACTTCTCTTTACTGATGATAATGCTGGTGGACATTTAAAAGACAATTTTCAGACACAAATACAGAATAATAAAATTGCTCATGACAAAAGAAAAAAAAAAATACATTTAAAAAAAATAATAAGATAATATAATATTTTACAAACAAGACTTATTTCGGCTTAGCCTATTTGAATGTAATTACTACATAAATGAATATTTATACCTTAAAATAAATTGGAAAATACCCAATTATACAGGGTGAACCAAAAGTCTTGCCCCGATTATAATAATTCATTACAAATTGTTTGCAAGTGTTTGTATAATAATGTAACTTGTTGTATTATTGGATAGGTCAGTTTTAGTAATTTTTTTGCGCAATAGACCAACACATTTCCGGATCGGCGGATTGGAAGGGATGGACTAACACCCCGGCCTCCGCGCTCTCCACATATTACTCCTCTGGATTTTTTCTTTGGGGGGCTATATCAAGAACCACACTTTTTGCCACAACAATTGCTGACGTCGAAAAACTGAAGACTAGGATACAAGCTGCTGTGTGTATTGTAACAGAAAACAGGCTAAAGAACACTTGGCGGGAACTAGAATACCGCTTAGACATTCTCCAAGCTACCAAGGGGGCACACGTTGAAATTTACTGATTATAAAAAATTATAACAGTACTTATAGCCAAAATAATATGTCTAATTATAATAGTTTGAGAATTATAAATATTTATAATCAGGGCAAGAGTTTTGGTTCACCCCATATTCTTAAAGCCAGGTATGTCAAACTCGTTTACCGCCGCAGGCCAAATTAAGCATCATAAACAAAGTCGCGACCCACAGTTAAGAAAGTGGATAACATTATTACCATTCCACAGAATAAAATTTATCCGAACAAAATACAGCCATGTTAAAGAAATGTTCACGTAAAGTTCATAGTTATTCTTAGTTATAGTTTACCTTATTTTACTTTTTGAAAAAATACTCGATATTACTATTTATCAAATCAAATCTACAAAATTTAATTAAAATTTCAAATTTTATTTGTTTTAAAATTTTATGGTGCACACTAGGTTGTTAATCTTTATATAGCTAAGGCATAGCTGTGAGGAGGGTAAAGTGACCACATTTCGTCCCCCTTAATTTATCCGCTTCTGTGAAGTGGCGCCACTTAAGACGCAAGGCACAGGGGACGGGAGGTAAAAGGCCAAATTAAGCATCATAAACAAAGTCGTGGCCCACAATTAAGAAAGTTGATAAAATTCAGTCAGTGTTGAAAGTTTCATTCGCCGAGACGCATACATAAATTAAAGACGGCGAATTTCCTATTTTTAGAAGAACTGAGTTCTTATTACGTCGTTTGTAGAACGTTATTTACTGTACTGCAAGTATTTATTCCTTATTCATTGCATGTATTTTATGTTGGTAAAATGCAGACAGTGAGTTTTAGGACGCTCAGTTCATCTTACTCAGTTCATCTACGTTCATCATACTGAAGCTCCGTCATATTGGGAAGTAGCGTGGTCCCAATTTCGCCCCCCTAGCAGTCTTATTTTCGTCCCGGGGACGAAATTAGGAATGCTTTTTCATGACATTTTTTTCAAATTTTTCATCGTTTTTGGATGGCTAATGTTTCGTTATGTTATTATTCCCCTGACAATTAGTACATTTCTTTGTGCCTTACTTTAATGTAAATTATATTACTTACTCATTTAGAAATAAATTTTAATTTAGTTATAAGTTAAGCCTCGGCGTATTGGATTTTTTGCGGGGACGAAATTGGGACCATTTTTTTTCTTTTGCATTTTTTAGATTCTTTTGAAAACAATTTTTCGCATTGTTAATATTTTTTGTACAATATTTGATTATGTTTCTATGTGCGTGGGTAGTTAGTCCATGTAAAATCCAAACTTGGTAGATTTTCACTGAAAATTACAACTTCCAAAGGCTTAAAAGTGACTGGGGTATGGTAATAGGGCATCTTACCCTATTCTGGATTTTTTTAAAATATATATATAATATAAAATCCTAAAATTTGCTTAATAAATTGTGTTTTGTATTTTTATGCGCTACTTATTTGGTTACATTTATTAAATACATTTTCCGCCTCAAATTATGTTTAGTTGACGTAAAAAATAATAAAAGGTTATCAGCTATGCAGCGATGTCTTACAAATTGTGATACCGAACATAGTTAAAATATATCTAGGAACCATGTACTTGATAAATAATTACAGAAATTTGGAAATCCCATATCCATATACAGGGTAAGTCAAAATTAATATAGCGATTACAAACGGCTATAACTATTTAATGGAAAAGAATTTATCAATAAGATTAAAACAAAATGTAGACGGAACTTCAAAATTTCTTTACGTAAGGCAAGTGCAGTGAAGCGGATGCCTACGCATGCGCGAGTTGAAATTTTGCAACAAGAAATCTGTTCATTGCGGTCGTCTCATTAGTAAAAATGGCCAATTATCACGGTAAAAATGGCCGATTTTTTTCTGTGGGGTTATGTGAAAGACAGGGTGCCTCCCATGCCCAAAACAATTGAAGAACTCAAAGTACACATTTGTAATGCGCTTGCGTCGGTGCCTGAACAAATGCTTCAGAATGTATGGCGTGAAATGGACTACCGTCTAGATGTTATTCGTGTGACCAAGGGAAGTCACATAGAATATCTATGACGTATGTATACAAAATTTTGAAGTTTCATCTACATTCTGTGTTAATCTTATCGAGAAATTCTTTTCCATTAAATAGTTATAGCCGTTTGTAATCGCTATATTCACTTTGACTTACCCTGTATATTTTCGATCTAATAAAGAATCGCACTGAATTATGGTTAACTGCAATGATAATTTCTAAACAATAATTTTAACATCAATCATAGAACTGAAGAAATGGATCAAATTGATTTTCATAATTCTTAAAATTCAAAAATTTTCTTTTGAATTCATTTTTGAATTTAGTTTAATATATTCAACAAATTTTCTTTCCGATGACTTTTGAACTAACACTTTGCAACATTTAATATGAAATACTTTTTCTTTTTTAAAGTTGTTTTGTCAAAGAGATAAATTCTATATGAAAATGCTCATACTATCAAATTATATGATAGCATTATGAAATTTGCCTTCCGAATGAAGTGTACTCAGGTGCTTTGTAATTTCAAATGAAACCTCCAAGTACTTTGTCCACTTGGTGGTCTTTGATGTCCGTTTCCACGTTCATGAATTGTTGATTTAAAATGAAAATGGTAACTTTGTTTAAGAGTTCGAAATTAACAGCTAAAACTTTACGATGGAAAGGTGATATATTTCTGTAAAAGAAAAAAAAACTGTTTAAGTTCGCTTTCCTAGATATTTTTTTAGATTGACAATGATTCAGCATGTGCGTACAAATATATCATAAATTTATCAGCACCAAAAAAAGTTAAGCTCATATTTGACTTTTATAAATCCATCTAATTATACAAAATACTTTCTAGCAATGGTACTTATGCTTTTAGTATATTTTCACATTTCTTTAGAAGTTCTGGACACCTTTTCTTCTATTTCGTAGTGAATGATTTCAAGTCGAGGGATATTTAATGTAATAAAGACAATAATTAGTATATAAAGAAAAAATATATTTTTCTATACGCTTGGTGAATGCTGTTTATTTCTCTTTTAAGTATCAGTTTCCATTCTGATATCCCATCTTTTCAATGTTCGGGCAGATTTTTATGAGCTTTCTTTATACTTTATACTGTAGTGCCTCTTAATGTGATATTATTTTCAAAATCCAACAGAGTCCACATATCAAAGATAACATTTATCTTTTCCATTTTAATATAATAGTATTGCATACCTTTAAAAAAAATCTGCGATGTTCATCTTCAGTTAATCATATTCATTCCTACTTCTAGAGAACTTTAACGTTTGTTATACATAAATCCTGGGATGTACGTGAGTATATGAATAGAATAATACGAGTGTATATCAATTAAAAAGAAAAGAAAGATTACGCAGTACTCATTAATGACATAAACATAATTAAAGAACTTAAATTCAAAATCCTTATGTTCGACTAAAGTCCAAGTGAAGAACTTGGATGACATTATTTGGGGGTTTTGTGTCGACCACAGGAGTGATAATTTGTGTATCTTTCGAACAATTAATTTTAAAACTATTTAATTTTATATTTTTATTTTTTTTTAAACATTTAACTGTTCTTAATTAGCTCCTAGATCTGAGATCCCGAGCTTTGCTACTCTCCAATTGGTTATCTTTGTATTAGGAATTTCTTGGTACTAAAATTTAAAATTATTGTTATATCTGTCTATATACACCAGTGTTTCAGATGAGCGGGATTTTTTTTATTCAGAATACTATCACACTCTGAAGGGAAATTCCCCCCCCCCCTTACAAGAACTGGGACAAAAGAAGTATTGAAATGATGTAATAAATAAGACAAATATTACTATTCAAAAATAATATTAGTATTCTGAATTTAAAAAACAAGCCCGCCTAACTGGCAAATCTGATATGCATATGTTTCCAATGTCTAAGACCACGGTTGGTGTAAGTGTGTTCGTGCAAAGTGTACTTACCGCATGCTTGTTCGAATAACTGAATTAAACGCGGGAAAATGACAATGGCTTGGCGGGCCACAGAGAAGTAGTCAGCGGGCCACGTGTTTGACATGCCTACTTAAAGCAAATTCTTCATCACAGACACCACAAATGATAAAATATATTTTAATATGGATAAACATCTTTAAATTACAATTCCACATACAAAAATACCTTCACTCCGCATACTGCAAAAAAATGTTTTCTTTACACTTCAACATGATAGATAAAATTAAAAGACTGACTTCTTTCAAAGAAGTCTTGCATCTTAGAATAAATGAAATAATGAATATTTACAATAGACATTTAAAAAGAATTGTTTATTACATCCTTACAAGTGAGATTTCTCTTTTGTATGATAATGCATATGGACAATTTTCAAACAAAAATTTTTGTTACACGATTTAATTGAAACTTCTCTTTTTAGTATGAACATGATTATGCCTATCTAAATTACACTTAGAAGAGTATCTTTTATTACACACTTCACAACAGAAAGGTCTCTCTTTACTATTAACAAGCCGGTGGACCGTTAAATTAGATTTTTGTGAAAACCCTTTGTTACACACCTCACAAAAGAAAGGTTCCTCTTTAGTATGAATATGAAGACGGTCATTTAAATGAGATTTTTCAAAAAACCTTTGTTACACAGATCACAAGAGAAAAGTTTTTCTTTAGTATGAATATAATGGTGGATATTTAAATCAACTTTTTGAGAAAATTCTTTAGTCTTCGCAATAGAAAGACGTCTCATTTGCATGAATACGTCGGTGGTCATTTAAAATAAATTTTCGAGAAAATCTTTTGTTACACACTTCACAAGAAAAAGGTTTTTCTTTAGTATGAATTCGGTGGTGGATATATAAATTATATCTTTGAGAAAATCCTTTGTTACACACCTCACAAGAGAATGGTTTTTCATTTGTATGAATACGCAGGTGGACATTTAAACCAGCTTTTCGGGTAAAACCTTTGTTACATACCTCACAAGAGAATGGTTTCTCTTTAGTATGAATACGCAGGTGGACATTTAAATCAGATTTGATAGAGAATCTTTTCTTACATACCTCACAAGAAAAAATATTCTCATTAGTATGAAGACGTTGATGGACATATAAGTAAGATTTTCGAGTAAAACTTTTATTACACACCTCACAACAAAAAGGTTTTTCTTTAGTATGTGTGCGATGGTGAAGTTTTAAAATAGTTTTTGAAATAAATCCTCTGTTACACACCTCACATGAGAATGGTTTCTCTCCAGTATGTATCCGTCGGTGGACATTTAAATTATATTTTTTAGAAAATACTTTGTTACATACCTCACAAGTGAAGTCCTTCTGCATGTGAATAGGAAGCTTTCTATTTAATACAGATGAATAAGAAAATCTTGTACTGCACATCTCAAAAGTGAAATGTTTTTCCTTGCTACCGATATGCTGGTGCTTTTTTAATATTAAATTTCTAAGCAAAACTTGAAAATGAAGTTTAGAAGATATAAACAAAGGTATAAAACTAAAATAGAATTTTGAAAAAAGAAACGTGATCACTTCACAGGTTAAAGAGATATTTATTTTATTCAAATATATACTCAATTTTACTTTGAAATAAAAAGAATTTGTTAATGTGAGATATAGACGATTTATTGAAGTATAAATTCAGAAATAAATAGTATTGTTTTAAGTAGTTTTTAATACTCTTTATACATGTAATTAAATCAGTGTTCTTTCCAACAGAAATATAGCCACTTTTAATAAATTGAGTCTGTTACTGTAAAGAATATAAATTAGACTTTCGAAAAATTTGAAGCAGAACTTCTTCTATATAATGTTTTGACAAAATAAAACAAAGTTGGTAATAAAAACAGTATTATATTTTTATAAAATTTCTTACATTTTTCATTAAAAAGGGGGCTCAACTCAAGAGAGAAAGTTATAAAAACACTGTATATATTATACCTAAAATTTGTAGTTTTCTCAGTTTCAAATTATTTTCCAATAACTGAATAGCCATATAGAAATGTTCATCTAAATTCAATTTAGAAATTTGCATGTAAAAATAAAGAACTTTATGTTATTTTTCCCTTTTTTTAAAAATTTAAAAAATATCCTCTTGAACCTCTTCTTTCATGGCACATTTGATGAAGCGTAAATAAATAAAAGTCTTTAGGCATGAGTTGTCTGCATAAGTGTTTTTACTGTATGTTTAGTAAAAACTTCATGAAAATCTGCACCTGAAATATAAATAAAGCACATGCATATCTAATGATTATTTATGAAATTTCAAGTGTTTACATGAAAAATGCATTATAATGCCATAAATAAATTAAAATTAATTGAAAAACACATAAAACAAATTTGTACAATTTATTTTCATTGCAACAACTAGAATTTAAATACTTTATATACAAAATATTTTTACAAAATTGCTAGAGGAAGAAATAATCTACTTTTAAATTTTTATTTATTACAGTGCTTTCCCATTTCATACACACAGAAATTAGGAATGTGTAAAACATACAGTTTATTATAGTGTTATTAATGTTAAGCTTAGTTACTAAATTACGCAAAAATAAATTATTTTCAGATGGATGTTAGATTATATAAGATAACACTGTCATTTTAATTTATCAACAATTAAATGTTTTTAATCATTTCAAGTAGAATTAAAATACAACTTTTAAGCAGAATTTTACAAAAAATGATCAACATATTAAAATGCAAAGTATAATCTTTGGTTATTCAAATCAAAGTTAGATTGGTTTAGATTTAGGTTCCTATGTCCATCAGTGGTTTAATTTTGGACCCAACAATGCCTCGGGTGCGAGAAAGTTTGAAAAGATTGTAAATGAAAAATTCAAAGTTTCATTTTTATTACTAAACCAAATCTCTGTAACGATAACTCACATCTTATTGTATAATATATACTACCACACAAATTTTCGATTTTCTTGTAGTCCTATTATAAAAACATACACAAGTTTTTTTTTAATTAAAAATATTTCTACATTATTATCCGACAGATATTAAGAATGCAGTTCAGTTTTTCAACACTTAATTGAATATATGCTTGCATCTCTATTTTAAGTTTTTCTAACAGCAATCAAGAAAACTTTCATTTTTTGTTATTAGCTACAACTTTTATCATAGACTATTTATTATTATTTATTAAATTTATTTTTTAATTACATTTCATAGGGATTTTTTTATACTTATTTATTATAGTTTATTTATTTATTTTTATTTATTTATTTATTTTATATTATTTACTATACTATTTTTAGCAATGTTATGCATTTAATAATGTTAAATTACTGTTTTGAATGTGATTGGTAATGATAAACAAGACAAGTAATTGTCAACCATCTTTGGCGATTTATCTCCTGACCCAGATAATATGCAAGTACCAAAAGGTTTTATGGACAAAAGGGTGCATTTGATAAAGGACATCTGTAACTGTTGTGTGCATAACTGAAGGTACACACTGGCTCCGTATTGAATAAAGCAAGGAGTGGATGAAATAGAGTATCAGAGGAAAACATCAACAATTACTGCCTTAATGTTCTCCGTGCAACCAATGGCGCACATACAGAGGTTTAGGAGTTGATGCAAAAAAATCAATATACAGGGTATTGCTGAATTCGACCGACAAATTCAGAGAAGTGATAGTAGGCATCAAGGGGATGAAAAAAATACCTTAGGACATGGGATCACAAACCACATACGAGGGCAAGTCAGTAAGTAGGTCACAAAGGCCAATAAAAAAGGGAAACAAAGATACATATTTAAAAGGCATGTTTATTTCTCTACATAATAGTCATTTACATTGCTACATTGTCCCATCTCTTTATGAGTTTTCCAATACCTGCTGCATAAAAGTGTTTGGACTGCACTCTCAGGCATCTGTGTTCCTCACATTCAACGTCAGCATCAGTCGGCTGTAGGCTAAACCACGTGAACACCCTGTTGCAGTTGCTAATGCTGTCTATTATTGTTCGCCTGTCAGCTCTAACCATTTCCTCAACCTTCCGCACTGTTTCTTCTGTCGCAATCTCAACAGGACGGCCACTACATTCTTCGTCAACAACTTTTGAACGCCCCTGCTCATCTTGTACAACAGTTGTCTCATAAATTCGAAACTGACATCTTACAGTTGGACAGTGCTGTCACCTATTGGCATATTTGAGAACAATTTACTATACGAATTTCCGACCTCTCATATCGGTTTGTGACCTACTTACTGACCTTCCCTCATATTTAATTAAAAATACAGAGTGTTCTATCATAACTCAATTTCGTTATAACTTTCAGAAAATTGAAGTATATCATTATAAAACTTATAATAGACATGCTCACTTTTGTTGTAAATGAGATAATATAAAAGATCCATTAAAAATATAGAAGTTTCCATTATATGCACCATCAGTATGCACTTGACGCTCCACATTTTGGATAGTGATAACCAATTCATACAATATCATCAGTTGCTTGAGCACCATATTTTCCACAACTTTCCGTTCTGTTATATCATTTCACACAAAACAAGGTACATATCGTTGCATTTTCCTTTCTCTCAAAATTATTACCTTCAACCAAGTTCAGCTAGAATGAAACACCCTGTATTTTTGATTAAATACGTGGTTTGCGACCCCATGTTGAATGGCAATTTTTCATCCTCTTTATGCCTACTATCACCCCTCTGAAATTGTTGGTCGAATTCGGCAACACCCTGTATACTCCTAATAATGTGCTACTTTCCATACAGGTACCTGCACATTAGGTGCATTCATAATTACATAAATATGTAGCACCTATAGTCGTCATTCGGTCCGTCCGCATATAACAGAGCAAAAACTACCCAACCGAATGGTCTGAAATATTAAATATATAATTGTTGCAAAATTTTGTCGAGTCATTTCAAATTTTATGAAAATCGGATGTATAGTTTAATGACAGGGACAGTCAAAAGTTTTACGTTACATGACGGCCAATGGGAAAAAATGATTTCAAGTGCATTTTAATGATTTTACAGCCTTTCGAACAGAATGAAATGGATATGCACTTATGAAGTAGTACACTAAAATATACACCCAGTACAATATGCGATGCAAAAAATATTTATAAAACCAGTTCTAGTACGAACACATCTCATTTGCCACGTTTGACATGCAATTTCCAACTTGTTTTTATTTGTAATAAAAAACTTGAAATTGTAAATTGACTTTATGGACATCCTGCATAATTTCTTCTGACTTTCAGTAGGCTTTGCATATCATTATACAATAGAAGATCTTCATAACGCGCATCTTGAGACAAGAGGTTGTGTGTACTGTAGATTTTTGCATTATACAGATCGTATTTTCACACATCATTAGACTTACTTTGTAAACATGGTCAAATATGTCTGGAATATATCAATATATGAGCCATTCAGTGCATAAATCGATTAACTCCACTTTTGAAAAATCTTGAATTTTAAGTGTCAAAGCATTTGGTATAGTTTTTATATTTTTAATAACTTTCCTGAATAATAAAGATTAACACCATTAAATGACAAATTTTTTTCGGCCATTGAATAATAAGTAATTTATTTCAGAGGCCATTTTGATTAACTCCATACTCTAATGTAAATTGTTGCAATAAAGCAACTCAAATGCACTAGCAAGCGTTGAATGATAACGGTAAATTTTTTAGTGTCGACTTATCAGAATTAAAGTAAAATAAATTACTGCTGAGCCAAGCATTAAAGACCAGTAACGTGAGTAACAGGTCTGGGTGAGACGAGTCTATTCTTGATAACAGGACTGAGGGCAATGAAAAGGGAGTTACCCCTTACTGCTTTTGTGGGGAATGGCGAGGGGAATAAATGCTCTAGTAAATTCGTATTCACTTGTCTCCAAGATTATAAATCAGGAAGGATTTTTCTTCTTATCTAATCGAAATGACGAGTCCTCAGAAACACCTGATGAATAAGACTTTATTTATATTGCTGATGAATTAATCACAAATAATACATTATAACAGAACTGTCAACATTCATTTTTATGGAAAATCCGTAATAAAAATATATAATAACTAACTTTTTCTGCAATAAAAAACTTAAAAATTTAAACACTGTATTTAACTTTATTACTTTTTTCTGTTGCCAAATCGATTAACTCCACTCGTCACATAAAAATTTTAACATTACTGACGATTATTTTTTGGCTATTCTTTCTTATTAATTTAATATACCGTTAGATGAAAGCTATATCTGTGGTTATGCATTCTACAATATATTTTTGTATTTATATTACAAAGGGAATTTTAAAAAACAATGTACATTATTTCATCGTATTTCTCAACTTTCTGTTTTATGGAGTTAATCGATTTGTGCACGGAACGGCTAATACAGTAGTCTTCATATTACATTTTTGGGGACCAGAAATTATGTAGATTATAAATTTTTGCATAATATAGATCCTTTCACACATTATTAAATTACCTTAAAGAAGGAACCAAATATTCCTGGAAAAAAATCTATATATTATTCATTTCTAAATTTTTTTTATTTTGATATTAACAATATTTTGATTACAAAACTCCAAAATAAGGTGTTAACAATGTAAATGTATCAAAGTTAAAACTCCAGAGAGTAGCAATATTTCTACAATATGGAATGCAGCAGGTTCTTAATTGCAAAATTCAGGGTTTATATCTGACCAGTTGTGCATTATATAGAGAATTGCTTCTATTGTAATTCAGAAATGTTCTCAAGTTGAACAAATATTTCATCCCCTCTCAATTTCACTTAGAATAAGTTTTACTTTATTTTACATATATTTTTTAATTTCAAACTTTTCAATGTGCTTCTTCCGTAAAAGATAATGGGAGATTTTTTAAACGCAATTTTTAAGCTTTTTTTTTTTTAATAATTACAATTGATGGTATTTGATTTAGTTTAGGTTATTTTGAACTTTTATTTTTTTTCCATATTGTATTGAAAAAAATTATCTAAAATTATTTTTTTTTTTAATTTAAAGGTTTCTTCTGAATCTCGGACAGTTTAATTAAAAATATTTTGAATTTTACTAAACACTTTGTATTTTTAATATACAATTTTAGACGAAAGGTTTCTAGAAATATTATGGGTTTTACATTCATTACAATAATTTCATTTGTATATTCAGTGCCAACACTAGCTAAGTTGCCAAAAATAAGGCATTCTAACTTTGACCTCTACTTTGCTAATTTAATAACAATAGCATTGAATAATAGCTAATTTAATAACAATCGCATTGAATAATAGCTAATAATAGCTAATTTAATAACAATAACATTATATGTATGCAAAAACCAGAAATTTATTTTGGAAATTAAATTCATGACTATATTTTTTTTTATTAAGTACGAGGTTTTTCTTTTTTTACAGAAGTTCTAAGATTTTAGATAAAAGTTAAAACAGGGGAGGATAAAAAAAAATCTGCACAACTTATACATATTCAGACTAACCAGAATTTGGTAATAAAGTGTTATTGCCCAAATCTAATTAAAAATACCTATATTATTACAAAGAAAGTAACTATATAAAGATAGTTAACTTGATTCAGTGCAGGTGTGTAAGAAATCTGAGCTCCAAAATTTGAATAAGAAAAATAAATATGCTATGTAAATCATTTTGAAGAAGAAGTTCAAAACTAAATAAATTAAGCATTTATCAGTTTAACTCTCATCTCACTTTTTTTTTTTCATTTAAAGATTAAAATTGGGTTGATTTCAATTTAAAGTGCGAATAAATCACATAGTTTACAGGAATAAAGTTACCTGAGATATAAAGTTTTCTTTAAGTTTTTAAATAATTTTTTTTTAAGTTTTTTATACAATTTAGTTGTCACCAACGTATACCAAATAAAGCACTTCCGAAAACTGCATAAAGCAGAGCGATAGAGAATATTGATCTAACAATTCTAAAAAACTAATTGACAGGACACCAATATATTGCTATTTCATACAATCCCCAATAACCAGCTATTTTCTGCCGGTTTAAAAGTATGCACTGCGCCTAACACTTTTACGTAAGATTTCCCACTGAATAGAAAATCCAGTAAGGAATAGAAAATGACCATGCAATGTTTTTAATCTGAAGAAAGTTTGTGTTCTGAAAATGCAGAGTGGCCATAAAAAATTGATCCCAGTTTCAATGTTATATTATAACAGTTTAATTTAGACTATTTACAACAAATCATACATCAGGTTGAAGGTAACCCAACCTAGTATTTCTTACAAATGTTCACTAGGTGCACCTTTAGTTATAGGGCACACATCCAATCTTAAGTCCAATCCTTCCTACACTTCGGTTAACCAGTTCGGAGTAATAAAAGCAATAAGCTCTTCAGTTCTGCGTTTCAAATCTGGCCAATCATTAGGTAGCGGCGGAACGTAGACACAATCTTTTATAAAGCTCCAAAGGAAAATTTCGCCATGGCTCTAACAACTTTTAAATCTTTAACACAGAAATATCTCTTTACATTCAGGCTTCACCATTTTGCGTAGCAAGAGAGCGAATAACAAAACAGTACTCGCGCATGCGCTTACCTAAAACTGTTAGGGTTACTTTTTATTTGTGAACCTGACCCAATACTCTACAACGCTTACAGTTGATACTATTAAAATTTATAACTGGGACGTTCTTTTATGCACAACCTGTTAGACCGGGAGCCAGCAGTACAGACAATCACCTCATCAAATTCAAAGCTGAAATTCTAGGATTAGTTAAATTTTGATTTGCATATTAAAACGCAATCGGCCTGCCAAGTCATATCGCGGTGGAAAACACCGGAAAACCCGATTTTAGCGGCTGACTCGTAGGTTTAATATTGTGTTTTCCTGCTCCCAGTCCTCCATGTTTGCATACCTTAGCGTGCAGGAAAACACAATGGTAAACCTACGATTCAATATTTAAAATCGGGTTTTCAGGTGTTTTCAACCAAAATATGACTTGAGAGACCGATTGCGTTTTAATATGCGAATCGAGTTTTAACTAACTCCAGAATTTCAGCTTTTAACTAGAGGAGGTGATTGTCTGTGCTGCCGGTTCCCGGTCTATAACTTAGTTTTTCTTTAAAATGTTCAGTAGGTGCACCTTTAGTTAGACGGCACACATCCAACCTAAAGTCCAGTTCTTCCCACACTTCGTTTAACAAGTCCGGAGTCATGGAAGCAATAGCCTCTTCCATTCTGTGTCTCAACTCTGGCAAATCATCAGGTAGACGCGGAACGTAGACACGATCTTTTATAAAGTCACAAAGGAAAAAATCGCATGGCTCTAATGTCTTTTAAATCTCCAGCCCAACAATAATGCTTTAAGCTCAGGGCTCGCCATTTTGAGTATGTGGCACTGCAAGCGAGTCAATAACAATGAAGTATTCCCGCTTGTGCTTATCTAAAACTGTTTCAGTTATTCTTTATTTGTGACATTGAACCAACTATCTACAATGCTTACAGTTGATACCATTAAAATTTATAACTGGGACATTCTTTTTTATGAACACCCTGTATCATAAATACTTATTTGCCCATCCCTTTAAGGGGACTCTTCACTCACTTTAAAACACCTGCTCCGTAATGTTAAACCAATGGGCAGGTTATTCTCGAATTTCTCGTTAAAATTTGAATATTTTTAAACGATTTTCTTTTGCAAAGGATAGCTGAGATCAATCTTTAATAGGACTGTTTTTTTAACTTTTTCGATTTTGGTTGTAGATTTTTTTTTAGTAAAGGTACTTTCACTTTCAAAACCGGTTCCGAAACTGAAAGTACCTTTATAAAAAAAATCTGCTACGGAAATCGAAAAAGTAGAAAACAATCATATTAAAGATTGAGCTCAGCTATTCTATGCAAAAAATAATCGTTTAAAGATATTCATATTGAAACGAGAGATTCGAAAATAACCAGCCCATTGGTTTAACATTATGGAGCGGGTGTTTCCAAGTGTGTGAAGAGTCCCCTTAATCGTTATACAGGAAAAATGATTTCAACAAACACGGCTTCTAGTTCTCGCTATATTCAATAGCATGGCATTAAAGTACTCAAATATGCAGCTAAAAAAAACAATAGAAAGAAGACAAAAGAAGAGATGGTTGTGGATTTTAGTTTTATTTTAACTATTGATCTGCTGTTTACAATTCCATATTTCATTCTGATTTGAATGGAAATCTTTTTTAACTTTCAGCTGTGAATTTACTTAGACAATTACATTAAATTGGACTAAAAATGAAAATTTAAAGTGTCTTTTAAAAGCTATGTTTCGGAATGTTTTTAGATTAATAAAGGGATAACTGTTTTGAAATTTGTGTATTATGGAGTCTTTTTTCCTTTAGAGAATATTATTTTCCAATCATGAAGCAGATATGTTTATATGAAAAAACTTTTAGCTTCTAGTCTTCATTAATCCTTCATTCTAGGGATACAAGAAAACCGACTGAAGAACTTTCTCAGTTTTCTGAATCTCTTTTTCTTCTTTTTAGAAACTTTAGATGTTACATTACTTGGTTCTTTTTCAGCTACATTTTCCTCTAACTGCATACTGGCTGATTCTCTTTCAGCTGAACTGACCTCTAACTGCATAGAAACTGGTTCTTTTTCGACTTTTTTTGCAGTTAACTGCATATTAGATGTCACCTCCTCAGCTATATTTTCCGCTGAATATATATGACCTGATGCTTCTTCCTCTATATTGGATTCTAATTTAATGAAAATTTGATCATCTTCAGGTTCATTTTCCATTCTTAACATACCGATGGATTCGTCTGCAATAACTGACCTTAGAGCTTCAGTTGTCACTGGATACGGCAGTTTTTCAAAAATGGTGGGTAGGTATCCAACATTCGGAAGTTTAAGTATTTTGGGAAATCCTTGTGGACGACCTCTGTTTAAAGCAGCTACGTAAAGGTCCTCTTTCTTCTTCAGGTCACGCTCTTCTTCATCATAATTTTTAGGATAACTTAATTTAAATTGCGATTTATTCCTTACAGGATTCGGTTTGCGGTTTCTATTTTTTTGACGGATGCCAGTAGCTTTATGACTTTTTTCTAAAACTTTTCTGGATGGTGTAGATGATTTCGAAACAGCATTAAGACTATTGTAACTTAACTCGTTCTCACACAGCTCATGTGGTCCAGCTGTGATGACAATTGCTGGACTCAAACAACTTTCAAAAGTATCATCATATCTCTGATGAAACCCGGCAAAGAAAAATCGCCTCAGAAACTTATAAAAAAAGTAACTTAAGACAATAACACCCAAGAACAGAAAATTCGCCATTCTCAGATAAGGGTCAGTAATTAGACTGATGAAACACCTCAAAAAGGAATCATAATGCATTGTTGCTTAACGAGACCATTGTTGATTAAGTGTATTGTGTAAATTGTTGATTATGAGATTATGTGCATTGTTGACAAGCTACACACTTAACAACAATGGTCTTGTCAAACAACAATACATAATTTGTTACAACAATGAAATAACTTTAATTTTTAGTTATTTCATCAGTCTTATTACTGAGCCTTATCTGAGAATGGTGAATTTTCTGTTCTTGGGTGTTATTATCTTGAGTTACTTTTTTATAAGGTTTTCAGGCAATTAATGTTTGCGAAGTTTCATCAGACATATGATGACACTTTTCAAAGTAGTTTGAGTCCAGCAATTGTCATCTCAGCTGGACCAGGTGAGTTCAAGTTTCTTTACAATAGACTTAATACTGTTTCGAAATCATCAACATCATTGAAGAAATTTTTACAAGAAAGTCATAAAACCACAGGCATCTGTCAAAAAAATGGAAACCTCAAACCAAGTTATGGCACAGATGTCATATTCGCTCCATATTGGCGCGATTTTTTTCTGACGCCAATGTCATATACGCAATGCATACTTAGCCGGCGCCAAAGTGTCGTTATTTTGCTTGATATGGTAACCCGGATGTTCTTGTGTATGCTGTTGATGTTTTCGCGAAATCGGCGTCGGAAAAAAATCGCGCCAATATGGGGCGAATATGACATCTGTGTCCGATTTATTTAAGAAATCAATCACGGCTTAAATCATAATTATGATGAAGAAGAGCGTAATTTGAAAAGAAAGAAAACCTTTACGAAGCTGTCTTAAATGGAGGTCGTCCACAACTAAATTCATTAAATACAACTAATCGTTGTATTTAATGAATTTTATAACAAGTTATTTTAATGGTACTTGTAATAAGTACCGTCAGTAGATAAAGGGTCAGTACGCCTTCACGGTAAATAACACCGAAAAAGAACCAATTTCTAAGCAGTTAGAGGTCAATTCAGCTGAAACCGAACCAGTTAGTATGCAGTTAGATGGAAATATAGCTGAAGAAGAACCAATTAATGTAACATCTAACATTTGTAAAAAGAAGAAAAAGATATTCAGAAAACTGAGAAAGTTCTTCAGTCAGTATTCTTGTGTCCCTAGGATGAAGGACTAATGAAGAATAAAAGCCAAGAGTTTGCTATATGCAGAGTTGGGCAAATTTGTATTTGCAATTACCAGCAATATGATTACAATTTAATTCTATGTAATTAATTATAGTTAAAATTACATGCCTTAAAAAATTCTTGCAGTACTCTACAGGGGCGGATCCAGATAATCATTTTGGGGGGGGGGGGCGATACCGAATGACATATAATCAACGTAGTCATAACTTCTGTTGCTCAAATCATTCCTTGCAGTTAATTATTAAATGAATATGAAATAATTAATGCGATTTGAAAATATTACAGACTCTCGCTTATCCGACATCCGATTAACCGAAACACTCGGTTATCCAACACTCTTGTTATATAATCCCGCCTTCTTCTCAAAATATGGTTGATTGTTACTTATTAGGTCGTGAAATTAAAAACGTTACAACAGAATTTATTTATTAAATGTCTTATTTTTTTTCTTTTTCTTTTTACTCTTGTAGTATGGTAATTATTTATCTTATTTTTTGTTCTTTTAGTTATAGTGAACAACGTTAACAACACAATCCTGCGATGATTGTGTTTTTTAACTTTCGATAATTGATTTTGGTGTATTTTTTAGCACTGAATCGGAAAATGACCTTTATTTTTAACCATCACGTCACGATTTTGGAAAATCGTAAATTTCAAAGTTAAAAAGTAAAAAATAGCGAAAATCTCACAAAGCAATTTCTCAAAGCCTTAACTAAAAGAAGGTAAATGTTTTAAATGCATCTGCGACAAATTACCCAGCTTTATCAACCGCCAAAATAAAATAGGATACCGAGAAGAACCCCATAGAGAAGATTAAAAGAAAAGCGGGAAGCAGAGCATGAGCGGTTCAAAGAAACTTCCACGCATGGAATAAAATTACAGTCGAACCGCGTTAACGCGAACACTCAAGGGGAAACTTTTTTTGTTCACGTTAAAAGTAGTTTGTGTTATCCGAACTTAAATACATTACATGCAACTGAATGAGGCAATCAGAAACAGTTTGTGCTAAAAGTAATTCGCGTTAAGCGTGTTCGTGTTAACGAGGTTTGACTGTATAAAGATTTGAAATACACAATATTTTACATTTTTAACTGTAAAAATCCATAGTATAAGCAAAAAAAAAAAAAAAAAAAGAATAAATTATTATGAAAAAAAGTTACGTCTATTTTATAGTAGCAGATTTTTGCAATATTTCGACTTTTAAAAAATGTAAAAATTTTCGATTTGTGAAAAATCCTGACGAGATGGTATGGTAAAATAGGAAGGTCATTTTTAGATTCAGCACTAAAAATACATAAGAACCAATTATCGAAAGCTGAAAAACATAACCATCACATCCGTTTTTTAATCTCAGATTTCTGAAAGAGGATAATCTCTGAAAAAGGATCCCCTTCAGAAATCTGAAGAGGCCTTAACATCCTTGAAAGTCAAAATGTGTCATCTAAGTGGTGTGCATACCTCTTCACAACTGCGGATCCAAAGAAGGGGTGATCGACCCGATCGCCCCCACCCCCACGATCAAAAAATATAAATCCACCGATTATCGCGAATTTCGACAAATAGCCGCCGAAAAAAATCATTTTCGTCAATCATTCACAGGTCAAAAAATCGCGCAAAAAACACAAATTTCGTCAAAGAATCGCGCAAAAACAGAATTTCGTCAAAGAAGCGCGGAAAAAACGTGAATTTCGTCAAAAAATAGGGCATTTCGTCAAAGGCCACCGAAAAAACGTGAGTTTTGTCAAAGGACCACGAAAAAAAGCGAATTCCGTCAAAGGATCACAGGAAAAAACGCGAATTTCGTCAAAGGATAGAAGGAAAAACGCGAATTTCGTCAAAGGGTGGCAGCAAAAAACGCGAATTTCGTCAAAGGATCGCAGGAAAAAACGCGAATTTCATCAAAGGATCGCAGAAAAAAACGCGAATTTCGTCAAAGAATCGCAGAAAAAACGCGAATTTTGCCAAAAGATCGCAAAAAACGCTAAATTCGCCAACCAATTACGGAAAAAACGTTAATTTCGCGAAAGAATCGCGCAAAAAAGGCGAATTTCGTCAACAGATATCGGAAAAAATGCGAATTTCGTCAAAGAATCACAAAAAAACGCGAATTTCGTCAACGGACCGCGGAAAAACTTGAATTTCGTCAAAAAATAGGGCATTTCGTCAAACAACCACGGAAAGAACGCGAATTTCGTCAAAGGACGACAAAAACGTGAATTTCGTTAAAAAAAATAGGGCATTTCGTCAAAGGCCACCGAAAAAACGCGAGTTTTGTCAAAGGACCACGGAAAAAATGCAAATTTCGTCAAATGACTACGAAAAAAACGCGAATTTTGTCAAAGGATCGCAGAAAAAAACGCGAATTTTGTCAAAGGGTCGGAAAAAACGCGAATTTCGTCAAAGGATCGCAGAAAAAAACACGAATTTCGTCAAAGGATCATAGAAAAAATGCAAATTTCGTCAAAGAATCGCAGAAAGAAACGCGAATTTCGCCAAACGATCGCAGAAAAAACGCGAATTTCGTCAAAGAATCGCAGAAAATAACCCGAATTTCGCCAAAGGATCGCTGAAAAAAACGCTCATTTCGACAAACAGTTATGGAAAGAACGCTAATTTCGCAAAAGAATCGCGCAAAAAATGCGAATTTCGTCATCAGATCTCGGAAAAATGCGAATTTCGTCAAAGAATCGCGAAAAAATGTGAATTTCGTCAAAGAATCGCGAAAAAATACGCGGATTTCGCCAAAGGGCAGCGGGAAAAACGCACTATTAACACCAGGAGGAGATTCCCCTAGGCGCACATCCACGGGGGGTTAATCGGGGCGGTCGCCCTCCCCCAAGATATAAATCCAACACTTTTAACGGCAATTTTCGCGGAACAGACAGACAAGCAAACGAAAACCAAACACTTTCGGGGGTGTCAGTGGTAAACCTCACTGACGTTTCGGCAATTAGTGAACAAAATAGGATTATGTCCTGTCAAAAGGCATATGACGCCATAGTTTTTGACACTATGGGTTGAGGTGGGGGACGATGCCACTTTGTGTACTTTTTGTTGAATCTCTACAACAGAAATTGACACGTTATGCGGATCCCTTTAAAGTGTTGAAACTTTTCGTTCTTTCAAAGAAGCTGCTATTCTAATTTCTGTATAACGATATTTTTGAGGAGTGCTGTATTGTTTGAGAAAAGAATGGGATTCACAGCAATTTCCAAAGAAAGAAGGGAACAAGAAAAGGAAAGGTCCTTTGAAAAATTCAAGCATCTTAATGTTTTCTGAAAAAAGCCACTAATGTGTAAAAAATGTACTCTTATTGCCACCCACATTGGTAAATTTCAAGAGGTATTTGATGAATGAACAAAAAAGGATTATGTCGTAATCCTAGTCAATTAAAGGCTAAAATGCTTATGGTGTGTTGATTTCTTAAAAACCAACTTGGTAAATTTGTTCTTCCCTTCTTAGCCCAGATCGAACCCCCCCCCCCCCCCGTGGTTGCGCGCTTAAGGGAATCACCTCCCGGTGCTAATTTTGCGTTTTTTTGCGCGACCCTTTGATGAAATTCGCGTTTTTCAGCGATTCTTTTGCAAAATTCTCGTATTTTTTTCACGATACTTTGAAGAAATTCGCATTTTTTTCAGAGGTCTGTTGGCAAAATTCGCATTTTTTTCAGAGGTCTGTTGGCAAAATTCGCGTTTTTTTCTGCGATCCTTTGACAAAATTTGCGTTCTTTTGTGGTCCTTTGACGAAATTTCGCGATCCTTTGAAGAAATTCGCGTTTTTTCGCGATCCTTTGACGAAATTGGGGTTTTTTGCGCGATTCGTTGAAGAAATGCGCGTTTCTTTTGCGATCTTTTGACCTGCGAACGATTGACGAAATTGATTTTTTTCGGCGATCATTTGTCGAAATTCGCGATAATCGGTGGATTTTTATTATTTGGGGGGGGGGGGGGTGATCGCCCCCCCCCCGTGAATCCGCGCCTGGTACTCTAGCAGGAACGGCCCCCATCCCATCATTTCACGAAATTAATGAAAAAAGCGATCTCGCGCAGCTAACACTAGAAATCAAAGATCTCCGAGTACGTAGCGTTTGTACGAGCTTCAAGTCTGAAAAAACGAAAACTCTAGTCTTGTTTTCCTCGATGAGGCAGGACACGGACTTGACTCAAAATTCATCGGTACCAGCTTTTGTTCCCGTATTTATAGTTTATGTAATGCGTCTTGTAATAGAAAGGTAATTGTTGTGGTAAGAATTTCATTGTGAATTTTTAATTGTTGGCAGCTGCTATAACGTAAAATGTTTAAAATTGATAGGAAATTGCTGAAAAATTGGTGGTTTTTTATTAATCAAAATTAAAATATAAATTATTTCCATTCGGATAGCTTTAGTTGTCTCGGCCATGTTTTAATACACATGTACATAACATTTCACAATTCTGGCTTCCAAACTCTGGATTTGTATAACATTACAGACAGACAGACAAATTTTCATTTTTATATATTAGATAAAAAATTCCGATGCAATTCTTAGTTGTTTGGCTGAATTTAAATTTCTAAAATTAAAATGCGCCAAAACATAAAATAACGTTTTTGCTTAATAAAGATGCAAAATTAATGTAAAAAAATATTGTTACTTTCAAATATTTATCTTATTACTAGGGGGCTCTGCCCACTACAAGCTACGCTCGCCAACCCCCGTTCAGACACCACAGAATCTAAAAGCACGCTAATCTGATCGGTTTTAAAAATATTAGAGAAGATTGAATTATAATGAAAAAACCTGTAGCGATCGCCCATTAAACGGTTTTTTATTCATTTCTCTTTGATTGCGAAAATTTAAGGCCGAATCAGTAGCTGTTAAGATATCCAATGCAGGGCCTGCTTAAAACTTAGAAGTAGGGGAAGCTCGACGTCACACAAAGCCCCCCCCCCCCCACCCCTTTTACTCTACCAATCACTTTTTATTTACTAAACCCATTTTTCGTATGCTTAAATAATTTGAAATTTTATTATGAAAATTTCAAGTAAATAACACTTTTAATATTAAACTAAAACTAACTACCTATATACATATGAAATGTATTTTATTATATACATAATTATACATAACCAATTAATTTTGTTAATGTCAAATATGGAAATATAGTTGAGAATATTCGAACTTCAAAATATCTTTTATGACTTACAAATTGCAGCATAGTAAGAAGAAAAAAAAGTTTAGTAAGGGAAAAAAAATTAATTTTTTACATTGGTTGAATTTTTTTTTTCTGAAAATTAACTTTGAAAAGTAAGTTTTAAGGCCCCTTTGTGTTTAAGTAGATAAGCACGGGCTTCACGGGCCTATTCGGTAAACAGGCCCTGATCCAATGGTTGTTTTCGTGTTTGATTAAAGAAGATCAGGTAAAGATTTGAAAAGAATTTAAAACAAAGTAAATTAAGTAAACAGAGTCTTTGCCTCCCGATATTTTTTAACAGCGTTCTAATACGATTGACATAATACAGTTTACTACAATTTACTGCTTTAACCCTTTCAAGGGTGGTGGTTGATTTTTGAACGCCTTAATTTTAACTCCTAAATGCCACATTAGCATCAGAATATAGGAATGAAAATTTTCCTTTTATTAAGTAAGTGAACAAAAGCATTTTCGTATTTCAAAATAAATTTGTTTGTAAATTCTGGTGCCATTCACTGATTTCAACATTTTACGAACAGAAATACCTTGCCCCTGAAACGGTTAAATGCATATTAATGTATTATTTTAAAGTTTCTTTTCTCTTTTAATATTCACGTGTAAATACAATTTTCAATATTTTCCTGCTTTTAACACGTACTCATTTAATAGTAATTTTAAAGGGTTTTTTTTTTTCTGTTTTTAATAGTTACGTGTAAATAAATTTTTAATCGTAAGGAAATATTATTCTTTGCGCTGTTTTTAGAATTGAAAACAATATCTATAATAATATCCTAAGTCACGTGACTATCATCAGCAGTTCCGGGCGGATCCCTTCGCTTTTTATATTCCAGCACCCATTTTGAAACTTTAATGTTAGCCAGACACAGAGATGATAAGTCGCCAAATATTATTCTATCACCATCATTTCACCTATATTATAATAGACCAAGTCATGTAACTGCCATAAATAATTACGGGCTGATCCCTTCGCTTTTCATATGAAAGGTTTCCATTTTGATTAAAGAATCAAAATTATTTTTTCGAATAAAATTACAAAAAAGTTGCCATGATCGCAAAGAATTCTTGGTACTTTTATGTTAGTCGGTTGCAAATCTCGCCAATAGCTTTTTTTTTTAACTCGCCAGTTAGCATTTTTTTATTTTTCGAGTGGTAAATTAAAACGGTACTACTTGGTTATCCCGTCGACCAAAAATCTATAGCCAAACTTCAAGATTAAATGCCGATAATGGTTGAATGTAAATGTCACATTCACGTGACTTTAAGGAAGTTACACGTGTTTACGCAATCAAGTGATTTTTATTTCGACGTTTTATTTGTATTTATATTAGCGTTATACTAATTTATTTGTTCTTTCGTTATTTAAAATAAATATTATGTCAATTTGTATAATTTGGCGAGCGGTTTGGCGATTTATATAATTTGGCGAAATTGGTCGACGGGATAACTAAATAGTACCATTAAAACATTTCTTTGAAGTTTAAATTAAATGTCATGATTTGTTGCATTATTTAATACTAGCCGCCCTTGGCGACCATTTTGGTCTCCCTTAAATGTATGCTAAGCTTTGTATCAGGTTGCTTTTATTCATATTTTAATTTACTGTCTCAGTCCTTTACCAAATCGGGAGATTCTGTTAGAGAAATTGAGAACTCTGTAAATTTATGTTAGCTGAGCGCAGATGATAAATAGCCAAACAATGTTCTTGTCGCATTTTTTCGTATTTTATTAAAAATATAAACTTTTCACTCATTTTATTTGAAACACTTAACTTTAATTTTAATCTGAAAGATTTAAAATTCATGACTTTCCATTATTTCATAAAAAAGAAATAGAAAAAATAACAGAAAAAGAAAAATAATACCATAAACCATGACATTTAATTTCAACATCAAAGCATTGTTTTAATTTACCACGCGAGAAACAAAAAAGGGCTAACTGGAGTCTTAAAAAAATTCTATTGGCGAAATTTGCTCCCGGCTAGCATAAAAGTACCGAGAATTCTTTGCGATCACGGCAAATTTTATGTAGTTTTACTCGGAAAAATAATTTGTATAAAAAATAGCCACCTTGTATATGAAAGGCGAATGAGTCAGCCTGTAATTGTTTATGACAGTCTCATGACTTGGACTATTATAATATAGATCAGTGGTTCCCAACGTGGGGCGAACGCCCCACCGGAGGGGGGGGGGGGCAATATGACCTTTCAGGGGGGCAATTTCAGATTTCTTACTAAGAAATTTTCTTTTTTTCTAATGAAAGTAGTGTCGTAGTCTAAAAATAGAAATAGTAGATGAAAAAAAATTTAAATAATGAATAAAAATTAATTTTCGAAGCCTTCTCGTTTAAAAGTTAAAAATACACTGACACCGGAATAATTATGTAAATTTTATTTTAGATATTTTGACATATTTTATATATTCAAAGTCTTTTCTCAATTTTTCTGATTTTAATATTATTTTAGTAAAACGCATAGTGTAATATACTCCATGAAGGAAAATTTACATATAGAATTTCGCAGGGTATATCTAAAATTGACTATTTGGACATGTTTAACCTAAAAAATGTTCTGAATTATCTAAATAAGGTACTACTTTTATGAAATTGATATAAAACCATGTGCGCTTCATGGTAGGAAATGAGTAACTATGGATAAAGTAAACTTTTCTGGCTGTTCTGCAAACCACATACACAATATATAAAAATAGTTCATGACATATGCATTTTAAATTTTAAAATCGAAGAAAACATGTTGCCCAAAAAATAATAATAATACGAAAAAGATGCTCGCTATCAAAAAAGTTATGGTATGAGGGGAAAGAAAAATAGTTATTTAAAATGGATAAAAACGCGAATCAGGAAATATTACGTGTGCTAAACAAAGTACTAAAATCCATTATAAAAAATATCAATTCTATCAGATGTAATATAAAATATGAGAGAAATTTCAAGAAATTTTACGAAGAAAAAAATGTAGACTATTTATTACTTTAAAATTTGAGGTAAGATGCCAAAAATCAACAAATATGCCTAAAAATAAAACAATAACAATGCGAACATCCATGGCCTCGTTGCATTCATAGATTAAAGTCATACAAAGTTAAAAACATACTTGTAATAATAAGAAATGATTTTAATAAATTAAAGAATGTGAAATCATTTATCAGAGTTAATGCTATTTTCGGATCCTTCCTGTAAAATAGAAGTTTTTTCTTATGTAATAAGATTTATATGATGTAGAGGGGAGAAGGGGACATCATGAATTTAGAGATGCTTAGGTGGGGTGCGGCCAAAAAAAGGTTGGGAACCACTGATATAGATGAAATGATGGCGATAGGACAATATTATGCAATTTATCACCTGCGCCTGGCTAACATTAAAGTATCAAAATGATCGATTGGCATATAAAAAGCGAAGCAGTCAACGCAGAACTGTTTATGACAGTCACATGATTTAGGCTATTATTGTAGTGATTTGGAACAGATGTGATATATGCATCGGGTTTTTACGACAATTTGGTGAAAATTTCGTTTTTGAGTACCAGTTACATATGTATTTTAAAATTATTTTCTATTATTTTTAAAATGAAATAACAATAAATAGAAAAACTTTAATTAATAACTATAGAACAAAACGATTTATAACTTTTTTTTAGTAAAAAGAAAATAAATGTAAATAAACATTTATTAATAAATAAGTAACAATAACCGGGTTTCAATGCCAGGCAAAATAACGCCGTTTTGGCGCCAATTAGGTACCCCGGTGCGTATATGACATCTGTGCCTAATATTTTTCTTTTCATTTCGTTAAAAAAAAAAAAAAAAAAAAAAAAAGTGAAAGCCAATAATTTTAAATGTTTCAGTTTTAAATGAAAATTTTGTATTTTAAATAAAATGATAATGAAAAAAAAAAAAAAAAATTCGACGGTAAAAATGTTTTGCGATTTATTTACCTGCGTCGCGCTAACATAAAAATTCCGAGTTCTTGATTTCTCTATCAGAATCTTCTGATTTAACAAAAGATTATTCAAGTAAATTGAATTATGAATAAAAGTACCATGATATATTTCTTAGCATACATTTAAGGGAGGCCAAACTGGTTGCCAAATTAGTTTAAAATAATAACCTTTTCTAAAATATGAAAAAAATATCTGTTATGATTAAAATATGAGTTGTCATCATTAGAGAAAAATGTTTAAAATTAACATAAAACTAATATCTCGAAAACTAATTCGAATTTAAAAATTCTAATATGAGTTTTGAGATCTGAAGATCAATACGGATTTTTGGTGTTAATTTCATCGCATAATATTCCATATTTTAGGAGAAATCACCGTGAAGCATAATCAGTTGTTTCATAAATTCGTTTCATTAGGATTTTATATATATAGGGTAGAAATAATGCTTTGCGAATCCAAACAAAGCACGGCTTTTGCTAGTATGACATGACATAAAAAAAAATTTAATTTATGGTTTTCTTTTTAATTTTTACTACTAATAAAGAGAAATTGAGCTCGACCAAGGCAAAAGGAAGCCCCGGGTCCTGGTATTCATTCGGGGTGCCCGCTTGCAATACTGACACAATAAATTCAAACTGCGGTCCTAGTTCTTTCGTCTAAAAATTCACGTGACATTTACGATTTTTTTTTTTAATACAAAGAAAAGAAATACCAACTTTGGACTTTTTGCATTATATTTATTGACATTTCACTTATACAGGGTGGTTCAAAAGGTCATGTCCAAATGGCACGTGTGGGTGTGTTAAGTCATTAGGAGCAAGAATTGCATAGGAAATGGCTGTCGGAAACACGATGGTGATGGTGCAATTGCATCGTGACCGTGACGCAAAGAATAGATAACAAACTGTGTAAAAATACTTTTATTTTACGAGAAACTTAATCGAAGTACAAAATACTAATGAAAAATGGTTACAACTCATAACAAATGAGCAAAACGTGCTTCATTAGTCGTGATGCATGCTTCACATTTGCGATGCATGGAGTCGCGAACACGTTCCAATCGGCCCTGTACCGTAGCCACCGCGATCCCGTACCTAAACACCCTGGATTTCTACTTCTTAGGACTTAGGATATCTTAAGTTTCTGATGTACATAATACTCATTCCATCAGCCATGGACAGTGCTGTAGTTGGAAAAAAATATTTGTGGGTACTCACCTTTTCATAGAGTACAGTAGATGTTGGTGTTACCAGATTTTCCCTAAGCCAAAATCCAATTTAAAACATTTAGCCAAAAGATGATTTTTTTTCAATTAACAGTTATTATTATATTCCTGTTTTTATAGTATCGTATTTGTATACCATCCATCTAATAGCAATATTTAATCAATCTTATTGTAATCAAAATAAATTCAAAAAACAGAAATAAATCCATATATAACTTTCTAGCACATCTATCCGAGAAGTTTCCAAAAGAACGATGATGGGAGGTGTTTTATGTGCTCCATGGTTTACGACAAGCTGTCTCATCTGCTAATTTTCTTACTGATTAATACCAAGGTTTCACATATGGTTTGGGACAAAAAAAAATTTAAGGGATGGTCCTACACGGCTTTTGAATATAAGTGAAATGGACCTTTTTAAAACTAGCATAAATTATCGTTTCGCTTGAGAAAAAAAATTGCGCTCGTACGCCATATTTTATTATTTTTTTTAAATTATTATTATTATTTACAGTAACAAACCAAATATTTCTGGGAACGGCGTTCCCACCCAACTACAGCACTGGCCATGGACCTCATGGCATGGCTCGCCGAAGCGGCGTCACGTAGCAAGGAGACTCCTGGCCAATTGGAACGTGTTTGCTATTCCACGCGGCGCCGATGTGAAGCATGCATCGCGGCTAATGGGGTTTATTTTGAGCATTTGTTATGAGTTGTAACAATTTTCATTTATATTTTGTACTTCGATTAAGTTTTTTATAAATAAAGGTCTTTTTACACCGTTTGTTATCTTTACTTTGCGTCACGGTCATGGGGCAATTGCATCGTCACAATCGCGTTTCAGACCCCCAGTTCCTATGTAATTCTTGCTCCTCATGACCTGACGCACCCACACGTGCCGTTTGGACATGACCTTTTGAACCACCCTGTACAATTAAATTTATGTGTGGAAAAAATAAATAATGCACCTTGTGTGACAGGGAGTACCTCCAGATGTGCGTCGTGAACTGCCAATCGGGCGACCTTTTTTCCGGTCACATACATCTGAAACAAACTGGGTGCCCAAATTATGAAAGAACCTCAACTTCTGTGGAACTTATACCAATGCTAAGTTTAAAAAGTTGATTTTTGACAAAATAGTAGTCTTTTGAACAAAAAAAAGTATTTTTATACTCTTTTTCAAATTTGCCACTTTGAAAAAAAAAAATAGTTAATCATGAAATACTTTTTCATGGTATAAACTCATGCCATAACGATTACCTTTCTTTTAAATAACAAAAATGAAAAAAAAATCGGTGGAATATTTTTGGAGAAAAATAGTCGTCCAGTTTAAAAAAGTGGTGTCGAGAAAAACGATTTTTAAATTAGACGTTGCATTTATCGAGCAGTGTTTTGTTCAACGAAGAAGATGATTGTAAGGTTATGGAGTGCAAAAAAATTAAAGGGAAAGGAAAAATCGAAAATTTTTATGCAAAAAAAAGGAAAAGAAAATATGAAATCTAAAACTCCAAAAACGTAGAGCATCCATTTACATTTCCTATGCATTGAAATACAGATATTAAATATGTATTAATGTATTACAATATAAATACATATCTAGATAAATATATTTCTTTGTTTTTAATCTTCTTCTATTCAAAAAACACAAAATATAGATTATATCCAGTGCAAATTCAAAATGAATTTAAATTAACAGATTTGCAATAATTTAATACCATATTCGGTCAGTTATTTTTGATTTGACCAAAGATTTAATCATGGCAGGCATACAGGCATAGAAAGATATGCCGATAGACACACTCAGAGTTGGACAAATTTGCAATCTGAATTATCTGCAGTGTAATTAAAGGTTAATTGCATGTGATTGATTATAGTTACACGCATTCAAACTCAGAAATTTTGTCAAATAATGGGATGGGGGCAGTCCCGGTTACAGTACTGAAAAAAAAAAAAAAAAAAAAAAAAAAAAAAAAAAAAAAATTACGGCATGTAATTTTAACTATAATAGATTACATAGAATGAAACTATAATTATATTGCAGATAATTGGAATTACAAATTTTCCCAACTCTTTTGATTGTTTCTTTTAAATTTTTCATAAAAATTTTATTTTTCCTATTTACATCAGCTCACATTTATTTTCTGTTTACTCCTAGTAAACTGTAAGAATGACTTATTAAACATTTTAATAGTTTATACTTTTTAAGTACCATTAAAGTTTAAAACTAATTTTCGCTTGTTTAATCACTTATTTTGGCTATTAAATAACACAAAATTTACTATTAAATTTTAAAGGAGAGAAAAAAAGCGTAAAATATGACAGCTATGACACTAGTCAGTTTTCGCCTGTCTAGAGGGACAGACAACACAATACAGTCCATAAAGTAATGTCTCAGTTTAAATGATATATTATAACAGTTTAGTTTAGACTATTTACGACAAATCATATATCTAATTGAAGGTAACTTAACCTAGTTTTTCTTTAAAGTTTTCAGTAGGTGCCCCTTTAGTTATACAGCTCACATCCAACCTAAAGTCCAATTCTACCCACAGTTTGGTTAACAAATCTGGAGTCATGAATGCAACGACCTCTTCAATTCTGTGTCTCAACTCTGGCAAATCTTTAAGTAGCAGCGGAATGTAAAGCCCCAAAAGGGCTTTTATAAAGCCCCAAAGGAAAAAAATTGCATGACGTTATGTCCAGTAGTGTAAACTTTTAAATCTTCAGCCCAGCAATAATGCTTTACACTCAGGAGTCTCCATTTTGTGTATGTGGCACTGCAAGCAAGTCAATAACAAAGCAGTACTCCTGCTTGCGCTTATCTAAAACTGTTTGAGTTATTCTTTATTTGTGACCATGAACCAACTATCTACAATGCTTACAGTTGATACCATTAAAATTTATAACTGGGGCATTCTTTTTTATGAACACCCTGTATTATAAATACTTATTTACCCATCCCTTTAAGGGGACTCTTCACTCACTTTAAAACACCTGCTCCGTAATGTTAAACCAATGGGCAAGTTGTTCTCGAATGTCTCTTTTAAATTTGAATATTTTTAAACGATTTTCTTTTGCAAAGGATAGCTGAGATCAATCTTTAATAGGACTGTTTTTTTACTTTTTCGATTTTGGTTGCAGATTTTTTTCTAGTAAAGGTACTTTCACTTTCAAAACGGGTTCCAAAACTGAAAGTACCTTTATAAAAAAAATCTGCTACCAAAATCGAAAAAGTAGAAAACAATCAGATTAAAGATTGAGCTCAGCTATCCTATGCAAAAAAAAAAAAATCATTTAAAAATATTCAAATTGAAACGAAAAATTCGAAAACAGCCTGCCCATTTGGTTTAACATTATGGAGCGGGTGTTTTCAAGTGTGTGAAGAGTCCCCTTAATCGTTATACAGGAAAAATGATTTCAACAATCTAAAACTGTTTGAGTTACTCTTTATTTCTGAGCTTGAACCAACACTCTAGAATGCTTACAGTTGATACTAATAAAATTTATAATTAGGACATTCTTTTATGGATATACTGTATACAAAAACTTTCTTTTGCTTACAAAAAGTTAAAAAAAAAATGGTTTAGGTATGCTATGCAGGGGCTGAGGTTACAAAAATTATTCAAAATAGTCATTTTAGTGGCTTTTAAAGCTAAAAATAGTGGCATATTATGACCAGTTTAGTAGCAAAATGGTTGCACATCTATTATTATCCAAAACAGTCACCGTGTTCAGAACAGGGTGGCTGATGATTTCCCTTTTACAATTTTTTTACTTTTCCCTGACCTTTCCTTGCAAATTGTTAAATTTTTCTGAATTATTTTGTAACTGTGTGACACTAAATATTTCCTGATATTTCATTATCAGGGTTATTTTTATCAATAGCTATAAAATACCTAGAAAAAAAAAAGCTATCTTATAAATACATGTAACATATTTTTTAAATTGTATGGATATTTTCATTTATGCTTAATAAATAACATATTAGTTGTCAAGTTTTCTATTTTATTTTTCATAAATTTTTGATTTTTTAAAATTTTGACATGGCCATGGGAAGGGACATTTATATTTTGAAAATTTAAATTAAGATATAACCGAGTAACTATTGGGGATAGTTGGTATATATTTATTTTTTATAATTAAATTGTTAAGGATTATTCACAGAGAAAAAGCAAAATTGGATAAAAAAATTATTTTAAACTTTTGAATTTAGAGAATGTAATTTTCTGAAAAACAATGCACATCATGATGTCATGAATTTCAATTTTGTCTTTGCATTTGAGACCTCTTTATACTACACACAATGTTTGACAAATGACCGATAAATAGATAATATCAGAAACTAGTTAATAGGGGCCACCGCATACTTACCCATCATGAATATGAAAATAAAACTTGTGTAAACTATTTATAAAATGCATTGCAATTCCAAAATAAAATTTAAATGCATATTTAAATATTGTTAATATACATGGTAATGCTCTATTGCTGAATTGCGGGTACTACTTGATTATCTCATCAACCCATTTCAACAAATTATATAGATCGCCAAAGTAGTGGCAAAATTATACAAATTGGCATAATTTTTATTTTAAGTAATGAAAGAACAAATAAATTAGTAAAAGATTAATAAAAATACAAATAAAACATCGAGTTAAAAATCACTTGATGATGTAACAAACACGTGTAACATGTTTAATGTCAAGTGAATGTGACATTTACCATAAGCCATTATTGGCATTTAATCTTCTTATCTTTACCCTGAGACCAAGCCCTTAATACACCACATAGAACAAAATGGCGGAATGACGCCAAGAAATACTTCGATTAAAAATAATTGTTCGATAAAAAGTGACGCATGCTGCCATCTGTTGTTGACCTGGTTCTGCATAAAATTTCAAGCAGTATCTCCGAGAGTCTAAATGATAAATTCTTTAAGACAATTTGATAAATATTAAAATTATACTTTTAATGGTCTAATAGAAAATGAAATCACACAGAAGAAAATACTAATTGTCTAAATATTTTGTCGATGAAAGAAACTGAAGAGTTATAAGAAAAGGTTCTCGTTATCCACAAATTTGCTTATGCCTTTAGTAAGTCTTTTTGGAACAGATGTCATATTCGCCCCATATTGGCGCGATTTTTTTCGGTTGTCAATTTGGCGAAAACATCAACAGCATAAACAACATAATCCGGGTTACCACATCAAGCCCTTTAGCGCAAGTTAAGTACCCGCTGCCTATATGAAATTGGCGACAGAAAAAAATCGCGCCAATATGGGGCGAATATGACATCTGTACCGTCTTTTTTTACTTTCTTTGAATTTCATGGTAAAATCACAATTATTAAAACAAAATGTAATGTCCGGGCGAACAAATAATATATAATTAATTATGTCTAAATTTATAATTAATTTTTCTCTTATATTATAATATATTAAAAAAATCACATATAAAATATTATTACTATCTATTATGATATTATATTTATCGTATCTTGACACTATAAAATAATCCCTAATAATTTTTTTGTTATTATCAGTCTAAATAATCATTGCAATTTTTGTTCAAATGCAGAATAACATTGTTAAACCAGAGGATATTTAAATGACTTCTGCGTTGTTATGAAGATATGTTAATAATGTAGCGAACCGTCGAAGGCTCCAATGGATGTATACAGCGGAATTACTTGCATAGATTTATTCACACATAACTTATTCTACTTAGGTTACAGATACAAGCACGACACAACATCACATAAACATAAGTTTCAATATGAGCTCTTGTTCTAGGTTAATTTTGGTTACAGTTAATGTCCTAATACCACATCTCGCTTTCTTCAAAGATTCAAATTCTGCGGAGGGCGAACAACTCTTCCACTTCTGGTGATATACTGATCTTGATGCTTTCGTGGAGACATAGAGTTACGTTTATCATTGTTACAGGATGGATGAAGATTCTGAGAGCTTTGTTTCGTTGGACTAGGAACTTTCTGTGGTATTGGAAACTCATTACTGGAAACGTCTGGTTGAAGATCATCCACATCATCAGTTTCCGGCTGGAAATTAGTTGATGGAACAAGATGCATTCTGTTTCGACGATATACCCTTTTTCCAGATTTGACTATGTACGAACGTGGATAATCTAATCTCTGCTGAACCGTACCAGTAGCTCGCTTGTCTGTGATCCACACTTCATCTCCAACATCAAGATTACTAAGGTCTCGTACTCCGTGACTTTTGTTATAGTTTTCTCTTTGCCGTTCTATTCTCTTCTCTTCCTTCCTTTGAAGTTCAGCCCTGTTTTCAATTTTTGGCTCTAATTGAGATCTTGCAATTGGCAGTGTTGTCTTAATACGACGATTCATGAGAAGCTCCGCCGGACTGAGGCCATTCTCTAATGGTGATGCTCTATATGCCATTAAAGAAACGTAAGGGTCTTCAGCTTTTTTGAGTCGCATCTTGATGGTTTTTACTGCAGATTCAATGAAACCATTACTTTGAGGATACCTAGGACTTGATGTGATATGACGAAATCCATAAATCGTTGAGAATTTTGAAAATTCAGATGAGTTAATTGGCTCAAATTGAGGACCATTATCAGATCTGACGACATTAGGAATCCCATGTCTGGCAAAGATTGATTTGCAGTGGAGAATTACTTCCTCCGAAGTTAATCTTTCCAGTTTGGCGATTTCTGGATATCTTGAGAAGTAATCGGTCACGATTAAGTACCAAAATCCATAAAGCTTAAAAAGATCCATGCCCACAGTTTCCCATGGTCGTTCAGGAAATTCGGTAGGGATAAGTGGTTGATGGCGATAAGTGGTCTCCTTGATACATGATGTGCAATTCTTTATCATTTCTTCAATTTCTCTATTTATTCCAGGCCAATAGACAGATGATCTTGCCCTTGCACGACATTTCGTAATTCCCAAATGTCCTTCATGAATTTGTTGCAGAACCTTTTTTCGCTGACAGGCAGGAATGATGATTCGACAGCCCTTCATTATGAGTCCATCTTGGATCGATATTTCATATCGATGATTCCAGTAAGGTAGACAACTTGGTTCTATATTTTTCCTTGATGGCCAACCATTCAAAATTAAATTTTCTAGTTCTTTGCATGTTGCATCAGACTTTTGGGATTGTCGTAATTCTTCTAACCTGTTGCATGAAGCGGGTAATGAGGAAATTACCATACGAATATAAGAATCAATTTCTTCCTCCAATTCTTCAACATTTTCTCTAGTTTCTTGAGGTTGTCTTGACAAGGCATCAGCTGCATAAAGTTTCTTCCCTGGAATGTGGAATATAGAATAAGAATATCGCATCATCCTCATCTTCAACCTTTGCAACCGTGGAGATAAATCTTCAAGGTTTTTCTTTGAGAAGATTGGAATTAGAGGTTTATGGTCGGTTTCTAACCGGAAGTGAGTTCCAGTTAGGTAATCTCGAAATTTCTCACAACTCCAAGCTAGAGCAAGTGCCTCTTTTTCTATTTGAGCATATCTCTTTTCAGTAGGTGTGAGTGTTCTGGATGCATATGCCACGACAGAAATTTCTCCATTTTCTTGTTCTTGCCTCAAGGTGGCTCCTATTCCATAAGAAGAAGCGTCTGTTGTGACAATTGAAGTTTTCTGTGGATTATAAACCTTTAAAACAGGTTGAGATGTCAGGACATTCTTCCAGTTTTGAAATGCTTGCTTTTGAGGTTCATCCCAGACAAACTCATTCTTTTGACTTAACATAGATGTTAACGGTGAAAACATTTCTGCAAAATTTGGAACAAATCTAGCGAGGAAATTTGCCATGCCTAGCATTTGCTTTAATTCCTTTTTGTTCTTTGGTGGTGGATATTCTTTCACTGCTCTAATTTTATCTTCATCAGGATGGATGCCTTTGTCATCAATAATATGTCCCAAGAATTTGATTCTCTTGACTGAAAACTTACATTTCTTGTCATTTAGAGTAATACCACCTTCTTTAAGTTTATTCAGTATAATCTTCAGTCTTTGGTCATGCTCAGTCTGATTTCTTCCCCACACTAAGATGTCGTCCATGTGACAAATAGCACCTGGGACATTTTCTAGCAGCTGTGACATTCTACGTTGGAAATGTTCTGGTGCAGATGAGATTCCAAAAGGTAATCTTAAAAATCTGTATCTTCCAAAAGGAGTGATGAAAGTCGTGAGATATGACGAAGATTCATCAAGTGGAATTTGCCAAAAACCTGAATTAGCATCCAACTTTGAAAAAATTTTAGCACCTGTCAGTAGACTCAATGAATATTCCACTGAAGGCAATGGATGAAATTCTCTTTCCACAGATTTGTTTAACTGGACTAAGTCGACACATAAGCGAACAGTACCATCACTTTTAGGAACGATAACGACCGGTGAACACCATTCTGTCGGTTTGGTTACAGGAACAATAACTTTTTGTGCAATCATCTTCTTGATTTCCATTTCAGTTTTCTTCAACAGTGGAATTGGTATCCTTCTTGGAGCTGAAATTGCAAACGGGACAGAATTCGGCTTAAGCTTAATCGTATAACAACCTTTCAGTAGCCCCAGGCCTGTGAACAGTTCAGGAAAATTTTGCTTAGGACTTATTGTGATTTCTGAAATATTCGGTCCCAATCCAAAAGCTAGTATCGCAGGTTTTCCCAATAAGTAGCTCTGCAGTCCTTCAATTACATGGATTTCTTCGGTTATTTTCTTTTCCTTGTATTGGATCTCCTCAATAAGTTTTCCTGTGTGTTTTAGTATTTTCCCATCCGGGCCGCAAAGCTTTTTGTCTGGTTTTAAGATTTTCGAATCCTTTAAAATCGATGAAGTAGCAGGAATAACAGTGTGATCTGCTCCGCTATCTATTTTGAAGCGAATGGTTTTACCTTTTATTTGAATAGGTACTGACCATAACAAATCATTACTATTATTAGAGCGTGTTTCCCTAATTGTTCCTAAGAATGAAATTTCAGATTTACTTTCATTTTTCCTACAAACTCGTGCATAGTGCCCTAATTTGGAGCATTTCAGACATTTAGCATCTTTTGCTGGACATATTTTTCTGTTATGTGTAGATTTACCGCACCATTTGCAAAGATCAAAGGGTTTTGGATACTCTTTTTTCCCATTATTCCTTTTATCAGTTTCTTTAAACCGTGGATTTTGACTGGATACCCCTCTCTTAAAATTCACCTTTGTTTTGTTTACACTAGAAACTCTATGGACAGAAGCATTACTAGAAGTAAGAATCTCTTGTTGCTTTTTAATTGTGTAACACAGTGCGCCTTAAATACTAAATAACCACAGCAGGTTTTACTTTTAAACATGAAAGTTTATTATGAAGAACACAAAAGACGACACGGAACACAAAACAACAAATACAGAATCCGAACTACAACTAAAATTGTTCTACAGTTTCGGGACAGGATGAGACAGGATGCGCACGCATCTCAAACGATTACGATTACATATTGGCTGACATATTTCGATTGTACTTCCAACATCCTCCCTCAATCTAAATATGTCCAACATCAAAATCATAACACTTAACATACAATACAATATATATATATATAATATACATACAACATAAAAAAAAAATTAACCGAACATTATTTTTCTGAATTTTTCAAACAATACTTTACTTAGAGGCTTAGTTAATAAATCAGCAACCTGTTCTGTAGATGGAATGTAATTAATTGAAACAGTTCTATCTCTTACTTTTTCTTGCACAAAATGATACTTAACATTTATGTGCTTTAACCTTTTAGGTTGTTCACATGATTTGCTGATACGAATAGCTGACTGATTATCCTCATAGAGAGGTACAACAAAATTTCCACAACCATTTAAATTTAATTCAATCAATAAATTTCGAACCCAGCAAGCTTCACTTACACATAGGCTCAAGGCAATGTACTCTGCCTCTGTAGACGATAAAGCTACACAAGTTTGTTGTTTAGAACACCATGAAATTGTACAATTATAAATTTGAAAACAATACCCTGTTGTAGATTTCCTGTTAATAGTATCACCCCCCCAATCAGCGTCAACAAAACCTTTAACTAATTCAGCATTTACATTTTTTCTATACACTAACTTCAAGTCAACTGTACCTTTAATATAATGTAACACTCTTTTTAAGAACAACAATAACTTTTCACTTGCATAGTTTTGATATCTACTCAAAATACTGATAGAATTACATAAATCAGGTCTGCTTCCTAGCATTGCATACATGATACAACCAATTAATTTTCTACATTTATTTTCCACATTTACATTTTCTGATTTTTCATTAATTAAACATTCATAATTAAAGTTAGTGTCCATAGGAGTAGAGATACTTTTACATTCAAACATATCAAATCTTTTCAACACATTTTCTAAATAGTTACTCTGATCTAATGTTAAAATACCTTCATTTACATTCTGAGAAATAGATATACCCAAATAGTAAGAAATAGGACCAAAATCTTTCATTTTAAAATTTCTTTTCATTTCACATTTAAAATCATTTATTTGCTTGCTATCAGAACCTGTGATAATCAAATCATCAACATATATCAATACATAAAGTTTGCAATCATTCGAAAATTTGAAATACAAACATTGATCATTTTCAGATTTTACAAAATTTTGAGAAGACATAAATTTCTGAAATTTTTCATACCAATATTTTGGTGCTCTTTTTAACCCGTATATAGCCTTTTTAAGCTTACATACTTTCCCATCAGGTAAATTACAATTATCAGGTAAATACATAAAAACATCCTCTTTGATTTCCCCATGTAAGAAAGCACTACATACATCCATTTGATATACAACCCAATCAAAATTTACACTAATTGCTAACAACATTCTTAAAGTATTTAACTTAGCTACAGGAGAATATACATCTTCAAATATTAACCCTTTTTGTTGATAACCCCTAGCAACCAATCTGCATTTAAATAATGAAATCTTACCTTTATTGTCCCGCTTAATTTTAAAAACCCACTTACTGTCTATTATATTACAGTCATTTGGTTCATCAACAATGTCCCAAGTGTCATTTTCAGAGAGGGCTTTCAGTTCAGCATTTATGGCCACTTGCCACTTTTTCGATGAACTTGAGTTCATAGCTTCTTCATAAGTGATAGGTTTTTCCACATCGGTTATACTTATGTAGCTTGTTTCAAAGTCCTCAAATCTCGATGGTTTCCTCAGGTTATCTCTTGCTCGAAGGTGCATTTTGGTATTACTTAACTGGGGAGCAGGTGAATCTGTACTGCAGTTGTCATCATCATCTTGTTGTTGATTATTGGCCAAGTTATCCGAATCCATGTCAGTATCCTTATCTTCATCAAATTCTGAACTTTGATGTTGCACAGGATCACTTAAATCCGAAACAAAATTTTCATTCTTTACTGTATAGGAAGGTTTCTCATTTGGATTAATTATTATATCTCTATGTAATGTCACTGTGTTTGTTTTTGAGAAGTAGACTCTGAATCCTTTAGTATTTTCACCATATCCAACAAAAATTCCTTTTTCACTCTTAACATCTAATTTTCTACGTTTTTCTTTTGGGATGTGAACCCATACTTCAGATCCAAATGTAAACTTTAAATTTCTAATGTCAAAAGTCTTGTTCTTCCACAATTCATAGGGTGTTTTTCCTTTCACTGTGCTAGTACCTGTTCTGTTAATTATGTATACAGCTGTATTCGCAGCTTCTGCCCAGAACTTCTTATCTAAATTTTTTGCTACCAACATAGTTCTTGCAGCTTCCATGATGGTTCTCATTTCTCGTTCAGCTCGGCCATTTTGCTGTGGATTATATGGGACAGAAGTTTCATGCTCTATGCCATGATGAATCAAAAGTTCTTTAATTTTATCATTCCGGAATTCTTTGCCATTGTCAGATCTTATTACTCGGATATTTTTATTCATCTGGTTTTTGCACATCAATATGAACTCTAACAATTTATCATACACTTGATACTTATTTTCGAGAAAATAAAGCTTCCTAAAGTGAGAGTAATCATCTTTTAACACTAACATGTAACGAGACTTTCCAATTGATGCTACTTCTATTGGACCACATAAATCTGCATGAATTATATTACAAATTTCAGTAGATTTCGATTTACTTTCTTGAAAGGGACTACGTTGTTGCTTTCCTTGAATGCATGCCTCACAGAATGGAATATCAGAAGAATTTTCCCAGGTAATTTCATTTTCTGTAAGCAGCTTCTTGACATGATCAAAATGTTGATGAGCTAACTTTTCATGCCACCATAAGAGACTTTTCTTTTTACTTTTAACACTACTGTCAGCAACACAACATTTATTTAGATTTTCAAACTCACTGGTATTTTCGTCTATGGTCACTCTGCTTTTATCTAAGCGAAATATCATTTTAAAAAGTTTATCTTCACGTTTAGCTATAGCAACTATTTCTTTAGATTTTTGATGAATAAATTTAGCACATTCTGAGTTGGATGACATACATAAACCTTTATCTAGAGCTTTACCTTGAGAAAATAAGTTTACTTTTAATTGAGGGACATGCAATACATTTTGAAGTTCAGTTTTAATATATTTTTCACCATTATATGACTGAACATAAATAGTTCCTATTCCAATAGCTGTTATAGAGGTTCCATCACCTATTTTTATCTGTTTAGCCTCTTTCAATTTCAAATAATTTCCAAATAGACTTACATCATTACACATATGTTCTGAAGCTCCACTGTCTAAATAGAATTCTACATCTGATTCAGAATTTATAATTCCCATAAGTGCAAAACTTTTGCCATTTTCACCATTAGACTTCATATTTTTATTTTTACGAAAATAACAATCTTTAAATACATGCCCTTTCTTATTACAAAAATTACAAACAATATTTCTGTTCTTAGGAACATTATTACCATACCTACATTGAAATTTCTTGTGACCTAATTTTCCGCAAGAAAAACACTTGATATTACTTTGATTTTTAGCTGTAAGAGCAACAGTTTCTTCTTTCGTTTTTAATCTTTCTTCCTCAACTAACAAACGAGCAGTTAAGTTACTTAAAGTTCGCTGTTCATCTGCTACGGATTCCCAGGCTGAAGAGAAGTGCTTATATTGTTCGGGCAGAGCCATAATTATTTTTGTAATGATCATTTTCTCAGGAATTACTTCGTTATGTTGCTTAATTTCGGCAACCATATTCTGAACTTTAGATAAAAAATTCATCACGTTGTCATCAAACTTCAAATTGAAAAACTGTTGTTGTAACAAATGAATACTTACATTTGATTTTCTTTCATAAATAGTGTGTAACTTGTCCCACATTTCTTTTGCTGTAACACATGAAATTATATGCGATATTGGTCCGGCTTCCATACGTGAAACCAAAATTTCTTGCGCTTTTGCATCTTTGACAATGAAATCAGAATGTCCAGCATCAGTTGCTTCCGGTTTTACTTTTAATCCCGTTACTATATCATATAGTTCCTTAGCTATAAGCGTGACCTTAACTTGGAATTTCCATACATTCCAATTACTTTCATTCAGTTTAATAAACTGTCCCTGCTGTGTTTCGGTTCCGGCCATTTCAAAACAACATTCGGAAAACTAACTTTACAAAAATTTCAATTACTATTTACTTCGCAATATTTCTAATAATAGGTTTGGGTCTGGGCCCATAACCTGTAACACAGTGCGCCTTAAATACTAAATAACCACAGCAGGTTTTACTTTTAAACATGAAAGTTTATTATGAAGAACACAAAAGACGACACGGAACACAAAACAACAAATACAGAATCCGAACTACAACTAAAATTGTTCTACAGTTTCGGGACAGGATGAGACAGGATGCGCACGCATCTCAAACGATTACGATTACATATTGGCTGACATATTTCGATTGTACTTCCAACAAATTGATTCCGATAACCGAACTTTTTCTATAGCTTTGCTCAAAGAAAGGTCTGGATCCAATTGTAATTTCTCACTTAATCATTTATCTCTAATACCGACAACTATTCTATCGCGTATCAGTTCATCATGAAGAACTCCGTAATCACAATGCTCAGCTAGTGAATAAAGTGAAGTTATAAAATCATTAACAGATTCCCCTTCGTTTTGAATGCGTTGATTAAACTGCGCCCGCTCGAAAATTGCGTTTTTCTTTACTATAAAATGATCATCAAAATGTTTCAGAATAATGTTATATTTCTGCTGGTCATCTTCCGACAAGTTAAAAGACGCAAAAATATCTTCTGCTTTATCTCCCATGAGATAAATAAGAGAATTTACCTGTTCTACCTCTGTTTGATTTTTAAAACCCGAAGCGAATCGATACCTTTCGAAACGTTGCTTCCATTTTAACCAAAGTGCCGGTGATGAAAAAGTAAATGATTCTGGCGGTGTAACCTGATATGAATTTCTATACTCTATATCTTTAGACATTTTAATTCTTAACAAAATGAATATAAATGTGCCGTATAATTATGCAAGAAAAGGAAACTTCTTACTTTAAGATATGAATCCGTTTTCAGTATTCAACTGTAGTAAACATCGTTTTAACCGACTGCCACCATGCGTTGTTATGAAGATATGTTAATAATGTAGCGAACCGTCGAAGGCTCCAATGGATGTATACAGCGGAATTACTTGCATAGATTTATTCACACATAACTTATTCTACTTAGGTTACAGATACAAGCACGACACAACTTCAGGTTAGTTAAATATTGGCGCAATACATGGATCATAACTCATTATAGAAATATCTAGTATAAATTTTTAATATGTTTTCATTAAAAAAAATTTATTTAACCAATTTTCTCGACTTTATGAATGAAGATTAACGATGAAGAATGTGATGCAACCAGGATATTCACATGAAGAAGTTTTGAAAAATTATACTTTCGATTTAAAAAAAAAAAAACAATTTTATTGTTTAAAATATTTATAAAACAGTTTTTTTAGTAAATACAAGATGTGTAAAATCTTTATTCAATATCCTATAATTGCTAAATTAGAAATTAATTTTTATGATTAATTTGAAATCAGTAATTAATATTAATTTTTCTGATTGGGCATATTTTGAATAAGGACTTGACTAAAAATTGTGTATGCTAAATTTTCAGCAAAGCATTCATTTTATCAAGCTCTACTTATGTAGTGAAAAGAAAGAACAGTGAAAATAAACTTAGAATTCAGATGTTACCAGACTGCATAAAAGGACTGACTTATTCATCTTCACATTACATTACAAGAAAAGGGGATAAGAAAAGCCAGAAACTGTAACACACATACTTTTCTGCTACCAGGGATGTAGTGGAGAGTATACGAGGGTGTACGCTGTATACCTTCTGGATTTTTTAAAGAAACTCCGTATACCCTCTGTTTTTCAAGAAAGCTATAGTATATATACACTAGGGTATACCTCTGCCTTGAGAGTATTCTCTCTGCTTAGAGCGCATACCCTCTGTTTTTTTTTATGACTACAACACTGGCTACTACTCATTTTTAATTTTCTCTTTTACTCATTTTAACAGTACAAAAGAACTATTATGGATTCTTGAAACAACTGTATGCTAAAATATGGAAAGGGGAGGGAATTCTGTCTCAGGCAAGTATTAATGTATGTTGATTTATTTGTTCAAAACCTATACAGTAGAGTCTCTAAAATCCGCAATCTTCCGAAATCTGCTTTCATTTCAAAACGTAAACAGTGAGATTCTAAGTTAAGAAGTATTCTTTAATTTTTATTCCAAATATCAGCGAATGAAAATAAAATTATTTTTAACGTAAATTTATGAGAAAATAGTAATGTCACAGGATATTATGCAAATAAAACGCTTTTATTTCACAGAAAACTGCACACAACAAAATATAAAACAATAGAAACTGGCGTGAAGTGTAAACAAGCCCATAAAGATTTTAGTAATGGCACCATCTATCAGCCACTATAGAAAGTAGCGAATTAATTTATTTTATACTTCATGTAAGGTTGGCAACACTCATTTCATAATTATTTTGCATTTGCTTTGAGTTGTATAGACCAACAGCAAATAACGACTGTTTACAGAATTCAAAAGAAAATTCTCAAGCAAAGAACTTACAAGAAATGTTTAAAAATTGTAATAAAAAATAATTTTGGGTATTAAAATTATAATGCACAGGTAAATAAAAGGGATTCAAATTTTGATTAGCTTAAATTGAATTATTACAAGCTCTTCTTGTAAATGGATACAGGGAAGTTGAAAAAAATAAATCATTTCATCCAGAATCTGCGAAACTCTAAAATCCGCAAAATTCAAAAATCCGCACAGCCTCTGGTCTCAAGCTGTGCAGATTTTTGAGCCTGTACTATATATATATATATACATATACAGCAGACTCTCTCAAATCCGCACTACTTGGGACCAGAAGCTCTGCGGATTTTGGAATTTTATGGATTTCTGTTCATTGATTTGTTTACATTTTTAAACCATAATTTGAAAGTTATAATGCTCAAAATTATAATGAATACTTACAATATAATAAGATATATTAAAATAATTAAGTAATAAACCAAACTAATACAAATTAAGAGGATTTTAAAAATTATTAAATTATTATAAGTAAATGTCGAGTAAATAATGATGTACAATTAAATATTGACCGTGACGATACATTTTTCTTGAATTTTTCAATGCAACTTGCCTCATAAAGGTACCCTACTAATTTACATCAAAATCATAAAATGAGGAAGTTTTATTTCAGGCTTAGCCAGATTTAATAACCAAAAAAAGCTTGATTAATGCATAAATACATAGAGCAAAATATTATGATTATCAAAAATATCAGCAATGGCTTGAATTTTTTCAGAAATAAATTTTTACTTCCTTCATAAAAAAGCATGAGTTCAGTCATATTAATGAGAATTACATTTAAAATATGTACAGAATGATCTAGAAATAAGAAAGTCTGTAATTTCGACCCTACATCTGAACTGAGAGATTCATTGTTTAAATTTGCAATGAAGTATGGATTTTAGGCATTTATGGATTTTAGGGTTGCAGATTTCAGGGAGTCTACAGTATTATAAAGTAGGTTTTGGAGTCATGAACTGGTGTTATTCTTACTTAAAAGTAACACACAGTTTATGTGTATGTTGTTTTATTGGGCATAGAGGAAAATATTAGATGGAGATCACAGCCATCCAGTGTGCTATCCCGGCAGGATCATTTTCCAGCAATCCCGACCCTTTGTCTCTTCACAAGGGTCCGCAAATAGGAAAGTGCCTGAATTCTTAGAGTTTCTACAAGAAGAGCACCAGTTGAAGAGACTATTTATTACAATTTATATCATTAGACAGGTTTATTATACAGTAGACTCTTTCAAATCTGCAAACACCTAAAATCCACACATCATCGCAAATGTAAACAATGAAACTTTTAGTTCAGATGTAGGGGCAAAATTACAGAATTTTTTAATTTTACATCATTCCGTATGTATTTCAGTATGTAATTCTCGATAATATGACTGAATTCTGGCTTTTTCATGAAAGAAGTACAAAATTATTTCAGAAAAAAATCAGATATTGTTAATATCACAGGTAATCACAATATTTTTACCCAATATATTTATGTATTAAACAAGCTTTTTTGGTTATTAAGACTGACTAAACCTGAAATAAAACTTCCTTATTTTATGATTTTGATGTGAATAAATAGAGTACCTTTATGAGGAAAGTTTCATTGAATAAATCAAGATAAAGGAAACTCATCTTTTATGCATATTTAATTATGCATTATTAACTATTTACTTCACCTTTACTTTTAGTAATTTAATCATTTTTAAAATTACCTTACTTTTTTAAATTTTAGTTTATTACTTTACTTAATTATTTTAATATTTTACTATATTGCAAGCATTCATTATAAATTCGATTGCATTAATAAATTCAAATTACTGTTTAAAAAATGTAAGCAAAACAATAACCAGAAATGTGCAAAACTCTAAAATCCACACAACCTCTGGTCCCAAACTGTGCGGATTTGAGGGAGTATACTGTATTAGACGTTTAGAGTAATCTTGGATAATTGGCTTTCACTTTAGCATACGTTAAAGGTTCATGCTCGCTTAGATTTAAAAATTATAAATATATGATAATTGGGCAATGTGTTGTGAGTTACTTTGGAGTTTAATTAGGATTTGAAGTAGCTGAGAAAATATGGTGTTTGAAAAGTGTCAAAAACATGTCTACACTTATGATTATCGAAAACAGGTTATAACTTGATAAAATCTTTTACGGGGTTCTAATGATTTGAAATGCTACTTGGGCAGATATAGTAATTGATTTAGCGACTAACGGAAATAATGCTAATTAAAAAAAAGTCATAGAGCATCTTATATAGTGGCATGCCAAGGGGGTCCAGTCCCCCCCCACCCCCCACAAAAAAATGAAAAACTTTCCTACTGAATCATGGATACAGTAGTAAAAACAGCTATAACAGAATCACAAACAGCCTATGAAAAGTTCCGCTTTAGGAAGGTGTTCGTCTTAGAAAGTATAAATCAAAAGTATGTCTTTCGCCGGGACAATGTACTTTCCGTTTCAGACAGGTTTTAGTTAAAACACTGTCTGTTTTCGCAGTATCCATTAAAACTGCTAAAACGTACTCGCTCTACAATACACCTCTCAAGAGCATAAATGTACTACTATAAAGTCTGTGAAGATGACCTATCTTAAAGGGAAAGAATTCAAGATTCGTCAAAAACAACACTGTATATTTATGATTACTAACGTTTGAAACATATCTGAAATGGAACTTGTTCCGATTGTGATACCTTCTAGGCAGATTTTCTGTGAACACGGAATCCTCATTTGAACGGAAACATTTTAATGTCCAGAGACTCAAGGATAACTATGCAAGTATACCTGCTATTCCATTTACACAAATTTACTGTAACTAGATTAAATGTAAAACATCTTATTTTGAACTTCGATGTGAAAAGACGAGTTTACTTGAACGCAATAACGTCACATTGGTTGAGTTTCGTGACTTTTATCTTTGTTTACTTTATAATGGAAAATACGAATTACTTTAATTCTGCTGCCTGCAATTAATAAAAGTGCTAACTTTATTTTTGGACTAGTTATTTGTTACCATTTTCAAAATGCACTGGCGAGAAAAATTAAAGGAACAACTATAAAAAGATTCTTTATGTTAATTCTATTAAAGAAACTTTAATGAAAGATGATTGGGTGGTTACTCAATATCAAGGTTATCACATAGTTCAATGGGATTAACCTTCGCAACAGAAAAATATGCAAATTTTTTAACTGTTCTTTCGGTTCATGTGTGAAAAGGAGTGCACGTGGGTGATTTGAAGTCTAATTTTAAGGAGTGTACATGTAGTTGGGTAAAAGTTCACCTGTAGTATGTGGAATATGTCGTCCAGAAGACATTTGACTGATTGTGAGAAATGGCGTGTGATAGGGAGAATTGAAGCAGGACAGACACTCTCAGCAGTCTTTTAAAACTTAAAAATAACCAAAAGCGTCATTTCAAGAATATGGAAACGGTTTAAAGGCACTGGTAATATGCACAGATCATGAGGTCAAGTTAAAAAACTTGCCACAATAGCAGTGGTATAGTTGTAAAAAAAACAGAGGGTATACTTCCTAAGCAGAGGGTATACGCTCAAGGCTGAGGGTATACCCTAGTATATATATACTATAGCTTTCTTGAGAAACAGAGGGTATACGGTGTTCCTTAAAAAATCCAGAGGGTATACGGCGTATACCCCCGTATACCCTCCACTACATCCCTGCACAATAGACTCTCAGGACCATTATTTGGCAATGATTGCTAAAAGAAACAGCCATTGATGTCAGTTCAGATGGTAAGGGAGTTCGCGGCCGCAAAATGAACTTAATTATCCAGATTTATTGTGAGTGACAGGCTGCATAAAAAAGAGCTGCATGCAAGGAAACCTGTGATTTGTATTCCACCAACTCCAGCAGCGAAATGTGCCCGGTTGAAGTGGTGCAGAAATCCTCGTCATTGGAGTACTACAAACTGGTGCCAATTTCTCTTGCTTGATGAATCGTGATTTTGTTTAGAGAGTTATTACAAACTTGTTACCATATAGAGGGAAAAAATACACACATTTTTTGAAAAAAACATTGTAAACTAATGCCAACCGCTTTTCTACCATCCCATTACTTTGTGGAAAATTTGGACTAGTAAAGATAATTTCTACATCCCATTCATTCTCAAAGTTTCTATATTTGTAACTATTGAAAAGTATGTTGTCACAAATTATTGTTTCAGGGATTCTAAATCTAGAAAAAGTATCTTCTAATTTGGAAATAATTTTCTCCACTGGTCTTATTATCAATTTTTATTACTTCTATCCACTTAGAAAAATAATTGACTGCTACAAGTAAGCTGTGTCATGTAAGTACAGTCGTGGAAAAAAAAAAGTAAACACCCCCTACTAACTCCTCAACAAATCATCATAGAAGAAAGTTACTGGTACCGAACGATTGGAAATAAAGTCTACTTTTAAATGATGTATATAAAATTTTCTTAGGTGGTCATCTACATATTAAAACGAATCCTAACTTCATTTTTTTTTCAATGGCAATACCCAATTTTAACGAGATATTTCAAATCTTCGGTTCAAACTATGCCTAGACACCAAATTTCAAGTCATTGGAATGATAAGTTTTTGAATTATAAACATTCAAAATTGAGTGCTTCTAATGTTAAATTATATTTTCATATTATTATTTATATCTCCCGAAATTATGCTCCTAATGTGCTAATTTTTTTCTGGTAATAATACTAATATACCCAAACATAAATAAGCTGAATTTGCAATTTTTATAATTTTATGATATGAATTATGAAATTAATATTCGAAAAAATTATGAATTGCAACCCACAATTTTTTTGATGGATTTAGATTTATTAAGTCCTGCTTTATGGAAATTCAAAAATTTCATATTTTTCTTCCAAGTAGTTTTCAAATTATGCTTAAAAAACGGCAAAATGATGGTTTAAGGGGCCGTCTATGATGGAAGTGAGTAGACATTTTGAAATTTATTCTGCCGTACTGTAATCTAACACACTTCATTGACTCCTTGAGTGGCGCTTAAGGTGCCTTGATCAAGGAAGCGGCTCTCTGGGTTAACAATCCAGTACGGAACTTCAATTTGGATACAGCCCTTAAAATACGCTCGTTTTAAAATAATGAATTTCTCGGAAACTTATAGTACGAATTGCATAAAAATTCGTTTTTAGGCTAATTGAAGGGTGTAGAGTTCATTTATGCTGTCAGAATTGGGTACTGCTATTGAAAAAAACAAAGTTATGGTTCGTTTTAATATGTAGGTGGCCCCCTAAGCAAATTTTATATACATCATTTAAAAGTAGACTTTATTTCCAATCGTTCGGTACCAGTAACTTTCTTCTACGATAATTTGTTGAGGAGTTAGTAGGGGGTGTTTACTTTTTTTTTTCCACGACTGTACATAAGATCAATACCTATTCTTTCGAAAGGCCTATTTAGGATATTATGAGGTTCAAGCGTTTCTTAAGTCTGTGTTGTTTGAAATTTTTCACATATTCTACGCTTTCTGATTAAGATTTCAATATCGTTGGTGATATCTGGTCAGTACATTATTTCACTAGCTCTGCTTTTACATTTTGTTATTCCTAAGTGAGCTTCATGAATAAGACATAACACATCCTGCTTAAGTTCATCCGACACCACAATTTTGTCATCTAAAAATCCTAGTCCATCAGTAAGATATATACTGTCTTTAACTTTATAATAGCAGAGAAGAATTTTAGAGATTGTTTTTAATGTTTAGGCCAACCGTCTTTATAAAATTTGGAAACTAACTGAAGTTCCTCATCTTCAGCAGTTAACTTTTGAAACGGTTTCATTGTAAATTGAAATGTTCGAAATTCAGACATGTAAGTGTCTGAAACGGAGTGTTGAATTTTCAGACGTTTTAAAGTGTCTTACTTTTTTTTGTCAGACACTTTTTGCGTCTGAATTTCAGACACTTCAAACGTCTTAATTGCAGCCTTTTTCTTTTGTAAACTTTACATGCAGCCATATTTGACTACATTGAATCCTAAAAAAATATAGGTATCATGAGCCATGGTCCTCCCCCCTCCACATAGCCTGATTGTGATTTTAGGAACTCCCAAATTTGGTATGCAATTTTCGTAAAGCTTATAATTTAAATCTTTTTTGACATTGTACTGATTGTAATCAATATTCTGAACTTTTAAAGTAGAATAAGATTAAAAACAAAAAAATATTTGTGTAAATACAGTAAAATCTCTGAATAGCTGTACCTTGGGACCGTACAATTTTTCTGCTATTTGGAAATGTCTGCTTTTCTGAGGTAAAAGTATATAAAAAATGTGCATGTTGTGAATAAAAAATGTGTTCCCTAAATAGTGGAATCTACAAAAGACTATTTAGGAGTGTCTGTTATGGAGAGTTTACAGCAGAACGTCATAGGGACAACGTTATTTAGCGAACATTCACCTTTTAGGTAGCTTTCATTGCAAAAAGCTACCTATTGCAGCCGTTCGGAGGAAAGCGATTTCAAAAAATTTTGGTATATTTTCATCGATCATGACCCCCAGACCCCGAAACCACCCTCCGTTCAAATGTTGATATATATATCTGATCTTTGTCACACTGTAACTCTCGTATTTATGAACCGATTTGGATGTAACTTCGTGTATACATAGTACATACCAATGTCTCGACCGAGTTCATTGGCCAGCTTCATCCGCCATCTTGTTTCAAAATGACGGCCATTTAATTTTTTTTTAAATTTTTAATTTGAAATGTGGTACCAAAAAATTGAAAATTAAAAAATATTTTTTTCTTATATGTTTGACCTTCATACAAAGATTCCGGAGCAGTTTTTGTTTCGTTTATATCTTTAAAAAGAGCTGAGTTATAGAACATTGAATTTCTAGCGTGGCTGACATTTTGAAACGCTCTGATTTTTGTCATGCGATAACAGGCATATTTATGAACCGATTTGGATGTACCTTGGTGTATACATAGTACATACCAATGTCTTGACCGAGTTCGCTGGGCAACTTTATCAGCCATCTTGTTTCAAAATGGCGGCCTAAATAAAAAAAAATTATATTTAAAGTAAGGTGCAAAAAAATTAGAAATTGAAAAAGGTTTCTTTTTTAAGTATTTGACCTTGATATAAGGATTCCGGAGCATTTTTTGTTTTGCCTTTATCTTAAAAAATGGCTCAGATATAGCAGTTTGAATTTCTAATGTGGACGACATTTTGAAAAATCTGATTTTCTGCCTGCGACAGCACTCGTATATATCAACCTATTCCGATATGAGTGAGCATGTGCATAGGAATTACTAAGGTCTCGACCAAGTTCACTGGCTAGCCTCATCCACCATGTTGTCTTAAAATTGCAGGAACTTCAAGATATTGCAGAATTTGGCAACCAAATATAAGTTATTTTAAATAAAAGCAGCTTGGATAAAGCTGACTAATTTCGCGAAGTTCTCATTCATAAAGATTTAGTATTAATAAAAATTAGTATGGAATCTCCTATAATCAGTTTCCCCTAAACTGAGCTTTGTGTGTTTGAATAATATAAGCTGGCTTTTTAAAAATAAGGAATATGAAAGCTACCTCTTCCTCCCGGCACTGGCCGGATGGACTTTTTCAACATATATTTACTTTTTTATCTCAGAAAAGTTAAGACCTTCGAATAGCAGACAAATTCAGGATTCCCGAGGAGACAGTGATTCAAAAATCTTAGTTTACTCTAAAAGTCCAAAATATTGATTAAAATCACTACAAAGTCAAAACAGATTTAAAATATAAGCTTTCCAAAAATTATATACCTAATTTGGGACCCCTAAAATTGTACGGGGAGGGGGGGGGGCATTACCCAGTTTGCCCATGCTTTAATAAAGTCCTGTTGCAAAAAATCCAAGCCTGCATTATGGTTCGCTAAATAGAAATGTCTGGTATTCGGGAGTGTCTGTTATGGAAGTTAATGGACATTCCCTTATACGGACATCTCTATTTAGCGAAAATCTTTTTTAATCCAGAATGTATACATATTTGTATATTTCTACCTCACAAAAGCAAACTATGGTTATCGAACAATTCACAGAGTCCCGAAGTGTCTGCTATTCAGAACCTTTACAGTATTTGGATAAATATATTTTTTGTTTCTAATCTTGTCTTGCTCTAAAACTTCAAAATATTCATTATAAACAGAGTAATGTCGAGAGATATATATAATATCAGCTTTAAAAAACATTGCAGAGGAAATCTATCCCCGTCCACCACTCCCTCCCTTCCTCCCTCAAAAAAAGATAAAGAAAATTCATATAATTTAAAAATTAAATTCTTCTTTTAAATTTATACTGCTCCATGGGCAGTTTTTTTAATGTATCAGATGATAATCACAAGAGCTATTTATTTAACAAAAGAAAAAAAAAATGCTATTTTAATAACATACAGAAAAAATTACTTCTAATTTCTAAACTTCTTTTGTCTTACATATACATCTTAACATATAATTGTCATTTTTTTTATATTTAATGTAAGTGATTATAAATAAAATTATAAAAACCGCACTTTTAAAGGCAAAATCTAGATATGAAAGCATATGTATAAAATTCTAGCTTTTTAAATTTCGAATTTATTTTTTGTTAAAAACAATCAAAAATCAATATTAAAATTGATTAAAAAAAAGGAATATATGTATATCTTTACTCGGATTTTCACAGTTAGATTAACAGTCATTATTGCATGAATGTAAGAATATATGTTTCTATAATTAGCTATTTTTTTCGCAAACATATTCAAACCTAACTTAACTTTCATGTAATATTTTATATGGTACTACAAACAAAATATCGGCAACACTTATTTGAAATGGTGTCAAATCAATGGAGAATCCCTCGACTTGAAATTAAAAAAACGGTCATACTGAATACGAGACAAAATACTTGCATCTTTTTAAAAAGAAAAGCCCTTCATATATCCTGCTAGCTATGTTAAAATAAGGTATATTTTTCATTCTGAAAACGTAGCCTGAGGGACTCGTTTCTAGGTCTCGGAGCTATTTCTTGTTTACCAAGCTTTGACGAGATTAACAACACCATATTATTGATGAAAAGTAATACTGTTTCCATTGCATACTCTTCTTGGATGCAATCTTCAAATGTTTATTTCCCGTCGTTATATCAACAACGTAATGCTTTTAAGCTGGCATTTGGCATTAAGCACACAAGTCGGATGTATGTGTTCCATAAATAAAATAAGTACACGCGAAATAAAATCACAGGACTCCACATTCCGCGAAAAATCAATCGAGTCAAAACAAATTATTAATTAAAATCTACACGTACATAAAAGCATTCAGTTCAAATTGCTAGCAATGTCAAGATCAAACAAAAGAAATCTAAAACGCATACACAACTGAGAGTGCCCCCTGGTGGTTATAACGTAATGGAAGAAACAACGTGTCTTAAAATTAAGACTTTAAAAAAGGAAGTGTCTTAAATTAAGACGTTTGCTGATTTTTCCAGCTTTATCTCAGTTCACTTATACTAAGGCTCTGATCATAGTAAGGCACTTGTGTGTCTTAAATGAAGACATCTATAATGTCTTAATTCTCAGATTAAGACACTTAAATGTCTGAAATTCTTTTTCAGTCACATGTGTCTGAATTTAAGACGCTTCTATTTGCAGTGTTGAATTTATTTTCATTCAGTGGCAAGAGTTTTACAGCAGAATGTACCACATGTAGCATTTCAGGATCTTCTTCAGCCGTTTCTTTTAAACTTGCTCTTGACAAAATGTCAACAAAGTACGTTCGACTACCTGGGACATATTTTATGGTGAAATCACATTTAAGCAATATACGTTGCAAGCGAGAGGTAATTTTACCAGTAGGCTTTTGCACAATTCATGTTAGGGTTTTATGATAACTTTCAACTAAACTTTGTGATTATACAACAAATTATGATATTTTTCAAATGCAAGAACAATAGCGAGCAATTCTTTTTCAATTTGAGCATAATTTGTTTCACATTTTCTCAAACTTCTAGAGGCGAATGACACTGGGTGTGCCTGGGTGTAAGAGGCAGGCATCTAATCCATCTTTTGAACTATCATACTGAAATTTGAAGGATTAAACACCTATAAAATAGGAGCAGGACTTATTACGAGGGTGGTTCAATAATTATTGTCCCGAGTTTGCATAAAATATTTTTACTGCGATGATTGATGTGGAATATTGAAGCGTCATGTCTTACATACCTATATGCTCAATTTCAGAACTGTAGCTGCTATATTAACATATTTTGTTTCGTTTTTGGTGTGAGAAGTCGGATCTAGCTTGAAAGGGGGCTGTGGGGGTGACAGTGAATAAGATGAGGCTACTGTCGTCTGGACTTGGGATCATAGTGACGTAGCGACGTCTCACCCACTGTCACAAATCTATCACAGCACTGCTTCATGCCTGGCTCCATAACAGCCTCCCCCCCCCTCCTTTCAAGCTAGGTGCTACCTCTCGCACCTAAAACGAAAAAAATATGTTAATATAGCAGCTACGGTTCTGAAACTGAGCATATAGGCATCTAAGACATTAGGCTTCAATATTCCACATCAACCATCGCAGTACAAGTATTTTATACACACTCGGGACAATAATTACTGAACCACCCTCGTAGTTTTTGATATTTTCAAAACTAGCCTCCTGTTCATAATTGCACTGGAACTCTACATTACTGTTTAACAATTCTCTCATTGGGGCTGTTAAAGCTGATACATTGGGTAAAAATTTACAGTAAATTAACCATACCCAATTACCTTTTGATATCCTTTTTAATAGTGTAAGGAAGGCAGACAAATGAAAGAATCAGTTATCTCATGGGAGGGAGACTTGAACAAATTTTTTTTTAAATAAAGTCTTCTGAAATGCAGATATTTATCTCTGGTTTATTTTAGTGTAAGACAAGATGTAAAATCCTGAAAAATAAATGAAGCTCGTGTGTTAAAATAAATTTCTGTGAGAATGACTCTCGCTGTTATTCTAACTTTCAAAGGTTGAAACACAGCAGGAAAAATTTTTGGAAGTAAATTATGCAAACAGCTAACTTCTAACGCATACTTTTATGAACAACAGTATGCGATAAGGAGTGCTGTCATAGTTTGATCGACATAACATAGGGTGACCAGAAATAAACACCCCAATTTGAAAATTCAATAATTATTTAACTATAATAAATGTGAATATGAAATGAATGACATTTACATCTGGTGGGTCTTAAATTCCATGTACTGTAAATCTAAATATTAAAAATGTTCGTCAAAAAGTGGCACTGCATGATCTAAAACTACAATAACGCTCAAACTAGCAGGTAAAACTGCATAAAAAAACTCAAGTTGTATTATTTATTCTATTTAGCGATTGAAGCACAAAAATACTATTTTATAAAAAAATTTTTGAGCATTCTTAATGTTTGAAACGGTGCAGCGCCATCGATTGACGAAAACTTGAACTATTTTTAGAATTACACTACCGGAAATGTAAGAGCCACCAGAGGTAAATGCCATTCATTTCATATTCATATTTACTATAGTTAATGAATTATTGAATTTTCAAATTAGGGAGTTTATTTCTGGTCACTTTGTAGCTAGTGTGAAGGTTTTGTGATTGCACTAATGACTAAGATTTGCAATTCAATTTATGCTAAGTGTGAGTAGTAAAAGTCGGTCCTTTCTGAATAAAAAATGAGCCAACTTCTGAACACTGTGATAAAATGGAGTTTTTCCCGATCCACATCTTCCTGAAGTCATGCAATGAAATGAATTTTGATTATTTAGGATCTTTTATGAAAAATTTAACACCTTGTGCAATAATCACGAGTGTGATTCATGTAAAGTAAACATGTGCTTGCAGCATATTTAAAAATTTTTGAGTTTGGTACCACTATTTCAAAAGGATTTCTGTTGTAGATGTTAAATAAATCTACCACAAAGATTTCTGTTTAGAAAAGTGGTAGAAAATGTAAAAAAAATAAGAACTCTGCAAGCCCTGTGTAAACTTTTTCTTGTGGTTCGATCACGAGTGTGACTTACGATTAACACACAACGGAGGGGTTAAATAATCATTCTAAGTACATTTAAGAGGTCACACTAGTCACTCAAAAAGACCCGAATGATAATGGTAAGTCTATGGGAGCGTTATTTTCCAATTTCTCGTTCGAATTTTAATATTTTTGAATGCTTTGTTTTGCATAGGATAGCTGGGGGCGATCTACATCCGAGCTAGTGTTTACTTTTTCAATTTCAGTTTCCGATTTAAAAAAAAAATTCTTTCACTTGCAGAACCGGTTCTGCAATTGAAACTATCCTAATATAAAAAATCTATAACCAAAGTAAAAAAAGTCAAAACTAGCCCGGATGTAGATCGTCCTCAGCTATCATATATAAAAAAAAATCATGTAAAAATATTAAAATCCAAACAAGATATTTGAAAATAGTTTCCCCATAAGATTAACATTATCATCCGGGTCTTTTTGGGTGACTAGTGTGGATTCTTAAGTGCATATATGCACTTAAGAATCCACAGGTATACCTAATTTAAATAAATAAAACCACAAGGGATTACCACTAAACTACTATGCAGAAGCACAGGCAGAGCCGGTGCAAACATCGGGTAAATGGGGGATCCTCCCCAATTGGGGACTTATTAGAGGCCTTGTGTATCTCTATCGAAATCGAAATAACGTTCCCTCTGCATAAAATAACAATATATTTACCCTAGATTTGTTTTCAACTGTTTATATGAGAGAAAATGTGAGCAATAACTTTATTTCTTACTGGCAAAATTTATATAATTGTCGGAGAATGTATGGATTCGACGATCTCGAAAGTAACCGTGGATGCGAAAAATAAGTATTTAAATATTGTAAAGGATAGAAGATTTTGTGATGTTAAAAATAATTATGCTCATGAAATGTGGAAGTAGTTGTATATTTCATACATTTTATAATCTATATTATATAATATTCTATGATATATACAATTTAAAAGTAAGTTAATAGTCCAGTATTGCATTATACGTTGGGCCCCACTACCAGCTATGCAAGGGCCCCGCGCGATGTTGCAGTGGCCATGAGTGTAAGTCCACTATTATCAAGATACTCGAATAACATGAGATTAGAAGGAAAATGTTTTAAGCACGCTGAATGGGTCTGCTGTATGAACTGCACATGCATATATTTAATACAATATCGGCATCTCACAGGCTCTTTTCAGCTTAGAGACTGGTACAACTACAGTAGAAGATATTTATAACGCAATTCTCCATATAACGCACAACTTCTCAGACGTAAACAATGAGTTTTGAAGTTAAGAAGCACCTGAATTCCCACATTGTAAAAAATTGCTACTTTCTAGAAAACTAAATTTGATACATTAGTTCAACTTTATCTCCTTAATTCAGAACTTTTTAATGAAAAAATTGCTATTATTAGATTAAACATCTTTGAAAATGAGTAATATAATGAATGATTTGGTCCATGTATAGTAGGACAATGTGGAATGATCTATATAATGCAAAAATTTATAATCTGGATAACTAGGTGGCAAGGAATGCAATATAAAGATACTATAATTTTTTTATATTTTTCAGAGATATTTGGCCATGTTTACAAGGTAAATTTAATTATGTGTGAAATGTGATCCATATGATGCAAAATTCTATGTAGTGCATAACATTGCATTTTTTGGTTTGCGTTATAAAGATCTACTGTATAGCTTTCTTTCGCTCAGTACCGAACATATTTCAGAACTAACAAGATTAATCTGTCCTTCCAGATTTAAAATATACATACTATATACATAATACATTTTATTAAAAATATAAAATAGATTGACCTGCCCATATAAAAAAAAATAAGAACAATTAACAATTTACATATGGAAATACTTTATATAAAAAAAATGTGGACTGACTTAATTTTAAGTAAATAATTACATAAATGCTCTATTAATCCCAAATCACTATATTATGAGTGAATAGAGGAAAATGTCGTATTTTGAAGATAAATGTACCCTGGGACCTACAAAGTATTTAGCTTTATCTATTGGATTTGTATAAAACTAATCACTGTAGTTCCGAGATATACCACTAGATGTCACTTGGCAGTAGGTTTCTTTAATACAGTCAGCACAACAAATTTGCAGACAATTGTTAAAAAAAATTTAATCATCAAAAAGTAAATTTTTTAAAGCTGCAAATTTTCATTATATCTCGTTACCAAAAGTTATTTGTTTTAAATTCAAAGTTATTCATAAAACAGTATTTATAGTGCATTATGAACATGAGTTTCAAATCATGTTAAGCCTAATTAGAAAATGGTAAGAAGTCATTATTTTTCAATCCCTCAAGCTTTGTACCTCCGACCTAGCAATAGTGTTGTACCTTGAACAGGTCCAAAGCACAACACAATTACATATTATTCTGTTAAAAACCCAACAAATGAAAATTTGTTAGAAAAGTTTGTCCTTGTACCGTTAATGGAAGGAATTCAAAACCCAACTCTATATGTACACTAATTGTGTTCAGAAAATATACATAAATTATGACAATGGTGAAGAAGAGATTATTGTTGAGTCCATGAAATAATTTAAACATTAGTATTTTTTCCAGCACCTAATTCTATTTAAAGAGATAGAAGAATTCTTTATATGTTTCCTGGCAAAGTATCAATTTTTGAAAAATAATCTTAGCCTTTTTTGCAACTGTTTCTGTTTTGATTTTGCATCGTGACAAAACAAACATGTGTAAAAAATATATAAAAATGCAATAAAACAGTTCAAATTCAATTGATATCTATTGTGGTTGGAATTATCCCACATCCGCCCTCTAATTTACACTTTTTGTTTCATATTAATTTAAAACAACTTTAAATAGATGTCTCCGACAAATATGTTATTAAACATACTTTTAAAATTTATTTCAAATACATCATAAAAATGCTTCGTCAATTTTATTTTATTTTTCATAGAAAAATGATGAATGGTTTTTAATACAACATGACTAGGGCCAAGGTACAGCAAATGTGTTGTACCTTGGTTTTAAAATTACTATTTTTTAATTAAAAGAACAACTATTATAAACCTAAAATTAAGAGCTTAAGAAAATTATAAAGGAAGCAGAACATGATAAATAATTAGCAAATAGTTTTATATTTACATATTAAAGTTAAATTATAAATTAAAATGTCAAAATAGGATTGAGGCACAACATATTCCCCTATTTACACTTTTAAATGAACTAGAAAGGACCTAATTATATTGTTAAAGAAAATCTTTTATTACAAATTTCAGAAATGAAAAATTTATTGTAACATAACTATACAGGTTAAATTCAAATTTGATTTACAAAAATCGCCAATGCGTACACAAAGGAAAAAAGCTTTCTTTGGATATAAACAATTTATAAAATGCAAAGTCTATGAATTTTTTTTAAAGAAGTCTTACATCTTGGATTGTATCCAAATTATACTTCTTAAGCAATCCTTTGTTGCATGCTTCACATTTCTGTAGTATGAATTCCAAGTGTTGTAATTTAAATTAGTTTTGACAGAAAACGTTTGTCGATGCACAAAATTATGCTTTGTTCAACAATGCACAAGATAGAGGTCTCAATTTAGATGTACATACTAGATTTTTGAGAAAAACCTTTATTACACGCCTCAGAAAAGAAAAGTTTTTCCTTTAGTCTGTAGAAGCAAGTGGACATTCAAATTTGAATTTTCAGAAAACTCTTCATTACACATTTAACAAGATAAAGGCTTCTTTTCGACATGAATACGTAGGTGGACATTTAAAGCAGATTTGTGAGAAAACAATTTGTTACACACCTCACACGAAAAAGGTTTCTCTTTAGTATGAATGCGCAGGTGAGAATTTAGATAGGGTTTCCGAGAAAATTCTTTATTACACACTTCGCAAGAGAAAGGTTTCTCTTTAGTATGACTTCGCTGATGGGCATTTAAAGAAGATTTATGAGAAAACCATTTCTTACATACTTCACAAGAGAAAGGTTTATCTTTGGAATGAATACTTAGATGGGCATTTAAAGTAGATTTCTGAGAAAACAATTTGTTGCACACTTCACAACAAAAATGTTTCTCTTTAGTATGAACTCGCAGGTGGACATTTAAGGTATTTTTACGAGAAAATACTGCATTACATTCATCACAAGAGAAAAGTTTCTCTTTAGTATGAATACGCTGGTGCTCATTGAAATGAGATTTTTGAGAAAATCCTCTGTTGCATACCTGACAAGTGAAAGGTTTCTCTTTAGTATGAATGCGCTGGTGGGTATTTAAAAGAGATTTACGAGAAAACTCCCTGTTACACACCTCACAAGGAAAAGGCTTCTCGTTAGTATGAGCTCTCAGGTGGTCATTTAAATTATCTTTACGAGAAAATCCTCTGTTACACACCTGACAAAAGAAAGGTTTCCCTGTTGCATGAATTTGCAGATGTCTACTTAAACAAGATTTCTGAGAAAACCCTTTTTTACAAACCTCACAAGAGAAAAGTTTCTCTTTAGTGACAACATGCCGATGCTCATTTAAATCAGACATATCAGAAAGTTCCTTGCTGCACACTTCAGAAATGAATGGATTTTTCTCTTATGAACATATTGGTTCTCTAAATTAGACATAACATTGAATCTTACAATTTAAAATTATTTCCATCCTTCTTACTATGAAATGAAAAGAATTATATCAATCTAGTAATATCAATCTAGCAATTTGTAGGTAAAAATAGACAAAACTATACTTTTGTCCACTAGTTCAAAAATTTTAGGATACTTTTATTGAGCCATTTGTTTTATGCCAGGATACGAGGAGTAGAAAATATCTGATATATTCTTTAGACGTAATTTGTTTTCATAAGGGATTTATTTAACAGTATATTCAGAATAAACTTTACAAGCACCTGCACCTGAAATATAAATAAAATCCTTTGTACTAAATTAAAAATAATCATCGAATACATAATAAATATTTAGTATGAGTTATTTTATTTTCAATGCTAAAACTGCATTTAAATGTCTTATTTAATAATATTTCTATAAAACTGTTAGGAGGAAGACAAGAACAAACTATATAAATCCTTATTCTTTTTACCAAACTAAATAAATCCTTATTTTTTACAAGTCCTTTTTAAATTTTTTATATACAGTGATTAGAAATGCGAATTTATTATACGAGTATTAATAATTAAGTCTACTAATTGGATTTTGCAATGATAAAGTAATCTAACTAGGACTACAACGTTATTTAATTTAAATATAAAAAATTATTTTTTGAAAATTCAGATTTCATATATATATATTTCTTACAGAACATTACATAAAAAGATCAACATAATTAAATGATATGTTTGAATCTTTGACAATTGGGAGTAAAGTTATTTTGGTTTAGAATTAGCACTCTAAATCAATGTTTATCAGGGGCAAAACTGCACACCCTGTCCCCAATAACAGAATTTTTTGTATCAGCCTGCAGCATCAAAATTTATCTGCAACCTCGGCAACATTCAACCTATAGTAAAAAAAAAAAATTCAGTAACAAATAATATTCACTCATCGTTGATTCATTTGCCACTGTTGATACCGGCATTAAGTGCTTCCACTTCTAACCTCCATAAATGAACGGAAGTGAGCTGATCAAATGTGAAAACTAGGAACTCATTGAGTAAATGAAATGATAGGATATTTATATATTTCAAGCTCAAGGTATTAATGATGAAATACAGGCTGCAAATGCCTCAAAATGATAAAATATATTTTTGTATGTAAAATATTGTAAATAGGTGCAATAATGTATACTAAAGTATAAATGACTACATAATTTATAAGTATTTTCAGAGTAATTACTCCAATATATGATCACAATATATTTTTATACAGTTGATGCCACTTTAGTGACCGCGAAAAAAACTAGAAAGAGTAAGAACACTTTTTTAATATATTATTTTATCCGTTAAGTGGACAGTTTACCTTACAATTGATCAAAAATTTGATTTTTCTTTTTTCATATTAAAAAGGGGTCGCAGCATATAGGACAAATTTTATTGTTCTTACCAGTATATTTTATCAACGATCTTCAAGAGACACTTTTATAAGATATGCATTAGGAATATATCATGAGGATTATTGGTCAAAGATACTGGTAATGACAATAGAATTTGTCCTATATGCTGCGACCCCTATATTAAGTGAAAGCCTGTTTAATTGTAAAGATTTTGACAACTCATTTTTACTTATACGATAATTATATCGCGAGATATTGTAAATTTTTTTAATATAATCAGCGCAATTACCCATATAAATTAAAACCTTAAATGGCTTTTACTCCATGTTCACATTTTCTTCACTATCATATTTTTAAAATGCTAAGGCTTATTTTTGCATTTGAGATAGAGATTAATTTTTTTTTCTTTTTTTTTTACGTGTTCTTTATTATATATGGGATAAATCTGCACATGGATTAGCCTTCAGGTTTTTTGCTATTAAAAAAAAAGTATATGAAGATGTGTTAGATTTCATTGTTTTACACTATATACATCAATAAAAAATTACAATATTAAATGTAATATTAGATGTATCTAAAAATCCATGCACAGTCTTATGTAATACACATTTGAAAATCTTTTTAAAAAATTATTGGGCATAAATATACATTTTTAAAAAAGTAGTAGGGATTTTTAAAAACTCAATTTTTTATACACTTTAAAAAAAATTTAATTAAATATGCAGAATTTTTTTATTTTCAAAATGTACTTTTAGTTGAACATTGAAATGCAGTGAGGTCAGCATTTGAACCGTATTTTTTAAAATTGTGGAAAATGTAAACTATCCATTTAAAATAAAAGATTTTGCTGAAAGAGATTACATTTTTTTGGAGTCCATTCATTGTGTTGCCTTTATTTGGTTGTATCAATATAATTTGAAATGTGATTTAAAAAAAATACAAATTGGTGCCTTGAAGAACTTATGTGTACATATTTAAGAGTTGTAAATATAGTTTTACATTTATATAAATATTGACATAATTGTATATACAGGGTCATCGAAAAATAATGCCTAGATTTAAAAAAGTCATAACATCGAAACCTTTTATGTTAAATGAGTAATTCTTTCACTACACGATAACTGGTGAACGCAAGTTTTGTTTTAGTCCACCAGAATTGGTTTGCGTGTCTGTGTTATGCGCGGATTAGCTGCGCAGTTCGCAAGGTCAGCCGACGCGCTAGACTGCAGCTGCTCAGTACGATGTTGACGGTGCCACAAAAAGCACAGTGCGTGACTTGGTATGCGCGTTATTTCATGACAAAGTTATTGGATCTTTCTTTTTCGAAGAAAAAAACATGTACCGAGCAGCTGCAGTCTGGCGCGTCGGCTGATCTTGACAACTGTGCAACTAATCCGCGCATAACACAGACACGCTAACGAATTCTGGTGAAATAAAACCAAACTTGCGTTCTCCAGTTATCGTGTAGTGAAAGAATTACTCATTTAACATAAAAGATTTCAATGTTATGATTTTTTTTAAATCTATGCATTATTTTTCGATGACCCTGTATAATGAACAGTTTTGATACATTGTAGTTTATCATGGAAAAAGTAAAACAAAACAGTGTATTCTTATTAGAGCGGTTTTACTAAAGTTTGAAAGTACTCATGTGTGTACTCTTTGACTAAATTTTCAATGTGTCTATTAGAGAAATAAAGCGAAAGGCTGTTGAGCAAAAACTGAAAGATTTGACAGATGTAAATGAAAATGTGCATCTAACAAATTTTCAAATTGCAGAAAAGTTGGATCTGCCAGTGACTAATTTCAATGGCATTATTGGTAAACAAGAAACCATATGAAGACGTGAGTTTCAAAACTTATCTAAAATTTAAAAAAAAACGAGTTTTCTCTATCAATTTATTCTATTGGTGAACTTGCATTCAAAAAACACTACAATCTGCAAAAAAGTAGCTTTATCATGTATTTCTGGCACTGTAAAATCTTGGTTTACAATGAAAACCAATGGACGCAGTCAGAGATTTTTTGCGATTTCTTAAAATTTGATTTTTTGAATAAGACAAGTTTAGACACTCAGGTCCTCATATGTTCATTGCATTTTTAAAACGCAAAATAAATAAATAAATAAATAAATAAACTGATTATTTGGATTAAACAAACAAGGTTAGCAAACACCACCATAAGGCGCACCACACACCAGGGAGACATGCAACAAAAAAGCGTGAGGCATGCGACAATTTCACCCTGCTAACAAAGAAAAAACCGGTTTGAACAGCAGAATTTGCCTCATGTCTCACAATTATTGTCGCAAGTCTCTCTGGTGTGTGGCGCGCCTAAGTGAAATAATTTTATGAAAAAAAAGCAGGAGAAATTGTAAAGAAAATTAATTGAATTTAAAGCATCAAACGGGTGAACTGATAAGATGAAAACTATAGCTGGATTAATTTATAAATGGTGGAAGTAAAACTATCAATATGCAACAAGCAGATGAATGGAAATTGAACATATTATGAAGTTTAATATGTGACTATAAAGGAAAAGACATATTTAATTTGGATGAATGTGACCTATTCTATAACCTGCTAATATATAAAACATTTGCATTTAAAGGAGAAAATTGTCATGTAGGGAAATCGAGTAAGGAGCGGTTAGCGATTTTTCTAGGTAGCAACATGGATGGTGAGAATTTTCTACTTTTAGTAGTTGTAAAAGCAAAAAAGACTTGATGTTTCAAAAAATTGAAATTTTTTTACTGGGAGGCAGATGCACAAATAATCACCTCATCGAGTTGACGGCTGAAATTCCAAGATTAGTTAAAACTCCATTTGCATATTAAAGTGCAACTGGTCTGCCAAGTCATATCTTGGTGGAAAACACCTGCAAACCCGATTTTAGTGGTAGACTGGTAGGTTTTTATCATTGTCTTTTCCTGTTCCCAGTCCTCCATGTCTTCGTACCTTTGGGAGCAGGAAGACACAATGATAAACCTACCCATAAACCATTAAATTCAGGTCTGCAGGTGTTTTCCACCAAGATATGACTTGGCAGACCAATTGCACTTTAATATGTCAATCGAGTTTTAACTAATCATATAATTTCAGCCGTCAACTCGATGAGTCGAGGATTTGTGCAGCCATCTCCTGGTTTATTTGTAAATTTGAAAGCAATAAAGCCTTATAGACGACAATTCCAATTTACAAAAATTGTCTAAAGAAATTAGGCACTACAATGAGAATGGAAAAAAGAATATTATGTTTCTTGATAACTGTGCTGCACATTCCAAAAATATAAAATTAGATAACATTAAAATTAATTTCTTTCCACCAAATTCTAAAGCAGTTCTACAAACAAGAGAGATAATCAAGAGATAATAAATGCATTTAAACAGCACTTCAGAAAACGATCAGTTAAATGAATGCGTTTAAATCTGGAAAATGGAGAAAACTGAAAAGGGTGATTGTTTTAGAATATATTCATATTTCATATGATTAGATCTGTGTGGGAATCTGTAAGTCCAATTGTTTAAAAATAAATCTGGGTTTTTGAATGGAGAGATATCAGAAGAGTATGACCCAGAGATTGAAGAAAAGGAGTGGAAAATACTACAGAAACAATTGGACTTTACTATGTCGGTTTGTGAATATGTTAATGTTGATAAAGATGTAATACCAAACCAAATTTTACCAGTTGATGATATTTGTGATTTGATGCCAGATAAGAATTTAATGAATCAATAGATATTGAAGGTGACTAATAGTTCCAAACTAGTCAGATACTATAATAGGATTAGAAACTTTCCAACATTACATAGAAAACAAAGAGAATGTTCCATACAAAATACCTAAAAACTTACGGCAACTTGACTCTTTCACTTAAAATATTTGGAAAAAATGTGTTATTAATTATCGCAGTAAACTAAGTGTCTTATTACAAACCAATTAAAAGAAAAGAGGAATGGAATGCAGTTCCATAAAGAAATAAAATGAAACTCTCAATAAAATAATCCAGGTAATCTAATTTGCTTAATTTATCTTTACCTTTTCTTTACTTACTTTAAAATTAACAAAATTCACTAAAAATATTTTTTAATGGAATTTTTAAAACTACTCAATATGTCTAAACCAACACTTTATAATTTTATGTTATTATTATTTTCCTTATGTAATTTGTACCATTTACAGTTTTTTCCACACAGAAATTTTCCCATCTAAGTTGTTTCCCATTTTAAGAAGTTTAAATTATCCGGTCCACTGGAAACTTCTTAAGAAGTTTTAAAGTATTAAGAATGTTTAGTTACCCGGTCCGCCTGAAACCTTCTTAAGTAGGTTTTTCACTGTACTTACTTTCATGATAATGATTTACTTTCATGAGTCATAATTAAAACTCTTTATATTATTCTTTAAATAATTAAAAATTTAAGTAAAATAAAACAGAGTTAATATTATCCAATTAAAAATTTAAATAACATTAAACAGAATTAATATTATCCAATTAAAAATTTATTTAATTTATTAAAAATTTTTCATTAAGTGTTTGAATAAATTAAATGTTTTTCACTTGTTAATTTTAATTAAATTTGGGTTATACTTTTTAGCATAATCTAAACTAAAATTTGAGGTTGAGGGATATTTGTGAAGTAAACATAATCAAAATACTAATTACTTAATAAAAACTCACACGGTTATAATCCTCAATAATGGATTTTTAAATTATCAAGTTAGACTGTTTTTTTTGTTCATTCATATTTATCAAAAAGTGCACTAGTAGTATATTTCTTTGAGAAAAAAAAGCGAACCTGAGATTGAAATCTATCAGTTTTTAACACACAGGTGTCCATAATTAAACAACGCTACTTTAAAGTTGTCTACACATAAAACTATTGTTCATGAAGTTGTGAAATTTTGTGAAAGACATAATAAAGAGGTGAGAATTTGTCTAAACATAAAAAAAAAATTACCGTATATACTCGCGTATAAGTCGAGGAATTTCTGACAATTTTTGGTAAGCAAGTTTGGGGGGTCGACTTATATGCGAGTCAGTTAAAAAAGCAAAAACAAAAGCTTCGAATATTGCAAAATTATGGATTTTTATGTGTATGAATAAAAAAATAATATATAAAATATACAAATAATAATAATTTATCATTTAAAAAATTTTAAATGATTTATTTTTGTTTACTTACTACCTTTTCGCATTGGCAAGTGAAATCTTTGGTTTCATTTTGTGCAAAATTGAAGTAAAAAGTTAGGGGTTCGACTTATACGCGGGTTTTTGATTTTTTCCAGAATTTGCATTCGAAAGTTAGGGGGTCGACTTATACGCGAGTATATACGGTAGTTGAAAATTTCGCCACCAGAGGGAAATTTTTAACAAATTACCCATTTAGATTACGATAGTTTAGAAATTTTATTTACAGGGCGTCCATAATTAAACGACCTTATTTTAAAGTTGTCTACGGACGAAACAGAATGTTGTGAATGTTCAGAATGTTGTGAAATTTTGTGGAGGACATAATAAAGGTATGGGAATTTGTTTGATTGAAGAAAAATATAAGGAGGCTGTTTTAAACAAATTACACATTTAGTATACATTTACGGTAATTTAACAAATTTTGTTAAAACCAAACACGTTCTGCATTATGGTCATTATTTTCAGATACCATCTGGAATTGTAAGATGCACTGTTCCACAGTTGATGGCAGTGTGTTCTGGGAAATGTTAGGAACATGCCGTGAAATGATGTCTTTAGAATCAGATTAAGTTAATAAATAAAATTTCTAAACAATCGTAATGCTAAATGTGTACTTTATTAAAATCGCCCTCTAGTGGCGAAATTTTGAACCTTTTTTTTGGCTTAAACAAATTCTCATACCTTTATTATGTCTTTCAAAAAATTTCACGACGTTTTGAACAACAGTTTTATCTTCAGACAACTTTAAAGTAGGGTCGTTTAATTATGGCCACCCTGCACTGAAGGTAGTATATTTTTCATGAATTTTACAGGTAATATTGCAAAAATAGTTAATCAGCGTAAATATTTTTTCACGATTTCAAAGAATTGGGATATTTTTCTTCCTTTCAAACTACAAATATTCTTACGTTATTCATGTTAAGACAAATTTACTTTACGTTTTATGTCTACGTCAAAAAGTTCCTGATCATATAACTACATAATACAAAAGTGATGCAGTTGGTGAGAATAATTGGATCAAGCATCCATTTAATTGTAATTGTGACACTACATTATTACTAATTCTGTGGTACTTTAAAGTTTGATATTTCCATCTGTATGATGGAATTAACTGATAAGAGAATGATATGTTCAAGTATGGTTTAAAAAAAAATAGTGTGAAAGAAATAAAAACATAAAAAAGGACTTTTTGTGCCAGAAAAGGGTGAAAATGTATAAAATTTAAAAGTATAATTCGGTAAGTGCTAGTCATACAAAAATTAAATTTTTACTGTTTTATTTGCTAGAGCTTCAACCTAAACCTAAGGCTTCATTACAGATACATCATTGTTACAGATCCCAGAAGGACCAGGGCCTACAATGTCAAACCCTGTTTACTTGACCCTGAGCCCCAAGGTGCTAAAGTTCTGATCAGGGGATCAGTCTAATGTGAGATCCTCGGTATCTAGTTCCCAAGCAAGCTTCGCACTCATTTTATTGACCCCGAAAGAATGAAAGGTTGAATGAACCTTGCCAAGCCAGGAGTTGAACTCTTAACCTGTAGTGTGCCAGAGAGACATGCTGACCACTACACTATTGGGCTTCCTTTGCTAGAACTTAGAGAAAGTTTTCCTAAATATAACTTATGAAACACAGGGGCCATATTAAAATTTTAATTTTGTATCTTTTAAAAAGTTACAGCTCTTATATAAATTTCTTTTCATATAATGAAGAACAACATTTGAAACTTTTGTGAAAATTGGAACTATACCTCTAAAACTAACGGTTTTAGAATAGTGGTCAATGAAAAGAAGCAACACCTTTTATAGAATCATTAAGACCTCCCTTTTTTAAATAAAAAACAAAACAAAATAATATAAATAAAAATCTTACCTGTTTTGTTTTATGAATTGGGTTGTTTTTGAATCATTAGAACTTTCTGAGAAGAATTATTAGCAGTTGTATGGACTGTTATTCATATACAGGTAGATGCTCTTTGACATGACCAACTGCACTGTGACTCTTGAGCCCTGACGCTAAAAGAAACAACTGATGTCACAACTTAAAAAAAAAAATAATGAAATAATTTTTGAGTTCTTTGAAAGAAATTTTATATTAGGAGAAAAGCTGAATACACTTCTTTTTTTTTACAGGAAGAATACTTGTGAAAAGGAGAGGTGAGAGATTAAAATCAAGCTGGCAAATTAGAATTCACATAGCGGAGGGTGGTGTTAATGACGAGACTAATAATAAGCTAGAAGCAGCAGGAGTCGTTCGGTAGCTTCATCGCCCCAGGCCCTACCTTCTCGCTTTTCGGTGCCTTTAATTTGTGCAATTTCCCTTTAAATTTTGTCCGGTTTCAATTTTCAATTTTTTTTTCAACCTGGCTTTTGCTAGAGTGTCTTTTACTCGGAACGTGGCTGGGGACCTATAAACCTTGCTTCCACAAAAGAGTCGAAATAAGTAGAAGAATAAAGGGCTGCAGACGAAAAGGGGCCGCACGCCGCGACGGTCTAGTTAATTAAATAGTCGCGACTAGTCTCTAGTTCATCTGCATGCCTGCCTGACAATCCCTGCCTACGGTCTCTTTTGCTGAGACTCTCTAGCAGAAGCCATTAAGGAAAAGAAAAATCGAAAATTCCAACCGGACCAACTTAAAAGGAAAATTGATTAAATTAAAGGCATCAAAAAGCGGGAAGGGTTGGGTTCGGGGCACTGAAGCTATCGCATGACCACAGCGGCTTCGAGATCATTATTAGTCTCGGGAGGTGGTCAGGGTTGGGTGGGCTGTGAGACCATTGCAGAATGCTTTATTCTGCTTACTATGCTTTATTGCAATATTGCAGAGAGCTTTGCATGTGAGCAGAAATTGTGGATATTCAATGTCATGCGTTCATTTATTCCCATATGCGAAACTTTCTTCATTCGCTATTTTCTACCTCACCACCAAATTTGAATGAACATTCTTGACACATCCTTAACCTCTCAATTCTCGCTCCCTTCAATATCACGGGCTGAGGTGTCGTTCGTTATTTCTCGCTCCCGTCCTATTTCCGGGCTGGATCTTTATTGCTGGAAAAAACTTCTGAAACCAGAAAAATTGAACTGGCATTTCAGTGTGAAGTCTTTGAATATTGCTTTTGGCTTTTGCGCTGACTGTAATGTTGGGCTTTGTATTGCATGTTTCGAAATATATCACACTCAAAAATTTATTAATAATCAGAATTTAAGGGGACAAGGGACCTTAAAATAATTTTTTTTTTATTTTTTGTAAATTTCACCTTAAATATTATTCAAGGGTACATTATATGCATTATGGCATGCATTTAACACAAAAAAAAAAATTTTAAACATTTTATTTTTGAGAAAAAAATGGAATTTTATGCATCGTCTTAGAAATCTTCGAAATGCCCCCTGTGCGTCCCATATCAATGAAAATCCCCAATATTTTTTATAAAAGTTTGATTTATATATATAAATAAAATAGAGCATCGAATTTTATATATTTAAATTTAAAAGTTAAAAAAAAATAAAAAAAATTAATTTTTGAAATTTTTTCGAAAAATTTCAAAATTTTTAATTTTGTTTGTTTTTTATCTTTAAATTCAAATATTTAAAATTCAATGCTCGATTTTATTTATATATATAAAACAAACTTTTATAAAAAATTTTGGGATTTTCATTGATATGGAAGACGCAGGGGGCATTTCAAAGATTTCTAAGATGACGCATAAAATTCCATTTTTTTCTCAAAAATAATTTAAAAAAATTTTTTTTCTTGTGATAAAGGCATGCCATAATGCATATAATGTACCCTTGAATAATATTTAGGGGAAATTTACAAAAAATAAAAAAAAAATTGTTTTAAAGGATTTTAATGTCCCTTGTCCCCTTAATGTATATATATTATTCCAAATATTATTTGTAAAAATGTGTGTGATGATGATAAATAAAGATCTAAGATGTGAAAAATAAAGGTTTTATTCGCATTAATTTGTACGGTGTAAAACAAACATTAAGACACAGAATTCTTGCATGATGGCTTTTCTACAAATATGAATTTGTTCAATAACATCTTTTTTTTTTTTTTTCGCCTTTAAAAAAAACTAATTGCATATTTTATTTAGAAACCTTATAATGATTCAATTTCTGTAATAAAATAAATAGGTACTTTTTTGATGGTTTTTCCAAATATTAAGCGACCGTGAAGGGGTTAATGAACATTATGTATTTTGCATTGGGCTAAGCTAAGCCACGTAGACGGCATTGGTTTGCGTGATTTAGTGTGCTAAAAATTACTGATCTGCTAGAACATATTGAATAAACTAATAAAAACAAAAGCAGCAATAGAAACACTAATTTTATTTCTTAGAGCATGAATAGCAATATTTACAAATGCATTTAATTTAAAATTATTTTATGAATGTGCTTAATTTTATGAATGTGCTTAATTTTATGAAGTTTATTCATTACTAATTTCCATATACCATTTAACTTACAATATGTTAAATGAAACAAATAAAAAGAATTATCAGAAATACATTTTCAAAAGTTTTTCATTTTATAACAAAATCTGAATTAAAATATAAGTACTAATGAAATAAAGTAATATAAAAATAACTTTTGAAACCTAACTATTTTTCATACTTCTTGTATAAGTTCACTTTTTAAGAATATAACTTTATATGAAATACAGTCTGAAAAATATAGAAAAGGGTATTTTAATTTTTATAGTTTACATTCTGAATCAGATTTGTTTTTTCTTTCCTTCAATATTGACTATATTTAATTTTTCTCTTGTACACATGATATTAAATAATGTATGTATGCATAATGTTATAGCAGATTTATAAATAAAGAAATGTACAAAGTATTCATATAATTGTGATAATTTCTTTTAGATTTATAGTACAGTAGACTCCCTCAAATCCACAGTGCTTGGGACCAGGGTTGTGCAGATTTTAGAATTTTGTGGATTTCTGGCTATTCATTTGTTTGCATTTAAAAGAAAAATAATTTGAATGTAATAATGCAGCCGAAATTATAATGAATGCTTACAGTATAGCTGAATGTTAAAATAAGTAAGTAAAGTAATAAACTAAAATAATAAAAATTAAGATGATTTAAAAAATAACTAGATTATTATAAGTAAAGATCAAGTAAATAATTAATAAAGTATAATTAAATATGCATAATAAAGATGCATTTTTCTTGAATGTTTCAATTAGGGATTGACCGAATACCGAATAGTTGATTCGGTATTCGATGGTTCAGCATGTAAACCGAATATTCGGCTTCGGCCGAGTACTTTTAAGTATTCGGCCGAATAATTGCAGATAAGTATTTTCTTAAAAGTAGAAGAATTCTCTTTTACTCAGCAGTAGAATAGGCTAAACAATGAGTTTCAATATTATGTGCACAAGTTCAGAGTTCAGCTGCACTACAAAAAACAAGTCAAAGGCCGTTTTTAATTAAAAAAATTTTTTTTCTTTCCTAAAATAGTCTACATAGGTGTGAAATCAAAACAACTGTCTACAACAGAGAAAAAAAAATAAGAAAGATGTGCATCTTTCCCTTATTATTTAATTTTATTTACTTCTGCATTAGTTTTTTTAAATTTAAATTTATATAATGTGTATTTTCTTTAATATACACATCAAATAAGTATATCAGAGTTCATATCTGTATATCTAAGGTGTATATTAAAGAAAATACACACACCGAATAAGTATACCCCTATGCCTATCCTACAGCTTTTATAACCATTATATCAAAATCGCTCAAATTTCTTATCTTCACCACCACAATGTTAAAATATTAATCAAAATATAAATATTCTATCAATAATTTGACAGAAAATAGTTAAATGTACAAATTGATATAATACCTTTTGTATTTTGAAAACATTCATACTCAATATGTTTATAATTAGACTTAGACAATCAGTAAATCAGCTTAATGACAACATTGTTTCTTATTATTTGAATGAACTTTTGTTTTTCTGACAATCCTTATCCTTAATAACACCCTGTATAGTTTAATATTTTCACAGGTTATTTTTGGGTATTGACTAGTGATAAAATAATAAAAAATATTAATAAATTTGCGAGTGGAAAGAAGTCATTAAATTTTTTCGTGTAATTAGATTTTAGAATAAAAATATAACTGAATTAAATTATTGAAAATTTAATTTCAATTAAAGCTTACTGAAAAAGCAAATATATGCAAAAATGCGTATTTAAAAGTTTCAAGCATTCGGCTGCCGATTACTGAAGCTTCGGTATACACTTTGACCGAAGCTTCGGTATTCGGCAAAATAGCTGCTTCTGTCAATCCCTAGTTTCAATGCAACTTGCCTCATAAAGCTACACTACTAATTCACATCAAAATCATAAAATAAAGAAGTTTTATTTCAGGTTTAGCCAGACTTAATAACGAAAGAAAATAACTTGATTAAAGCAATATTGTGAATTTTTTCAGAAAAAAATTTATGCTTCCTTCATGAAAAAGGCATGGGTTTAGTCATATTAATGAGAATTACTTTTAAAATGCATAAAGATTGATATAAAAATAAAAAAGTCTCTAATTTCGACCATACATCTGAACTGAAAGTTTCATTGTTTACATCTGTGATATGTGTGGATTTTAGGCATTTGCAAATTTTAGGGTTGTGGATTTGAGAGAGTCTACTGCATCAAAAATCATTTCTTTTGAATTCAACTCTCCAGTAACATAATGTTTATGAATAGTGTCTGGCTAGGTAAGTAAAAAAAACTTAAAATAAATAAAAGACGTGCTAATTATCCTCAAATATTATATCATTTTAAATTATAATATTCTGTGCTGTTGCAATGAGGAGGGAGTCATTTAAGAAACATCCAGAGCACATAAAAACTGATAACATGCATATCAAACTCCTTGTTTTAAAATAAATGTATGATGTGTAAAAGCCAGCATAAAGAGCGTCAAAATGTCCAGAAATATTTAAGCATGCAACTGTGTTAAGATTTCAAAATAAGCGCCTCTTCAGAGAGAAATGAATGATTTTTTTACTACTCCTGTTTATTACGCTCTTTAGTTTATTCTGAAAACTGTACAAAAGGGCTATGCTCTTTTTATGAAACTTTAAAACGGTAGAGTGCTAAATTTATTTCGGATGCTCATACTTTTCATTATACAGCAGACTCCCTCAAATCTGCATAACTTGGGACCAGAGGTTGTGTGGATTTTAGAATTTTGCTGATTTCTGGTCATTGCTTTGTTTACCTTTTTTAAACAGTAATTTGAATGTAATAATTCAAATCAAGATTATAATGAATACTTACAATATAGTAAAATGTTAAAATAATTAAGTAAAGTAATAAACTGCAATGATTAAATGTAAGATGACTTTAAAAATGATTAAATTATTGTAAGTAAATGGCAAGTAAATAATTAATAATGTATAATTTAATATGCACCATAAAGATATATTTTTCTTGAATTTTTCAGTGACATTTGCCTCAGAGGTACTCTGCTAATTCACATCATAATCATAAAATAAGGAAGATTTATTTCAGGTTTAGCTCAGGGTTGCCAGCTTTTTTTGGTTTTAACCACTTAAAAAAAGCTGGCTTTTATTTTCAAAAAGATGGTTTATAGATAATTCATATAAAATTTGGATTCATTTATTTTTAATACACTTATAAATATTTTCTACCAAAAAAATATAAACTTCTATTAAATTTTGTCAAATAAATAAGTCCTTATAACTGCTAGAATGCAACTGTGAATGCATTATGTCAAAAAAAAAAAATTATATATATATTCAGAAGAATAATAAAAATTAGACTCTAAAGTAGTATTGGTTTGGCAATAGCTCTACACATACCACACATTTTAAAGATTAGATGAAAGAATAAGAAAATGTCACACATCAAAATAAACGCATTATTACATGCTGATATTTACTTTTAAAATTGATTAAAACTAAATAGCATATATGTATTTAATAACTAAAATTATCTTATATAATACTTGAGAACACCCAGTAATAAGCAATTGATATTCTTATAAAAATGATATATGTAAAAAGTTTTTCTGCTACTAATCTGTTATATAACTTATTCCAGATATGTCCATGTGGACAGATTAAAATCGTAGGATGAACAATGTTGAAAGAAAAATTAGGAAGGATATAACATTTGAGGAAATTTTAGTACATGTAAGTGCATAAAATAAAGAGAACAATAAAAAAAAAAAAAAAATTCTCCAAATAAAACTTGTTGAATTAGAATTTTGAAAAGCTAGTTGCTATTTAAAATAGTGCATAGTCATGCATAAATTAATGCATATGTTATTCATAATACTGTTTTAATAGAGAGAAATGATGTTTTTATTAAATGACTTTATGTGTGATTTTAAATAAATGTTTATGAGAAATAAAATAAGACGTATATTAATATTCCTTAAAATTAGTTAATAAAATATATAACAAAGCAACCATTGTCCTTTTTAATTATATAAAGCAGTAAAAATGAAAAAAAAGGGTGTTAACCCCTTGAGGGGCAAGTGATTGTGTTCCTGTAATGTTGAACTCACACCAGAATCTTTGAAAAATTCTATTTCAAAATAAGTAAAAGCAATCTTACGGCTTTTTTCAACCAAAGTTAGAAAAGTAAAATTTATTAAAATTTTTCTGGTATAAAACTTCATTAATCGTAGGTGGTATATAATATATACCGCCGCCTCTCAAGGGGTTAAGATCAGTGTAAACCAGAGAAAGCAATTGGTATGGTCTTTTATTCCAATATTAATGTCTTCAATATTGAAAAATTAGGTTATATTGATTTCTATTTCTACCTCAATTAAATGTCTTTAAAACTAATTAAAAAACACATAAATTTATAATTAAAATGCTTCACTGTATAAAAGTCAATTTTGACCAAAAAAGGCATATTTTGGCCAAAAAAAGCCGGTAAAAACCAATAAAAGCCACCGGCATGGCTTTTTTTAAATTTTAGCCGGTTTTTTGCAATGCTGGTTCAGCTAGACTTAATAACCAAAAAAGTTTGATTAATACATACAAATATTTGGTAAAAAGATTGTGATTACCAAAGATATCAAAAATATCTTGAATTTTTTTCAGAAGTAAATATATACTTCCTTCATGAAAAACCGTGAGTTCAGTCATATTAATGAGAATTACATTTAAAATACGTACAGAATGATATAAAAATAAAAAAGTCTGTAATTTTGACCCTACATCTGAACTCAAACTTTCATTTTTTACATCTGCGATGATGTGTAGATTTTAGAGTTGTGGATTTAAGGAAGTGTACTGTATTGTATTTTATACTTCACACAAATAAATCTACTACAATAGTTTAGGGGAAAAAACAGCTGTATGACTGCATGTGTATTAATGCATTAATAAATGTGACAATAGAGAAAAACAAAATTCTAAATAAGATGGAAAAAAAGTAACTCTCTTAAATATACAGTTCAATGTATTACAGTTTTAGTTATTTGTCTCATGACAACATTTCTCAAGGTGTCACTTCCTGAAATTTGATGCAAAATGACAGCCATTTCTGCAACATTCTTCACTATTATCGAAAAATGATAAATACTATGTGATTCTGTAACTTCAAAATAAGACCACCAGCTAATTTAATACACCTAAGATTAAACATGACCTCACAAATATGACAGAAAGCAGCCAATTTGGATTTGATTAAAGTCTTTGCTGCCTACTTATTAAGTTTGTAAACATTTAGGACAATTAATTAAATTAAAATAGTAATTAATTATTATTTTAATAAGGCCTATCTTTCAGTTACAGCATAAACATGTCAGTAATGGACACCCTTAAGAAACTTCTTTTAAAAATATTTTTTAATCAATAGTTCTTATAAATAACATTCCAGTTTTTTAAGTATTATATTAAAACTATAAAAAATATCTCATAGCCATATTTCCCATTTTAAATCAAATTTTAATTGTCATAACAGAAATAAATTAAGCATCCAAAATTTTATCAATGGACACTTACTGGCCCAGTAATGGGTACCCTATGAAAAGTCTTTATGATTGTACTTAGAATCAGAACTTAATGAAAGCATACAAATGAAACATAAGTCATTTTCAAATTAATTCAATAATTAAAATATCAATTATAATACAGTACAGAACCATTTATCCAGAATCATTGGGGTCAGATGTATTTCGGATACTGTTTTTTCTGGATAACTGGTTGGGCATTAAACCAACATCTCTTCGGTCAGATTTTTAGAATATATGTGGCTATGACAGTGTTTTAATCTCAAATTAATTATTAGACTATTCAGAAAGAATCAGGTCCAAACAAGACCAGACAAATCAAAGTTTAAAAGAAGGCAATTTATAGAAATACCTTGGAAACAAAAACTCCCTTGTTTCCTCTGCATAAAAATCAAAATTCCCAATATATAACTAAATATGCTTCTATTTCAAAGCTTAGTTGTTGGAATCAAGTTATATCATGCATATTGTAATATTTAATGCAATATACATATCAAACTAGGACTGTATGGCTCATATTTATTAAATAAGTCAATTGGAAGCATCATTCTGGATAACTGGATTTCTGGATAAATGGTTCCATACTGTGATATATTCATGAGAATAAATTATTGCTCAAATTAATTTATGTTATAATCACAAGATTAATATTTTAATTATTTTAGATATAAGATTTAAAGGTACTTTTCGGTTAGCCGGGTGCCAGTGTTATACATACATATATATGTATATATACATGTATGTATATATACATACATGTTTACATATATATATGTGTGTATATATACAATATGTGTATATGTACAGTCGGCTCTCGTTAATTCGAAATCGGATAAATCGAATCTTTGCTTAATTCGAACTAAACATGAAGTCCCGAAATTTTCAATGGCAGAATAACGTTAAAACTTTTCATTTATTCGAACTCATTTTCTCTTGACTTCGTTTAATTCGAACTAACGAGAATTCCATTTTTTCATTTTTCCTTACTTTCTCACAGACTTCAGATCCTTGAAATAACTTTCTTTCTTTCATTTTTGTCAGAATTGTTCTGAACTAGTATAATAATTCCATGCATTTGAAATCCGCTTTCTTAGTGCGCCCTGTCTGTCCATCAATGACACATTCGCACTTTCTTCAATTGTGCTTTTCCTAATCCCTTCTGTAGCATTTGACATTCCAAGAAATTCACTGAGTGGACATCTGTTAAAGATAGGGGAAACCTATTTTATCACTACATTCTACTTTCACTCTGGGTATCGAATTTTTCAGTCAATGGTTTTACTTACTGCTAAATTGTTTTTTGAGAAAGTAAAAGATCTTGTTTCTTTAAAATATGGCTCCACGTGGAAGTTATAAATCGTTAACTCTAGAAGCCAAAGTGGAAATTATTAAAAAGGTAGGATGTGGCCAATCTAAGACAAAAATTGCTGCAGAATATGGAATAAAAAAGAATATGCTGTCTACTTACTTGAAAAATAAAGAATTCATCCTGAAATCATGGGAAAAGGAAAGATTTGCTAAAGGACGAAAACGTATGAGAACAGCAGCCCATGAGGATTTAGAGGAAGCTTTACTGTTATGGACAAAAGATGCATTGGCAAGAAATGTACCTTTGAGTGGACCTATATTGGCAGCTAAAGCGAAAGAACTTGCACTACTCATGGGTATTAAAAATTTCAATTGCAGCGAAGCATGGCTGACACGTTTTAAGCAGCGAAATAACATTGTACACAAAACTGTGTGAGGTGAAAGTGGTGCTGTAGACCTCGCTGCTTGCAATGAATTCTGCGAAAAGTTACCCGAACTTATTTCTACTTATGCAATGAAAGACGTGTTTAATGCCGATGAAACAGGGTTGTTTTATAAACTTCTTCCTAATAAGACTTTAACATTTAAAGGTGAAACGTGCACAAGTGATAAACTTAGAAAAGACAGGATAACTGTGATGGTAGGTGCCAATATGGATGGAAGTGAGAAGTTAAAATTGTTAGTTATTGGTAAATCAACTAATCCAAGTTGCTTCAAAGGAGTTAAAACACTGCCTGTTGATTATGTGGCAAATGCCAAAGCCTGGATGACGCGTGAGATCTGCATCAGTTGGTTAAAAGAACTGGATAAAAAATTTTCTCGTGAAAACAGAAAAATTCTACTGCTGCTAGATAATGTGCAGAGTCATTGTAAACTACCAACACTGAACTCTATAAAGATTGAATATTTACCCCCTAATACTACAGCACAACTGCAACCGATGGACCAAGGAATAATTCAAAATTTAAAAACTCATTACCGTAAAAGGGTTCTAGAACAAATTTTATTTTCGATTAACCTTAAAGAAAGGTACGACATAACATTACTCAAGGCCATCAACGATTTATATGTGGCGTGGGACGCCGTACAACCTGAAACAATAGAAAAATGCTTTCGACATGCCAGATTTATCCATCCACCTAAAAAGAGTAGTTATAATGCAAATGACGAAAACGACAGACCTTTTGAAGAAATAGAATTTCCAAACTTTTCTGAAAAGTTCCAATGCGATATTACGTTCGCAGAGTATGTAGCAGCCGACAATAGTTTAGAATTATCTGGACCCTTAACTGTGGAAGAAATTGTACAAACAATTCACGAAAAATGCAATGAGGAGATGGAATCGGATTCTGGTGATTCTGCTACTATGTCCCAAATGCTTTCCTTACCCACAGAAAAGTCAATTGCACAATCAATTGAGTGTTTGCGTACATTTATCCTGATGCAGCCATCATCAGACAAAGAACTTAACTGTTTGTCACAAATAGAAAAACTGGCTAAAAAGTCAAAAATGAATAGGACTAAGCAAACAACAATTGATAATTTTTTTCATAGAGATGATAAATAAGTGTAAATAATTTCTTAAATGTTCATCTAATTTCAGGTAAGAAAATTATAGTACAATTAAAATGTAATTTTAAATGCCATTGTTCTATAGTGCATTATTAATTTTTATGTTTTATTTATATCATTTTAATATTATTAATTATTTTATGTATTTATATCTTTTAATTTAATATTAAGTCATTCTAACGATAACATCCGAAATTAAAAAAAATACTATAACATTAATTCCTTTGTAATAGTACCCCTTTAAACATGTTTTCTCTCATACTTTCCATAATTCGAACTCTAGATAATTCGAACATTTCTTGTGGTCCCGACGAGTTCGAATTAACGAGAGCCGACTGTATATATATATGTATATATTTACATATATGTATGTATATAAATATGTATATATAACACTGGCACCCGGCTAACCGAAAAGTACCAATTTAAAATATCAAATTAAATGTATATAATGGGGAGGAGTGACAATGAATGGAATCTCATTTCCCGTTTCAATTATCAGAATTTTTTTTCTAAAAGTACTTTATTAATTATTTGTGATAATAAGTGTAATACAAATATTAAAAGAAGTGAAATTGCAGTTGGATATTAAAAATACTAAGTAAATTATTTCGAATTAAATTACAGAACTGACATTTGAGGCCCCTTATGTCCCCAGATTTACTAATTTCAGTAAGCTACTATACACATATTATTCTGTAAGTATTTTTATGCACAAAGTTATAAGTCAGAAGTGAATAGTTAGCCAATGACGACAAGTTGAAAGAAATTCTTTTTTAAATAATATCTTCATTTGAATGGGGGAGGGGGCGGGGAGTTCTCCTTTTTCAATACCCTTGGACATTATTCTCTGCATCATGATTGATTTGACAGGTTTGTAAGTACAGTCGCATGACAGTATTTAAATTATTTTTCAAAAGATAAACTCTTGGACAATAGACATTTTTTCCTTACTTCATGTTTTTAATTTATTTTTGTTCAGACGAAAAACGTGAGATGTTCGACGATAATATTTATGTTGTTATTATGGTTTGGATATGTGTATTCGTAGTTGCTGTGATGTGATTGTCTAAATAAACGTTTTGTGTGTTTAAAGAAGTTACGTTTATAGTAAAATAATTATCATTATTTTAACTAAAACATTAAAAATAAATAACAATTTGGTAGCGGCGCAGTGGTTTTAAAAAGCGAATTTTGTATTTTGACTGCACAAATAAGAAAAGTAAATAAATATAAATTTTATCAAAACTAGGCCTAATACAAGATAAGAATTTGTTCCATTGAACTAACCGTCAATAGGAAAAATTTAAGAGGTAAGAAATTTATATGCATTTAAAAATTGTTTGGGAGATAAAGTATTTTATCTATGTGTGAATCCAATATGTTTGGAATTCCTAGAATAGAACCGTTAACAAGTAAAAATTATACATTATGGAGTATGCAAGTTGAAGCTTCAATTAAATCAAAACATTTATTTGATGCTATCGAAAATGATGAACGGGTAAAAAATGAAGGGGATCCCGATAGTTTAAAAGGGCATAAAACATGGTTAGAAAAGAATGATGAAGTTTACGGTATAATTATATTAATGTTGTCAGCAGAACAAATGATGGCAGTTAGAGGGATTAAAAAAGCTAAGGATTTATGGCAATTACTGAAAAAGCGGTATGCGGGAACTGAAAATCAGAGAACAATTCAATTAAAAATTAATCTTGCGAGAATAGAGAAAAACGAAAGAGAAACAATAAAAGAATATTTAATAAGAGCTCAAGGGATAGCTAATGAAATATTAGAATTGGGTACAGAAATTGATGAATGCGAATTAATAGGATTTATTATAGAAGGGCTCCCAAAGAAATATAGCGAAGTAACAACTGCGATATCATCGAACCCAAATATAACTTATGAAGTAGTGCAAGAAACTTTGTTGAGATATGAAAGAAAATATGATAGATTTCGCGAAAACGAGTCTAAAGCATTTAGGGCTAATGAAAAGAAAAAGGTTCTATGTTTTGCTTGCGGAAAGCCAAACCATATAGCGCGGAATTGTTATAGTAAATCGAATATGACACACTCGCGAAATAATAGGCAGTATTCACCTAAGAAAAAATTTCAAAATTTTTATAGTAATACAGTTCAAGATGTAAGAGAATACTCATGCAGTAATAAGAATTATAATAAGAATAATAATGTTTCAAACAAGAAAGCAAAAGAATATACATGTTTTACAAATGAACATACATTGCAGTCAAATGAATTCAATAGAAATGAGTGAAAAGAATCTTAAAATAATAGGGAAATAACCTGGATGTTAGATTCAGCTTGCACTTCGCATATGACGCATAAAGAAGATATTGTTGTAGAAAGAAAACCTGAAGATGTAGAAATTGCAACTGCTGACAGTGAGCGATCAATACAAGCAAAATATCGTGGAAATGTTCATGTTATGGCTTATGATGAGGAATTTGGCGAAACAAAAATAAAGCTTACAGAGGTTCTTTGCGTACCTAATTTAAGAGAAAATTTGATGTCAGTTCCAAGTTTAGTCAGAAAAGGAAAATATGTGATATTTGATAAGGAAGGAGCAGCCATTTATGAAAAGAATACAGGCGAATTAATAGCTAAAGGAACATTCGAAGACAATACATTTAAAATAAACTTAACTGTACGAGAAACAGTTGAAGACAGAAATGAATCTTGTTTACAGACAAATGATTCAAAGAAAGAACTGTGGCATAGAAGACTTGGGCATATAAATTTTGTATACTTACAAAGGATGTCAAGAGAAAATATTGTAAGGGGATTAGAAAAGATGAATGGCGAAGAAACAAAATGCGAAATATGTATTCAAGGAAAATTAACAAGAACACCATTTAATCATGTGATAGAAGGAACAACACGCATTTTAGAAAGATTGCATGTTGATTTATGTGGACCAATGAAAGTACACTCATTGGGAGGGAGTAAATACATGCTGATGGTAATAGATGAATATAGTAGAAGATAATTTGTAGATTTTTTAAGTAAAGATGAAGCAAAAGAAAGAATTATAAATATAATAGAGAGAAGAGAAAATGAAACCGGCAAGAAAGTAAAAGCGGTTAGATCAGATAATGGTGGTGAATTTACTAACGAAGAGCTCATGAATTATTATAAAAGGAAGGGTTTAAAGAATGAAAGAACCACAATTCATAGTCCACAAAGTAACGGGATTGCACAAAGAGCTAATCGGACTGTTATTAATACTGCAGGGAACATTGCTGATAGAAGCAAAACTACCTTTATCCTAATGTTACTCCAACCGCTACGAGAAAGAAAATGCCATTAGAATTATGGTCAAATAATAAAACAACAGGCATGGGAGAATATTTGGATGTAAAGCTTTTTATCACAACGATGATATCAATAAAAAGAAATTTGATGTAAGAGCAAAACCAGCAGTGTTTATCGGATATTCAAGAGATCGGCGAGCATACAGATTGTACAATTTAAAGGAAAAGAGAATACGTGAAAGCAGAGATGTAGCATTTATAGAAGAAAAAATGGGATATGAAGATATAGCTAACAAGGAAGAAAGGACTGATGAATTTGAATACATCAACGTTATCAGTAATAAGAATGTAATAAATGAACAAGAGAATAATTTCGATGAAAATGAAGAAGAGTTAAATCAGAAAAAGGACACAATTGAGTTGTCAAAAGATTCTGTGACAGAAGAATATGAAGTAAATGATATAGTTAATGAAAATGAGGAACAGCAAGAAAAAGAAGCTAATGAGAATAAGCTGTTTGAAGAACCTAGAAGATCATCACGAATTAGGAAACCGAATCCAAAATATTTAGCAAATCTAGTGCACGAGGAAGTTCCAAAGAATTACAAAGATGTATTAAATTCCAAAGATAAGGATAAATGGATAGAAGCAATCAAAAAGGAATTACACTCGTTAGAAGAACACAAAACGTGGAAAATCATTGACAAACCAAAAGATGTGAAGACATTGAGAAGCAAATGGATTTTTATTGTAAAAGAAAACGGCGAAGATGTAAAATATAAAGCAAGATTAGTAGCCGACAGATCAAGACTTAAATTTGGAACAAATTATCAAGAATCGTATAGTCCTGTAATGAAAACTGAATCATTTGGAACTTTATTGGCAATCGCAGCAATGAAAGGTTATAAAACTAGATTTTTCGACATAGAAACAGCATATCTGAATGCAGATCTAGAAACTGCTGTTTATATGAATCCGCCTGAAGGCCTACAAATTGAAGGAGGGAAAATATTATTGGTAACAGGAAATTTATATGGGTTGCCAGAAGCAGGAAGATGCTGGTATGAAAAATTAGTTAATATATTTGATAAAATTGGGTTATAGCCATGCAAAGCAGATCCATGTGTGTTTTTTAATAAAAATGATAATAAATTTATTACAGTTGGAATATATGTCGATGATGGAATAATCGTTAGTGAATCCGAAGAATTATTAAATAAATTGATACAAAAATTGAATAAAGAAGCAAAAATTAAAGAGCTGAAGAAAAACTTTAAATTCCTTGGTATTGATATTGAAGAAAATAATGGAGAATTTTTGCTAGGGAAAGCTAAGTATGCAGAAAAGAATCTTAGAAAGATTTGATATGGAAAATTGTAAAAGTGTGAAAACCCCTGGTGTTTCTGGAATAAAATTAGATGAATATGAAAGTGAAAATAAAATTGATGAAACATTATATCTAGAAATGCTTGGAAGTATAGGATATCTAGTAAGAGGAACAAGGCCAGATTTAGCTTTCACTTTAAGTAATTTGTCTCAATATGCAAAAGATCCTAGAGAAATTCATTTACAGGCAGTGAAGAGAGTTTTGCGGTGCAATCAAGGCACTCAAAACTACAAACTTCGAATTAAAAATAAAAAGGGCCAATTATCACTTTGTTCTGATGCTAGCTGGTGTACTACACGGGATTAAAAATCATTTGGTGGATATATCGTAAAGATAGGAGAATCACTAATTGAATGGAAAAGTAATAAACAGAAACTGGTTGCGCTTTCTACAATGGAATCTGAACTTTTAGGTTTATGTGATGCTATTTGTGAAGGAAAATGGTTAATGGGTCTCTTGGAAGAGTTAAACCAAGAAGAAATGGTGAAGCGTCCAATAGAAATCAGTACTGATAGTCAATCTGTAATTGATTGGATTAAAAACCCAAGAGTGAATAATCACAACAAAGATATAGGTAGAAAATATCATTTTGTAAAAGATGAAAGAACGAAAGGAGAAATTGAAACAAAATATGTAAGCTCGTCTGAACTGGAGGCAGATATAATGACTAAGAATTTGAGTTATGATGTCATGAAAAAACACATTACACGTCTAGGAATTGCTGAGGATTATTGACATGCGAAAGGAGGGATTTATGAGTAAAGTCGCATGACAATATTTAAATTATTTTTCAAAAGATAAACTCTTGGACAATAGACATTTTTTCCTTACTCCATGTTTTTAATTTATTTTTGTTTAGACGAAAAATGTGAGATGTTCGACGATAATATTTATGTTGTTATTATGGTTTGGATATGTGTATTCGTAGTTGCTGTGATGTGATTGTCTAAATAAATGTTTTGTTTGTTTAAAGAAGTTATGTTTATAGTAAAATAGTTTTCATTACTTTAACTAAAATGTTAAAAATAAATAACAATTTTGGACATTATTCTCTGCATCATGATTGATTTGACAGGTCCTTGTCATATGATAAAATATGCAAGGCAGAGTTACAGAAAAAAAAACCTGGTTTAATATTAAAAGTTTTATTAATCAGATGAAATTAATTAAAAGCAGCTATTTACAATTTTTAAAAACATTTCTTATTACATTCTGATATATACAATTTAAGAACTAAATTTGATTCCTTAGCTTTTCAGTTAAATCAAAAGATTTTATATACTATGCCACTTTAAAATTACACCTTAGTAATTGCTAAATGGAGTGCCCATTACTGGAACATGACTAATTAAACGTTCCAATTAATAGACGCTGGTTGTAAAACATTAAAAACAAATTGACAAACGGTCATTAGTATGTAAAATTCAAAACTTCCTATTGCTATCAAAATTTTATCAAAAAAATAAGGAAGATATATATTAAATAGCTTGGTCAGTAAAACCCTCCCATTGTAAGGCTCATGAGTATAACAAAATTAGTTCAATTAAATTGGGATTCAATAACGTGCTTCATATTTAGGGATTTTATATATTGGTAAAACTTTTAATCTAATGTCAAAGAATTCATAAATAAATAGTTGTTCTTCTACAATTGTATATGCACTAAAGAATTTTAAGGAAATCATGAAGTTTAAAAATATAAATTAATGAGCTTACCAGATAACATGTGCCGAAATAACTTTTGGCCAACAAATGTGACACCGCCTATCTATTAAACAACGCGGTAGAACGTTTTGTCAACAGCCAATCGCGTCGCGTTCAGACTGCTTGGAACTAATTTTACTACAATTAGCTCAATAGATGGCGGTGCGCGTTGAGCGATGTTATGAGGAATATTTCCGTTCGTGGATTCCAGTCAGATTGTATGTATGTCCTCACGTCAAAGTTTCAATATCATGTCATATAATTTTTTATATGTAGTTTATTCTTCATTTATATATAATTTAGATAGTTTTTTTTTAAATATAGGTTTTCACATCATTAAAAAATATTATTTTTGTGTGTCATTTACTTCAGTTTACACCTGATTTTTCTAAAAGATTATGATTGAAAGGGAGAAAAACATACAAGTATTTGAGCACAGTTTATACAACTTTTCTGATTGTAGGCACATATTCAAAACTTTTTTTTGTGTGAGTGTGTATCAACTCAATATATTGTTTTTTACGTGTATCAACTCAATATATTGTTTTTTACGTGTATCAACTCAATATATTTTAATATTCTTATGTCAACATTTTTTATTTCATCACAAATTTTAGTCCTTTAAAAAAATCCCAGTTTTTTACTACTCTGTATATAAATTACACAGAGAAAATGTACATTTTCCGAATTATTTTGCATCTTTTATATTTAAATTGTTTCTGGAAATTGAAGAAGAAACTGTTTACTATTCGTAGTTTCCATGTTTGTTTTTTTAAACAGACACCAACAAAAAACGTAATTTGCATAGTGAGTTTATGGTATACCTAAAATTATTTTCTACTTTAAAATGGAATTTATAGATACAGTAGAAGATCTTTATAACGCAAATCTAAAAATGCAAAATTGTGCGTTATATAGAATTTTGCGTTATATGGATCACATCATTAAAGTTACTTTGTAAACATGGCCAAATATATCTGAAACATATCAAAATGCATTAGAATATCTTTATACTGCATTCTTTGTTACCAAGAGTTATCCAAATTAAAATTTTTGCATAATATAGGTCAGACATTGTTAAATTTACTTTATATAAACGTGATCCAAATATAACTGACACAACCATCCCTTATTATTAGACATTTTCAAAAGTGTGTATTGTAATAATAGTATTTTTTTCAGTAAAAAGGTCTTAAATTAGAAGATAAAGTTGAACTAATGTGTGAAATTTAGTCCTCTAGAGAGTAGCAATATTTTATGATGTGAAAATGCAGGTGCTTTTTAACTGCAAAAATCATTGTTTACATCTGAGAAGTTGTGCGTTATATGGAGAATTGCGTTATAAAGATCTTCTACTGTATAATAGGATAAGTTTAATTTTGCATTTTAAAACTTTTCTAACAGCAACAAACATTTAAATCTCTAGAAATCACATTATTTTGGACATGAATAAACAGGTTCACTGCAAACTGTTCATTATCTGTATATTGTTCATCAGAGCAACAGAAAGACATCTAGTAATAATAAAAAATGAGATGTCTGAGTTATTGCTATGAATAATTGTGTTTGCATCTAGTGGAACAACTTCTGAAACACAAAGTTATGTTTAATAATATATCTCATATGTGTTTTAAAAAATTTTCCTACTGCTCCAATAGATGCAGACACAGTTTTTCATAGCAGTAAGTCAGACATCTCATTTCCAATTACACTAGTTTAAAAAAATTGGGTTGTGTTCAGTTTTTTATCTTTTGACATTTGATTCTTGTGTATTTTGTACTGCTCAATCTGAAAATGACCTTCATTTTTAACCATCACGTCATGTTTTATCGCAAATCATAAATTTCAAAGGCAAAAAATGAAAAAAATAGCACAAATCTGATACTATAAAATAGATGTGATGATTGTGTTTATTAACTTTTGATTAGTTGATTCTTATGTATTTTGCAGTGCTGAATCCGACTTCATTTTTTATCCTCACATCAGGAATTTCGGCAAATTTAAAAAAAGTTGAAATATTGCAATATTCCGATGCTATAAAATAGATGTAAAACTTTTTTTTTCATATAAATTTATTCATCTTTTGGCATATACTATGCATTTTCTCAGCTAAACGTGTAAAATATTGTGTATTTACAATCCTTACAGTTTTATTCCATGTATGACGTTTCTTTGAATTGCTCATGCTCTGAATCCCATTTTTCCTTTTTGCATTCTGTATGGGATTCATCTCGATGTCCTCTTATATTTTGGTGGTTGATAAGGCTGAAAATTTGTCGCAGATGTATTTACAACATTTGCCTTCTTTTGGTAAGGTTCTGACAAATTGCTTTGACAGATTTTCCCTATTTTTTTGCTTTTTTACTTTGATATTTACGATTTTTGAAAAATCCTAATGTGATGGTTAAAAATGAAGGTCATTTTAGGATTCAGTGCTAAAAAATACATAAAAATCAATTATCAAAAGTTAAAAAACACAACCATCACATCTATTTTATAGTATAATAGACTCCTTCGAATCTGCACAGCTTGGAACCAGAAGTTTCGCAAATTTTAGAATTTCGCGTATTTCTGGTCATTGCTTTGTTTACATTCTTTAAAAAATAATTTGAATGAAATAATGCAATCAAAATTACAATGGATACTTCCAATATAGTAGAATATTAAAATAATTAAGTAAGTTAATAAACTAAAATGATAAAATTAAGATAACTTTAAAAATGATTAAATTATTAAAAGTAAATAATTAATGTATAATTAAATATGCATAATAAAGATGAGCTACATTTTCCTAGAATTATTCAATGAAATTTTCCTCATAAAGTTGCCCTCTTAATTCACATCCAAATCATAAAGTTTTAGGAAGTTTTATTTCAGGTTTAGCCAGTCTTAATAAACAAAAAAGCTTGATTAATAAGATAAATTTGGCAAAAAAATTGCGATTACCAGTGATACCAGCATTATCTTGATTTTCTTCAAAAATAAATTTATACTTCTTTCATGAAAAACATCAAATTGAGTCATATTATCGAGAATTACACATTAAAATACAAATGGAATAATATAAAATAAAAAAATTCAGCGATTTTGCCCCTACATCAGAACTGAAAGTTTCATTGTTTATGTCTGTGATAATGTGCGGCTTTGAGGGAGTCTATTGTATTAGGTTTTCGCAATTTTTTAACTTTTTATCTTTGAAATTTACAATTTACAAAAAATCCTGACATGATGGTTAAAAATGAAGGTCATTTTAAGATTCAATGCTAAAAAATACATAAAAATCAATTATGAAACGTTAAAAAACACAACCATTGCAGGCTTGTGTTATTACTAGATGACTACTGTTGCTCTGAGGTGACAATGTATTCATTCTGTAATAAAAAATACATAAAAATCAATTATGAAACTTTAAAAAACACAACAATTGCAGGTTTGTGTTATTACTAGATGACCTACTGTTGCTCTGAGGTGACGATGTATTCATTCTGTAATAAAAAATACATAAAAATCAATTATGAAATGTTAAAAAACACAACCATTGCAGGCTTGTGTTATTACTAGATGACCTACTGTTGCTCTGAGGTGATAATGTATTCATTCTGTAATAAATATTGTCTACATTAAGTCCATTCACACAGTAAGAGATTGCACTTTTAGAGATTTAAATATTTGTTGCTTTTAGAGAAGTTTTAAAAGGCAAAATTAAACTTATCCTTTTATTAAAGTTTTATATATATATAGCTTATTGTGCTCTCTGTAACTTTATTTTTCTTATTTAGAATTGTCAATGCATTTTTTAAATTGTATTTGTATGGTTAAATATAAATTTGTCTATACTTTCAAAAAAAAAAAAAAAAAAATAGTCAACACTAATTTTGAAATAGCGTTCCAGTTCATGAATTTTTCCATTTTCAAGCCCTGTATATATATATATAGTATATATTTTTTTAAATCTGGAAACATGTATAGATTTTGTACTATGCAAATTTAGGTAGTACATATGCAATATCCATGCCAGGAAGAGGAATTGCCAGTCTTGTTTGTTGTTCCTCACTAGTTGTGTCCAAAACAGTAATTTAATACAGTAGACTCCTTCAAATCTGCAAATGCCTAAAATCCGCACATCATGACAGATGTAAACAATGAAATTTTCAGTTCAGATGCAAGGAAAAAATTACAGAATTTTTTTGTTTTATATCATTCTGTATGTATTTTTATGTTTATTTCTCGAAAATATAACTAAACTTGTGGCTTTTCATAAAGTAAGTATAATTCTTTTTTCTTCTGAAAAAAAGAAAAAAAACAAGATATTGCTCATATCACTGGTAATCACAATCTTTTTACCAAATATATTTATGAATTAATCAACTTTTTTGGTTATTAAGACTTAACTAAACCTGAAATTAAACTTCCTTTCTTTGTGATTTTGATGTGAATTAATAAGGTACCTTTATAAGGAAAGTTTCATTGAATAATTGAAGGAAAGTGTATCTCATCTTTATTTACATATTTAATTATACATAATTAATTATTTACTTGATCTTTACTTTTTAATAATTTAATCCTTTTTAAAATTATCTTACTTTTTATCATTTTAGTTTATTGCTTTACATAATTATTTTAATATTTAACTATTGCAAGCATTCAGTATAATTTTGATTGCATTTTTACATTCAAATTACTTTTTTTAAAATGTAAAAAATAGCAATGACCAGAAATCCGCACAACCTCTGGTCCCAAGCTGTGTGGATTTCAGGAAGTTGACTGTATACATTTATTAAGCACATAAACATTATTAAAATAATAATATAGTACAGTAGACTCCCTCAAATCTACAGAGGTTGTGCAAATTTTAGAATTTTAAGGATTTCTGGTCATTGTTTTTGTTTACATTTTTTTAAACAGTAATGTGAATGTAATAATGCAATCAAAATTATAATGAATGTTTGCAATGTAGTAAAATAATAACTATTAAGATAATTTTTAAAAATGATTAAATTATTAAATGTAAATGTCAAGTAAATAATTAATAATGCATAATAAAGATGAAATACATTTTTCTTGAATTATTCAATGAAACTTGCCTCATAAGGGTACACTACTAATTCACTTAAAGAAAACTCATAAAACAAGGAAATTTTATTTCATTTTATGCCAGACTTAATAATAAAAAAAGCCTGATTAATACATAAATATATTTGTTAAAAAGATTGCGATCACCCAACAATACCTTGATTTTTTTCAGAAATAAATTTGTATACTTCTTTCCAGAAAAAGCATGAATTTAGTCATATTAACGTGAATTGCATATTAAAATGCATACAGAATGATATTTTTTTTTTTAATCTAATTTTTGTCCTTACGTCTGAACTAAAAGTTTTATTATTTACATTTGTAATAATGTGTGGATTTCAGTCATTTGCAGATTTGAGGGAGCCTACTGTACAAATAACACAAAAGCAAATTAAAATATTACTTTTTCCTTACATCTGAACTAAAAGTTTTATTATTTACATTTATAATGATGTGTGGATTTCAGGCATTTGCAGATTTGAGGGAGTCTACTGTATAGTACAAATAACACAAAAGCAAATTAAAATATTACTTTTTCCTTACATCTGAACTAAAAGTTTTATTATTTACATTTGTAATAATGTGTGGATTTCAGGCATTTGCAGATTTGAGGGAGTCTACTGTATAGTACAAATAACACAAAAGCAAATTAAAATATTACTTTTTCCTTACATCTGAACTAAAAGTTTTATTATTTACATTTATAATGATGTGTGGATTTCAGGCATTTGCAGATTTGAGGGAGTCTACTGTATAGTACAAATAACACAAAAGCAAATTAAAATAATACAAACCAGTAATTTAGTACTATTCATATATTATATATAAAAGTAGAGATAAATACTACTATATAAAGGTATACTATTATTATGCATTAATAATGTAGATTTATTACGTAAAAAGAAAAAAAAAAGTGTAAGGATTGCTTTATTGTTATTGATGTATACTGTGGTTCATCTTTCTGGTTCTGATAATATGTAAGTAACCAAATTTGTTATTAAAGAAGTAATTTGTAAAGTATGAAGTTTGCGAGAAAACTTGAGCCTCTGTACCTATTTCTCCCCAAAAATGTATTTAGTATTTAAAAAAAAAATTTCCTCCTTTGTTTTTTCACAACGATGCAAATTTTTAATACAATTTAGATACATGTAACTTTTCAAAAGTAAAAAAAATAACATTTAAAAAAAGTTATTTTTTTACAAATGTATATCATTCGTTATAGTCAACTGTGCTTGATGACCAATTTTCTGTGTTATTCTTGTTCTAAAGTCTGGCTTAAAATTACAATTTGCCTTTATTTTCTAGGAGATACTGTACATTTACAAAGAAACTTAAAAAAAAAAAAAAAAAAACTTGAATTAGAATACAGTAGAAGATCTTTATAACGCAAACTTAAAAACGTTAGATTGTTCATTATATAGAATTTTGCGTTATATAGAATACATGTCACACATCAATAACATACATTGTAAATATATTTAAAACATATCAAAAAATAGTAGAGTATCTTTATAATGCATTCCTTGTTACCAGGAGTTGTGCAAATTATAATTTTTGTATAATATAGATCACCTGACGCATTGTTAAATTTACTCTGTAAACACTGTCCAAATGTGCTTGAACCAAATCATTTATTATATTAGTATTTATTTTCAAAAATTTGTAATAGTGGCAATTATTTCATTAAGAAGCTATGACTTAAGGAGGTGAAGTTGAACTAGTGTATCAAATTTAGTCATCTAGACTCCAGAGAATAGCAATTTTTTTTTATAATGTGGGAATGCAGATGCTTCTTAACTGCAAAATTCATTATGTATATGTCGTAGGCTAATTGAGAAATCCGTCTCTTTGCAAACAGCCTAGGCTCTTTGCCAAGAGCCGGGCTAATTGGAGAATCCATCTCCCTTTTTCCAATTAGCCTGATATTTTTCAGGCTTATTGCAAAGAGCCTAGAAAGCGTTAGGCTAATTGAAAAATGACCACTTATTATCCGATCAGGGTGATATTTTCAGCTCGCAGGCTATCAAAGCCTGAGAGCTTATGTGCCCGCCGATTCTGTATGTACGTGTGTACGTACGTACGTACATATGTACGTAACGCGATAACTCTTGATAGAAATATCCGATTTGCTTCAAAAAAATTTTCTAGGCTCATTCTGATAAGGTGCTTCCCTGATTATTTTTTGGGGTTCATTGGTTAAGGATAAAGGGTAAAAAGAGGGGCTAGTCACCCCCCCCCCCCCTTAATTTATATAAATGGGTTTTTCATGCAGAAATATTCGATTTGCTCCAAATTTGGTATACCGGTTTATTGTGTTAAGGAGCTTCCCTGATTAGATTTGGAAGCACATTATTTAAGTATAAAGGGGGGCTATCACCCCCGTAATTTAGATAAATGGGTTTTTCATGCAGAAATATGCGATTTGATAGAAATTTGGTATACCAGTTAATTATGTTAAACAGCTTCCCTGATTACATTTGGAAGATCATTATTATGTATAAAGGGGGGAAAGGGGGGCAATTGCCTCTCCCCTTAATTTAGATAAATGCATTTTTCATGTAGAATTATTCGATTTGCTCAAATTTGGTATACTGTTTTATTATGTTAAGGAGATGGCTTGATTAGATTTAAAGGTTCATTAGTTAAGTATAAAGGGAGGAAAGGGGGGTTAGCCCCCCTTAATTTGGGTAAATGGGTTTTTAATGAAAAATTATTCGATTTGCTCCAAATTTGGAATACCGATTTATTATGTTAAGGAGCTTCCCTGATTAGATTTGGAAGTTTATTAGTTAAGTATAAAGGGAGGAAAGGGGGGCTAGACCCCCCTTAATTTAGATAAATGGGTTTTTCATGCAGAGTTATTCGATTTGCTCCAAATTTCGTATACCGGTTTATTATGTTAAGGAGCTGCCTTGATTAGATTTGGAGATTTATTGGTTAAGTATAAAGGAGGGACAGGGGCTAGTGTCCCCTTAATTTAGATAAATGGGTTTTTCATACAGAATTATTCGATTTGCTTCAAATTTGATATGCCAGTTTATTACGATATGGCTTCTTTCATTTGCTTTGGAGGTTCATTGGTTAAGTATAAAAGGGCGGAAAGGGGGCAATTGCCCCTCCCCTTAATTTAGATAAATGTGTTTTCATGCAGAATTATCTAATTTAGTTTAATTTTTTTCTAGGTTCATTCTAATAAGGAGCTTTTCTGATTATATTTGAAAATTCATTAGTTTAGCATAAAGGGAGAAATGGGGAGCTAACACCCCCCCCCCCCCTCCTTAATTTAGTGAAATGTTTTTTTCATGCAGAATTATCTGATTTGCTTCAAATTTGGTATACCAGCTTATTATGTTAAGTAGCTTCCCTGATTAGATTTGGAGGTTCTTTAGTTAAATAGAAAGGGCGGCAACAGGGACTAATACCTTCATTTATTTTTCGAGGGGCATTATTCTTTGAAATAAGAGTATAATATACAATTAGTGTTAATAGCCTGTGAGCTCAATGCCATCAGTTTAACTGGGCATTTTTCTTTTTATTATGTTTATTAACGCATAACCCTACCCAAACCCGAAAAATAAATTACAACAGACCGTACCCCGATCCGAGCAAGACAAAATAATTTCAGTCTACATGCAACCCGACCCGAACCAAATAGTTCCATTTGAGAAAACCCGAAATCCCGAACCAAATCTGATAACCAACAAAAATATTCCAAAGATCCATAACCGGATCCGAACAAGACAAATTAGTTTCCGTGGACACGCAACGCTACCAGAAAATAAAATTCCATTCGAAGTCAACCTGAAACCCGTCCCGAACCAAATCTTAATCGACAAAAATATTCCAAAGAACTATAACCCGATGCAAGCCAGACAAAATAATCTCCGTCCACTGGCAACCCAATACGAACCTGAAAGTTCTAATTGAGCTCAATCTGAAACCTGGTTGTGGTCGGTTTTCGGGTTGACTTCAAATGGAACCTTCAAATTCGGATCCGGTTGAAAAAAAATTAAACTAAATCAGATAATTCTGCATGAAAACCCATTTATCTAAATTAAGGGGAGGGGCAATTGCCCCCTTTTCTCCCCTTTTATACTTAACCAATGAACCTCCAAATCAAATGATGGAAACCATATCGTAACAAACTGGTATATCAAATTTGAAGCAAATCGAATAATTCTGTATGAAAAACCCATTTATCTAAATTAAGGGGGGGGGTCTAGCCCCCTTTCCTCCCTTTATACTTAACTAATGAACATCCAAATATAATCAGGGAAGGTCCTTAACATAATAAACCGGTATACGAAATTTGGAGCAAATCGAATAACTCTGCAAGAAAAACCCATTTATCTAAATTAAGGGGGGGGGGGGGCTAGCCCCCTTTCCTCCCTTTATACTTAACTAATGAACTTCCAAATCTAAACAGGGAAGCACCTTAACATAATAAACGGGTATACCAAATTTGGAGCAAATCAAATAATTTTGCATTAAAAACCCATTTACCTAAATTAGGGGGTGCCCCCTTTTCCTCCCTTTATATTTAACTAATGGACCTTTAAATTTAATCAAGCCATCTCCTTAGCATAATAAACCAGTATACCAAATTTGAGCTAATCGAATAATTCTACATGAAAAACGCGTTTAACTAAATTAAGGGGAGATGCAATTGCCCCCCTTTCCCCCCTTTATACATAATAATGATCTTCCACATGTAATCAGGGAAGCTGCTTAACATAATTAACCGGTATACCAAATTTATTCCAAATCGCATATTTCTGCATGAAAAACCCATTTATCTAAATTGCGGGGTGGGGGGGATAGCCCCCCCTTTCCTCCCTTTATATGTAACTAATGAACCTCCAAATCTAATCAAGGCAGCTCCTTAACTTAATAAACCGGTATACCAAATTTGGAGCAAATCTAATAATTCATCATGAAAAACCGATTTATCTTAATTAAGGGGGGTAGCCCCCCTTTCCTCCCTTTATACTTAAATAATGAACTTCCAAATCTAATCAGGGGAGCTCCTTAACACAATAAACCGGTATACCAAATTTGGAGCAAATCGGATATTTCTAACAAGAGTTATCGCGTTACGTACATACGTACGTACGTACGTACACACGTACATACAGAATCGGCGGGCACATAAGCTCTCAGGCTTTGATAGCCTGCGAGCTGAAAATATCACCCTGATCGGATAATAAGTGGTCATTTTTCAATTAGCCTAACGCTTTCTAGGCTCTTTGCAATAAGTCTGAAAAATATCAGGCTAATTGGAAAAAGGGAGATGGATTCTCCAATTAGCTCGGCTCTTTGCAAAGAGCCGGATTTCTCAATTAGCCTACGACATATACATCTGAGAAGTTGTGTGTTATATGAAAAATTGCATTATGAAGATCTGCTGTATTTTAACAAAAAAATATGTGCTATGTGGGTTGATTTCATGCATACCAGCAAGTTTAAATTTGAGATTAGCTTTAAGATGACTTTGATTTTGAATTACAATGGGAACTAAATAAAGAAGAATCGGTACCAAAATGGCACTTTATGCAAAAAGAATCTGTACTACTTGGTTATCCCGTTCACCAATTTTGCCAAATTATACAAATTGCCAAACTATTCGCCAAATTATATAAATTGACATAATTTTTATTTTAATTAACGAAAGAACAAATAAATTAGTAAAACATTAATAAAAATACAAATTCGAATAAAAAATTACTTAATGACATAACAAACACGTATATCGTGTTTAATGTCAAGAGACTGTGACATTTACAATCGACCATTATTAGCATTTAATCTTATAGTTTGGCGATAGTTTTATGGTCAACGGGATAATCAAGTAGTAACAAATAAACAATAGCCATTTTGTCTTTTCATATTTAGTTACCATGTTGCAAATTTTAACTGCTTATTGTTATTTATCTTTTAGAAAAGGCATATCAGCATGGGCATATGCAAAGGAGAGCTGTACCCCCCCCCCCCCCCCTCCCAATCACCTTCACCACAAAATCTTCGAAAATATTAAGAATTAAAAAACTTTACTGAGATAATATAAGTATAAAAAGCTGATTTTGATCAAACTGGTTATTGCGTGATTGGAATTTCATTATATGATAATTTTGTTTTAAAGTTTTTCATTAGTAACTGAAAGTCTTAATTTTTTTTTATTATAGTAGAAAATCTATATAACCAGGAACTTCTCAGATGTAAAAAGGAATTTTGCAGTTAAGAAGCACCTGCATTCCACAATGCAGAAAAATTGCTACTCTCTACAGAGCTAAATTTGATACATTATGTCTCTTTGTTTCCTTAATCAAAAGCTTTCTAATAAGGAAAACTGCTATTATTATACAATATACATATATGTATTTTAAAGGAGTAATATAATGATTTTGTAGTAAAGTAAAATTTAATAATGTGGAAATCGACCTAACGTAATTTTCCGCGTATACGCCGCAGCTCAGATAATTTGATTTTCTTCCAGAATTTGTTTTAGATAAAATTGACTTGCTTTTGCGTAGTATTTATTTGACTTCCTTTTTTAAGTAAAATTTCCGGTATGAAAAAGACTTAACTAAGCAGTGCCGTATGTGCGGGAAATTACAGTATTATTAAAATTTATAATTGTACAACTTCTGGTGTCAAGAAATGCAATACAGTAGACTCCCTCAAGTCGACACAGCTTGGGACCAGAGGTTGTGAGGATTTTAGAATTTTGCGGGTTTCCAGTGCTTTATTTACATTTTTTAAACAGTAATTTGAATGTAATACTGCAATGAAAATTATAATGTTTGCTTGCAGTATAGTAGAGATATTAAAATAAGTAAAGTAATCAAGTAAAATAATAAAAAGTAAGATAATTTAAAAAATCAATAAAAGTAAAGATCAAGTAAATAATTAATAAATTTTAATTAAATATGCATAACAAAAATGAAGTACATTTTCCTTGAATTATTCAGTGAAACTTGGCCTAAAGTCAACACTGGAGCCTGTCTTATTTCTAGTTATATCCGTGCATATTAGTCTTATCAAAATATTTAAAGAATCATTTTCATTGTTTTTCTGTGTTTCATTCTTAAATCGGTTTCATTCACATCAGTAAATGCAATAGAGTAGAATCCCTCAAATCTGCACAGCTAGGAACCAGAGGGTCAGGGCCCGACTTATGCATAGGCATGTGGGGCAGCTGCCCCGGGCCCCCCCATGAGAGTAATCAGGATTTCCATTGAAAGGTGTCAGATTAAAATTAGCCAAAACTGACCAAAATTCATTATTTTCAAACATTTAGAAAGGAGTGCGGTCCCCCTTCCCCTCTCTACTTATAGTACCCCCTGCTCCCATGCAAAAAACAAACTATATGATTTGAAAACTAATGTTCAAAATTTTATTGTTGCAACTTAGTATAAAGTTGTGACCATGATTTTATGATACCCTGTTTACAGATGTGAGCAGTACCGGGTACAAAATTTATGCATACATACAATATATATGAAGTTTAGTACTAGCCAATTCAACATTATTGCAAAAGAATTCTATAGATATATAGAAGGGGCCTCCCCATAGCCTTAGTCGGGCCCTGCAGAGGGTCACTGTTCATTTTAATTTTTTAAACAGCAATTTGAATGTAGTAATGCAATCGAAATTATAATGAATGCTTGCAATATAGTAAAATATTAAAACAATTAAGTAAAGTAATAAACTAAAAGAATAAAAGGTAAGATAATGTAAAAAATTATTAAAAGCCAAGGTCAAGTAAATAATTAATAATGTATAATTAAATATGCATAATAAAGATGAGATACATTTTTTTCGAATAATTCAATGAAACTTTCCTCTTAAGTGTACCCTAGTAATTCACATCAAAATAATAAAGTAAGGAAGTTTTATTTCATAGCCAGTCTTAGTAATTGAAAAAACTTGATTAATTCATAAATATATTTGGTAAAAAGATTGTGATGACGTCATATCAGCAATATTTTCTTTTATTTATTTTTTTTTTTCAAAAATTTATAATACCTTCATGAAAAACCGTGAGTTCAGTCAGATTTTTGAGAATTACATTAAAAAAAAAATACAGAATGATATAAAACTAAAAAATTTGGTAATTTTGTCCTTACATCTGAACTGAAAGTTTCATTGTTTACATCTATGATGATGTGTGGATTTCAGGCGTTTGCGAATTTTAGGGTTGCGGATTTGAGGGAGTCTACTGTATTTAAAAAAATGAGTTATGTAATTTTGTTAATTCAAGTTATGATAATTATACTAATGTTTATTTATTTTTTCGTAAGTTGTTGGTTCTGTCTGTGATGGTTTTGCTAAAAGTTGAAGAAACAGTGCAACACAGCTGTTAGAGTGTAAATCAATCTAGCAGTTTAAAAAAGAATAATATTTATGGTAGGATGAAAATTTTCTTCTTATCCAGAAATTTGTTGTATGACTCAAGATTTATGTCCTTTCATTTTGTCTGTAAATGCAAATTTTGCTTATTATATGGGTTACTTTTATGATACTATACGTTTCTCCGAAAATAAGACCCAGTCTGATTTTGACTTAAAAGATGAATTAGGCTTTCTTTTCAAAGAATGTCTATTTTAAGTATGTCCATTATAGTTATTAGTAGATGACAAAATTGATATTTTTATGTTAGTTAGGCACAATTCTCACCAGTAGTTTTATTTTTCTTGCCAATAGAAGCTTTTAGTTTTTTGCTTGTGTAAATTAGAACGGTGCTATGATATTGAAATAAAATATTTTGGTTTATGGTAATATTTTCTAGTATTATTATAGCCTTTGGAATTTTAAGTGAAATGAGAGAAAAACATGTACAGTAGACTCTCTCAAATCTGCACAGCTTGGGTTGTGTGCATTTTAGAATTTTGCAGATTTCTTGTTGTTGTGTTGTTTGCATTTTTAAACAGATAATTTGAATGTAATAATATGCAATCAAAATTATAATGAATGCTTGCAGTATAGTAAAATATTAAAAATAATTAAGTAATAAAATAAAATGATAAAAATTAAGATAGCTTTAAAAATGATTAAATTATTAAAAGTAAAGGTCAAGAAAATAATTAATAATATATAGTAATTAAATATGCATAATGAAGACGAGATACATTTCCCTTGAATTATTCAATGAAACTTTCCTCATAAAAGTACCCTATTAATGCACATCAAAATAATAAAGTAAGGAAATTTTATTTCAGATTTAGCCAGTCTTAATAACTAAAATAGCTTGATTAACTATGTAAATATATATGGTTAAAATATTTGATTACGAGTGATATGAGAAAATCTTGATTTTTTTTTTCAGAAATAAATTTATACTTCCTTCATGAAAAACAATAAGTTCAGTCATAGTATCGATAATTATATTAAATTAAAATAATTATATTAAAATATTTACGGAATGATATGAAATTTAAGAAATACATCTGAACTGAAATTTTCATTCTTTACATCTGCAATGATGTCAGGATTCTAGGAGTCTAATGTATTTTAAATGAAATGAATGAAAAGCTTGTGCAGTATGACTTCAAAAATCCGGCAACTTCCAATATCCAGCATCAAAACAATCTTTTCCCTTCCTTTTTCTTTTGCACTTTCAAGGTATGGGAGAAGAAAAATAGCAATTCTTTATTAATTAAAAATTTCAAGATTGAAAGTAAAAATGCAAAAAACAAATATTAGACTTCTTTTTTTCATTTGCCAGACGCTATTATTTTCTGAACAAATTTTCTGTGAGCTGCACCATTGCTTAGCAACATGAACATTTTTGGCGAATGCATGGCACAATATATAGCCGGACGAATTTTCGGCAACGGTGACATCAATGATGAGGCAGAAATTTCAGACTTTCACATTTCCCGTAAAAAGGCCGCAATTTATGACCTGATTGAACTCACAAAATCTGAGTATGCATTAAGTGTTGGAAAAAGGTATACACGATTGGATACGCAATGACGAAAATGCATCAACAGCGAACATTTTAACTCACAGTGAGATCGCTGATGCTGTACTAAATAGAACCGCCGATAATGCTAGTAGCATCTCAGAAGACGAGGATGAACAACCAGCAGAAGAAAAGGTGTCACCAAAAAAATGCATAAATTTGACGGGAGAATTAATATATGCTTTAGAGAACCAAGACTGTATTTCTGAAATAGACATTCTTCAGTTGTATATAAGTTGTTAGAGAAACCAGATTCGAAATGATACTTGATATTTTGCTAGTAAAAGATGGGGAAGGATGTTGTTCCCCTGTTTTGATTACAAGAAGTTTTGTTTAGCTCCGTGCAAGGGCGAAGTGCAAGAAGACGATATTACTGGTCAATGCACTATGTAGCAAAGAGCTATTATTAAAAACTTTTAAATAATAAGTATTTCTTTAAAATGTTATTTGATATAAAATTATTTCTTATATAACAATAATATTTTATGAATTTCTGCTCTTTATTTAAATCAGTAAAATATGCGAATAAAAAATGTACAACCATACCTGTATATCATTGAAACGTATACAAAGAAAAAAAAATTAAATTAGACACTGATAACAATATTATTAGGGGAAGGGAGATTCGAGGAACGATAACTTCTGATATCGGAAGTTTGGTAGGGGGTCTGAAATTGCCAAAGAGTTGATAACCTTATATATTTACAGCCCCTATTCAGCTTCACCTGCACAATTGACTAGACCATTGATTTGATATTATTACGCGAGAAGGATGCACTGATCGCCAAAATAACAGAATACTTACAAACACGAAGCAAACCTATAGGGAAGTGGTATGTATGGAAACATTCTCTTATTTTGGCTCACTGTACATCTTGCTCGAATGAAAATGTCACGAATCGACCAATGCATTAACAGTAGCGTATTTCGGCAAATACAAACAGGGAAAGTTATGAATATTTTAGAAAGTTGCTAGCATTATTTTTTTTATAACTCAAAAAGCGCAGTTTCGATTTTAGCGATTTTTTTTTTAAATGCATATACTTTGTGCATTATTCTTTAATTTTTTGTTTGGTGTAAGTATAAAATTACTACATAAATATATTTTTCAAAAAATATTTTTGTTTATTTTTCTATGTTAAAATTTGTGTAAAAATGTGAAAAAAAAAATGTGATGTGAACTAATATATTCTTCAATAATTGGCGTTGGTTTCATTTTTTTAACTTTTGTACTTTTTGAGAACAACGTATTTGAAAAATAGTAGCGCAGACACATACTTCCCCGATTATCTCAAGGTCAGTGGCTAAGAACACTCTATATTGTATTTTCAAGGTGAGCCTTATTACCACACATGTTATTTCAAACATCGACCATGGGGGGGGGGGGCATTTCGCTATGCTTATCCGGCTAGACCCTTTGCCAGCCCAAAACCCGCCCCCAACTCTAAATACTTCCACCTAAACCCAGACTGGAAGAAAAGGAATCCACATTTTAATACAATTCGGAAAAAATTGTCTACAGTTATACCTCTAACTACAATTTTATATTTTTGTATAAAAAAAGATTTTCTTTTAAAAAAATCAAGTTAACCTGACTCCGAACTGAAAGAGTATAAGTCTAATGCAAACCCAACCCGACTGGTAACAGAAAAAATTGTCAGTTCAACAGATCTGAACTGGTCGGGTAAAATCGGGTTACCTGGCATGAATCAAGACTCTACCCTGGACTGATTTATAAAATATTTTAGTTTCTTTTCTTTTCTATTTATAGAAATTTAGGATAACTGGAAATTTTTTGCTAAACCGAAGAGGTAACGACCCAAATTAGTTAAGATTAGCATTTTGTAATGTATTTTAAAACAAATAATGCAATATACTTATGCAGAAGTTCCCAAACTTAGTTACTTTACCCACCTTAAAGTTTATATATATATATATATATATTTTTTGTAAACCACTTATTAGATGGCAGTAGCTTCTGAAAATATCACTACTTAAGAAAACAATGAACTACTGCCTTAACAAAATATAATGTGAATTTTCACGCAAAGGTCAAAAATAGGTGTTATTTACTAATGTGAAAATTACATATCAAACTCATTTACACCATAAAGGAAAATACATTCAGTAATGAAGGCATCATAAAAAATACACTATATGATGTTTTACATCAAAAACAAACTGTCTGTATCATGAGTTAAACTTATAGACAGCTTGCACTGACGTCACTTTGCTATTAGTAACGACTGATACTATTGCATCTGGAGCCCACACGGGAAGTCAAAACTCCCCGTTTGCTGTTAAAAGCATGTGTTGTCTTTCTGTTTAATATAGTTCTTTCTTATTTTTATTATTATAGTGCTAATAAGTCAAATGGACAGCACCACTTTCGCCTTATATTTAGGCGCCATATGAAGCGATTCTGAACATGTGACGCCATGTGCAACCCGTCTATAGAATTCCATCTTCAACCATTCCCTTCGCAAAGTTTAATAAAACATTTTAGACCGGAAGGCGGACAGACAATCACCTTATCGAGTTCACGGCTGAAATTCCAGACTTAGTTAAAACTCGATTCGCATATTAAAACGCAATTGGTCTGCGAAATCATATCTTGGTGGAAAACACCTGAAAACTCGATTTTAGCAGTTGACTCGTGTTTACTGCTGTGTTTTCTTGCTCCCAGTCTTCCATGTTTTCATACCTTTGCGTGCGGGAGAACACAGTGGTAAACTTACGAGTAAATCGCTAAAATCGAGCTTACAGGTGTTTTCCACCAAGACATGATTTGACAGACCGATTGAGTTTTAATATGCGAATCAAGTTCTAACTAATTCTGGAATTTCAGCCGCGAGCTTAATGAGGTGAGTGTCTGTGCTGCAACCTATCGGTCTATTATCTTTTGATAAAGCTATTCAACTACATTTATCATCATGTTTTCGTTTAAAGATGTTCTTGCAGTAGACAAATTTAATCAGTATACAATTTTAAAGACCTTACAAATTATTACCTGACCTCAGCAATAGGTTGCGATCCGTAGTTTGGAAACAAATCTCCTAATGTATATACAAGACATTTTTTTTTAATTTAAGATGTTTGGGGTATTTAAGATTGTTGAAAAATGACGCATATGAGAATGTTTTAACTGCAAATAAAAAATATATTAAACTAAATTTTTCTATTTCAGATATCAAAGTCAGACCAGGGATAGAACATGACGGATGTGGAGGATTTTCTCATAAATGAAGTTAAGAAATATCTTCTGGAAAATGTTGACCGAAAAATCTTCTTTCATGTGAAATATTCTTACTGAATAAAATTGCACTGATTTGTCTTCAAACTTATAAAAAAGGAAAATTTTGGGACAAAGTATGTCCTAAGACTCATTTGAAGCTTCTTATTTTTGTGAAGCATGTCGACAAGGATTTCCACACAGAGTTCTCCTACAGATCTATCCCCTAATGACCATGCAGAAAGAAAAGACGAAATATGTTATATTGGTCATTCTATAATTTGCAATGACATACAGAGTCCTAGTACTCAAAGAAAGGACCAGAATAATTTAGTGTCACATCCTTTGAAACAAAAGCTGATTATTTCTGACAATGAAGAACAAAATAATGGCACCCATGTACAGAGTGGTGTATTTGAGAATTTTATTTGTGAGGTATGTTCCAAAAAGTTTTGTGGAAAATCTGCACTGAAAAATCACCTTCGCACGCATACAGGAGAAAAACCTTTTGTTTGTGAAATATGCTGTAAAGCGTTTTCGCGTAAGATTAGTCTAAATTTACACCTACATGTCCATTCAAATGAAAAGCTGTTTACCTGTGAAACATGCTCAAAAGGATTTTATACAAATGGCCAGCTTAAGAAACACACGATCATTCACACAGGAGAAAAACCATTCGTTTGTGATGTATGCTCAAAAAGATTTTTAAACAGTTTTAATCTAAAGAGACACCTTCTTATTCATACAAAAGAAAAGTCATTTGTTTGTGAAATGTGCTCTAAAAGATTTGCCAGAAAGGATGATCTAAAGAAGCATTATTTCATTCATACAAAAGAAAAACCTTTTGTTCCTGAAATATGTTCAAAGGAATTTAATAAACTACAAAGTTTAAATACACATATTCGTCGTCATTCAAATGAACAATCTTTTAAATGTGATGTATGTTTCAAAGAATTTCCTCGAAGTGAAGGTTTAAAGAGCCACAAACTTTATCATACAACAAAGACACCTTTAGATTGTGATGTATGTTTCATAGGCTTTTCAGAAAAGGGTATTTTAAAGCAACATCATCTAATTCATAAAAATGAAAAGCGTTATCCTTGTGAAATATGCTTAAGAAGATTTCTGAGTCCATTTGATTTAAAACGGCATTATCTCAATCATACAAAAGAAACACCTTTTACTTGTGAAGTATGCCGGATAGGATTTTCTAGAAAAATAACTCTACAGAGACATCTTCTTACTCATACAAATGAAATACCTTTCGTTTGTGAAGTCTGCTCCAAAGGATTTGCTAGAAAAGATGATCTAAAAACACATTATTGTACGCCTCTGAAAAGTGTTCCATCCTTGACAGATTTATCTCCCAACAATCATGCTGAAGAAAATGCCAAAGGAAGCTGTAAAAGTTATTCTATAATTCGCAATGAAAAACGGAGTCTTGTCTCTCAAAAACAGAACCAGAAAAATTTAAAAGTATATCCTTTGAAACAAAAACTAATTATTTGTGACAGTGAAGAACAAAATATTGGCACTCATGTACAGTGTGAGTTTGATGTAACATTGTTTAAGAATTTTATTTGTGAAGTATGTTCCAAAAGATTTTCTGGACAAACTGCTCTAAAACGCCACCTTCTCTTGCATACAGGAGAAAAACCTTTTATTTGTGAAATATGCGCAAAAAGGTTTTCTACAAATTGCGGTCTTAAGATACATTTTATCATTCATACAGGAGAAAAAACATTTATTTGTGAAGTGTGCTCTAAAAGATTTGCTAGAAAGGATGATCTAAAGAAGCATTGTATCAGTCATACAAAAGAAAAACCTTTTGTTTGTGAAATATGCTCAAAAGGATTTACTAGAAGACAGATTTTAAATACACATATTCAACTTCATTCAAACGAACGAACTTTCAAATGTGATGTATGTTTCAAAGAATTTCCTCAAAGTGAAGATTTAAAGAGCCACCATCTTTCTTGTACAAAAGAAAAGCCTTTTCTTTGTGATGTTTGTTTCAAAGGATTTTTCAAAAGAAAAGCTTTAATGGAACATCATCTACGTCATACAAAAGAAAAGTCTTATCTTTGTGAAAAATGTGCAAGAATATTTTTGAAAAAGTCTGATCTAGAGCGGCATTATCTCACTCATACGAATGAAAAACCTTTCATTTGTGAAGTGTGTTCAAGAAGATTTACTAGAAAATATTTACTGAAAAAACATCAATCCTTGAAAAAATGTTGTATTCTTCCAAAAAGTGTTCCATCCTTGACATACGAGTCTAATAGTAGCTTGAAGGCTGAAACTTAACTATGCACTCTTATTAGTGTCGCTACAACTTCAATGTGTGCAGGATGTCTCAGTTTTTGAAGATTCCTGGTCACTTCCTGTAGAACCAGTTTGTCAGACAATAAAAGTCTTGATTTTTCATGATGCATGAATCTGTCCACCCTGTGCATGGGAAGAATTTTTTGTCTGATGGGCCATATACAATGCACACATGATCGCACTTCATACTTGCATGTACTGACTCGTGCCAGCAGCTATGACTTTTTTTATACAAATCTATATTTATCTACACTCATGTCCAAAATTAAAGTCACAAAGATAAAATCTGTGAAAACTGATGAACTACTCAATGTGTTGCCAGGAAATTTGGAACAGAGTTATATTACAATAGGGGAAAGAATACAGCAACATAACAATATGGAAAAGAGTTTAATTGTGAATTAATATACAGGGTATTTCAAAAAGTGTTAAATCATGAATCATAGATAAAGCATTTATCTCGGAAAAAGCCTATCTAATATGGAGTGTGATCACTGTGCACTGCTATACAAGCCTCACAACGAGCTCTCATACTGTTTATGAGGGTTTCAATAACTGTTTGTGGCAACAAAACCCATTCTTCCAAAAGCGCGGCTTTTACCTCCTGGCGGGTCCTGAGAGGGTGGTTATGCAGTGCAATGGCTCTTCCTAGACCATCCCTAACATGTTCAATAGGATTGAGGTCTGGATACCTCCAGGGTCAATTCATAGGGCAAATATTCTCTTCTTCAAGAAAATCATCAACAAAGTGAGCTCTGTGTGGCTTCGCATTATCATCCATAAACATGAAGTTCGGGCCTACAGCACCACGGAACAACCTCACATAGGCTTCAAGGACCTCATCCCTATAGCGATGTGCGTTGACAGTACCTGCATCGAAGACGTGTAGTGATGTACTACTGCCCAACATTATGCCGCCCCAGACAGGGATTCGTTTGCCACCAAATCTGTCGATTTCTTTTATGTAGGAGGGATGATAGCGAACTCCACATTTTCTCCAGATGAAGATTCGATGAGAATCACTCTGCGTAGTAAATCTCGACTCATCACTGAAAAGAACACGCCCCATTCTTGTTGTGTCCAAGACTGATGGTTTCGGCTCCACAGCAACCGGGCTTACCTGTTGGATGTAGTGAAAGGGACACACATGACTGGACGCCGGGCTTTAGGAATGAGGTCCTTGAAGCCTATGTGAGGTTGTTCCAGGGTGTTGTAGGCCCAGACTTCATGTTTATGACGATAATGCGAAGCCACACATTG